>CM037007.1:19796056-20190592 GCA_020826895.1 Aquilegia kansuensis
GATAGACCAGGCAATAGCAGAACGATGCTCTAAGATAACTTCTAAAAGCTTATTCTCTTGTTCGGTAGTAAAAGATGAAGAAATAATGACAGGATGACTACCGTCTGAATCAAGATGAGCGTATTTCAGCTCAGGAGAAAGATGACTCAGAGTAACAGGAGGTGGAGTGATGGTCTCTACTTGGGTCTCAGAGTCTATGCCACAAACCGCATCAAGGGCCTCAGGGTCTTTAGGTTCAAAAATAGGCACAATATCAAGAAGAGCATTGGTTTGGGCAATAGATTGGTCAATGTCAAAGTTTACATTATGCATGGTAAGGCAGTGAACAAACGGATCTTCAGGGTAATAATTATGCACCATCTTATAAGGTAATGAGTCTAGAAGGCACACATATTCAGATAAGGAAAAATCAGGGGGTTGTTGGCCAAGGTTAAATATATTAACTTCAACAGTCATAGAGCCAAAAGTGAGAACCATAGAACCATTCCTGCAGTTTATGGAAGCATTAGAGGTGGCAAAAAATGGACGGCCAAGGATGATGGGTACCGAGTCATCGACAGTAGGTTCAGTATCCAACACCACAAAGTCAATGAGGTAGTAAAAGTCAGACACTTTAACTAACAGGTCCTCAACTATTCCTCTAGGTACTTTCAATGATCTGTCGGCCAGTTGTAAAGACATTTTTGTGGGTTTCATGTTTGTTAGACTCAGGCTGAGGTACAAGTAGTAAGGAAAAAGGTTAACACTCGCTCCTAAGTCTAGCAAAGCTTTGCCCATGAATTTGTCACCAACCTTGCAGGGTATGGTCGGTTTTCCAGGGTCCTTGTATTTTACCACGCCGTTATGTTGGACAAGTGCAGAGAATTCCTCCGTCACAAACGCGTTTTTAGGCACATTTGTTTTTCTCTTGGCGGTACACAAGTCTTTCAAAACCTTAGCATAAGACGGTGTCTGTTTAATAGCCGTGAGGAATGGTATATTAATATTTATATATTTGAACACATCAAGTACTTCCTCTGTTTGGACTTCCTTTAGAGACCTTGTGAGTCTCTGGGGGTAAGGTACAGGTGCAGAGGTAACCGATTTGGGGACTCGGAGTCACAATGTTGGGACTCGGTGTATAATTAATTTGATTATCTACTTGTTTTCCTGACCTAAGGGTGGAAACCGATTTTACTTCAGCAAGTGGCATAGACGGACTTGCAGTATCCGTCACAAAGGCAACTTCCTTGCCTTGGGGATTCGGAATGGACTGTCCCAAAAATCTGCCCTTTTCATCAAGTTTTTGTTCAATCCTTTGGATGGCTTGGGCATTTGACTCAATTAACGCTTGGGTCTGTTGAATGAAACGGGCAAGCACATCCTCAAGGGAGGTCTTAGGTTGGGCAGATTGATTAGTTGGCATATGGTCCTTGGAACCACTCATGTGATGAGCATTGTTCGAGTAAGGGGGGACCGGGGCCCTGTTCCGATTATTAGTGTTACCAACATACGTGGCATTGCTACGTTACCCATAAGAGTTATTAAAACCAGGTGGAGCCGCATAATTATTATTGGAATATGAAAGCTTGGAGCGGTCCATGTATGGGTACGTGGCATTGCCTTTAGTAAAGTTGGTTCTCCCGGCGTAGTTAAACGCACAGGCTTCCTCAGTTTCTGGTGAATTATAAAGGAGAGAGCAAAATTCAGCAGTATGGGTCTGGTCGTGACAAACATCACATGAGAGAGTGGAGGCACTCATAACGGGTGATGTGGGATTTAAGGACACCTCAAGTGCTTCTACCTTCTTTACTAAACCATGAAGTAAAGTTTTAAACTCAGAGTCAGGTTTGACATCATATAGACCTCTAGGTTTATCAAGTGAGTCTGGGGTAGTGTTTCTCATGGTATGTCCAGGTAAGTCCCATTGCTGGCTATTGGTGGCAATCTTTTCAAGCAATGCCAGAGCCTTGGCGGTGGAATAATCAAGAAAATCTCCACCGCTCATACTTTCAACCGTGTTTCTAGTCATTGTATTAAGGCTTCTATATAGAATCCTAACTTTTTCAGTGTCATCGACTTTATGATGTGGACACCGAAGAAATAGGTCTTGAAACCTCTCTCATGCATCAAAGAATACCTCGCCCTCCTTTTGCCGGAAACTTCTTATAGCATCAACTATGTCATTAGTTCTGGTAATAGGAAAGAATTTAGTCAAAACCCTTTTACTTAGTTGAGCCCAAGTATTAATAGAGTTGGAAGGAAGGCCATGTAACCAGTGAGATGCTCTATCCTCTAGAGAAAAGGGGAACAATCTCAAGCTAACTATCTGCAGTTGTCTCGGGTAAGACTATGCAGGTAGGTGGCCCAGTGGCCAAAGGTGAAAAGTAATCCCGAAGGGTAGCTTCTTGAGCCATAGGGGCAGGTCTTACTTCAGAAAGTGAAGTTAAGTCGTTGAACTCTTCTTCAGAAGGTATGGAGGTTGAGTTGTTAAACTCTTCCTCAAGAGAAGGAGTGAGGGCCGTGATTGTGCTCTTTGTGTAGATTGGAGTTGGTTTGGACAAGATTTTACCTGATCTAAGATGCATGCTACATGCGCATTACATATGCCACAGAAGTCCTAACCATTCAAAAACATCTAACAAAGGGCTCAAAAACTGACTCAATTTTGTGTTCACTCAAGTCAATGAGTTCTTTCCAAGCTTCCCTTGTGAATTATCCCTATATTTTGTGAGTCAAGCAGCGAATAACCAGTGTGGGAGGTTTTCCGTGCGTAAGCAACGATCCTTAATTAAGAAACCACAGTGATTCTACAGACGTAATCTGTAGGGGTTCCAGACCCAATTCCTAACTTGTGCTCCAATCAAAGGATGGTCCACTCAGTATTAGTTGAAATATCTGCTCAAGGTCTCAAATGAACATCGTGATAGCATGGCTTTAGTTGGTTCAATTTTAAGGCTTAGGATATTGCAATCAATTGATATTAGGTTTCACTTATAGGCCAGGTCCGCCTTGCAGTCCCGGTTTAATAAATAAAAACAGAATTTAAAATCAAGCAACAATCAAGGTCATACTAATCACACAGAAACTCCTCTTGCAGGGGATTCGAGGAGGGTTAGGAGAATGCTTACCTCCCACTTTGTGCTAAAAAATAAAAGTGCCAAAAAAGCGCACAAAAGTGGGGAGAAGACGAGTTGAAGTCGATTAAGGGGAAACCGCTCCTTGGGTTTCAATCGTCCTTAGGAGTCGTTCCTTAGTAGACCCAAGGCTAGCTCCACAACCTTGCTCTATTATCCGCCGCGAACACATAATAAAATAAATCCTAACAACACCTACTTTAAAAATATTACAACGGCGACCCTTTCGTGGATCGAATAATTAAATATCTTACAAGTCCTTAAAAATGCTGAAAAAAATGGACTACTTAGTTCACCTCACAATCTCTCAACAGGATAAAAAACTTAGCTAAAATGGAGTTCTGGAACGCTCTGGAAAAATCACGCAAAACGAGGCAAATTCCCTAGCTAGAACTCGACTCGAGATTGTTACAAGCCAAACTGAACTCGACTCGAGATCGGGCCCAGTTTCAACCAGTAACTTTCAGGAAAATTTCCTGAACGCGCACTTTTCTTAAATATTTGATCTTTACTCTGTCTTCACTGCAAGATCAATAAGAGGACTAAGTAACAAGACACTTAAAAACATTAATAAAAAGAATTAAAAATAGAAGGGTGGGAGTGATAGAAGTGGGATGATGTCCCGAAACTACTATTCCCGCTTGTGTTTGAATGAACTCCGTTCCTTAGAGCGGCAACGACGCCATTTTGATAGTGTCTTTTTAGTTACACTAATTAAAAGATTGTATTTTTATTTGAAGTTCCTTCTTGTGCCATGTTCTCATGTGGGATAGACTTCTTGTTGGTCGACTCCCCCTCCTGCTACAACGTCATCTTAGGAAGGGACTTGATTCATCAGATGGAGGTCATAGTGTCCACCTTCCACCAAAGCCTCAAATTCCCAACTCCCAACGGAATTTGCAGAGTCAAGGGAGACCAAGGGACAACGTTGAAGTGCCATCGCGATGGTGTCAAGGGGAAGACCATTTTCGAAACTAAGTGGAATATTATCTTCTTGACAGACTCTTATCAATAGCAACCAGCTCCCGGCAAGTCTGTCAAGGGGAAGCCAGACACGAAGGCCGGGATATCACCAGCGATCGACGAGCTGGAATAAGTTATAGTGGGATTGGAGTCCCACAAGACAACTTACATCTCCTCCGGCCTACCAAGGGCTGAGAAGGATCTCATGATCACTCTGCTCCGGCAGAATCACCACGTCTTTCCATGGAGTGTCAGCGAGATGCCAGGAATTGACCCTTCGGTCGCCTGTCATAAACTAGACATTGATCCTCAGTACAGGCCAGTCAAGCAGAAACCAAGGCGAATGGCGCCAGATCGAAAGCTGGCGGTCAACTAAGAAGTCGATCGACTACTTTCAGTCAACTTCATCAAACCAGTCATCTACTAGCTACCTGGGTTTCCAACATCGTGGCTAACCCAAGGAAGAACGGTAAGATCCGAGTTTGCATCGATTTTACTAATCTTAATAAAGCATGTCCTGTGCACCCATATCCACTCCCCAGGATCACAGACATGGTGGACGCCACCGCTGGCTATCAAAGATTGTCCTTCATGGATGCCTACTCTGGATACAACCAGATTCCACTTCACGAAGAAGATCAGGAACATACCGCATTCATCACCGACCGTGGGCTCTACTGCTACCAGGTGATGCTATTTGGTCTGAAGAATGCCGGAGCAACATACAAGATGTTGGTCAACACTATCTTCAACGAGCTCATATACCGGACCATGGAAGTCTACATAGACGACATGGTGGTAAAAACCAAGGAGAAAGACAATCATTTGCGAGATCTACAGCAGACATTCGATATCCTGACAAGGTACAACATGAAGCTGAATCCAGCCAAATGTTCTTTTGGTCTTTCTTCTGGCAAGTTCCTTGGCTTTCTTATGACCAACCGGGGCATAGAAGCCAATCCAGATCAGGTCCGGGCAGTCTTGGAGATGCCCGCCCCGAAGACAGGGAAAGAATTGAACGTCCTTGTACATTGGAATTCTACATTTACGATTAATTTTGCTCGGAATTGAACGTCCTTGTACATTGGAAGGTCCATGCTCATCTGTATAGCAATGTCGCTCTGCAGTTTGTGCAAGCTCAAGTCCTTGGACAATGTCAACCAAAATATTTTATCAAAGATATCAGATCTGGCGAGCTGGTCACAGATCTTCCTCATGGCTGTTGTCTTTCCGACACCCGCATAACCGTAAATGCTGTTTATCCCAATCTTTGGATCCATCAAGCATCTCCAGATTGTTTCCAGTAACTGTGATCTATCTTGAAAATTGGAAATACATTTAAAATCAACAGATAATTCATTTGCATGAAGAGTGGTTTGAAGAAGCTGATCCACCTTTTGGGATAACCATATCGCATGTTGCATTAAGAACAGATGGTATCTTATGGAATGAACACATTCAATCTCACTAACGAATGCTTGGAATTCACCAACACAATGAATCACATCCACTTTTGAGAAGCATCCAGTAATCTCTAATTTAAGTAATGTTTCTATCTCATTGATTACTACTTTGATAGCATCAAGATTACAAAACCAACCGTCTTGGGTGATCTTAAACATCATCTCTCGAGCTCTAATAAGGGCGCTTCTTAAAGCAGTCTCTCCTCCGGAATCAACTTGCACAATTATGTCCGACTTCATATATTTACATATACTGAAGTAGCGAGTGATCAATATTATCTTGCAACCATCCTCTCTTTTGGGCCGAGGAATCCCAACTTCCTCTAAAGAAAGTTCATTGCACATACTATCAAAAATGATGAGAAACTTCTTAATTTCATTTAGCCTCTCATTAATCCGTGCAGCTCGGTATTCCACATCCTCGTACTTAGGAAGGTCAAAGTTTATTTGCAAAGCAATGTCACTCTGCACTTTGTGCAAGCTCGAGCTCTGCAATGTAACCCAGAGGATTGTATCAAAGATAATATTGGATTGAGCAAGCTGATCATGGATCTCCCTCATGGCTATTGTCTTTCCAGCACCGCTATAACCATAAATACCGACTATCACAACATTTGGATCTATCATTGATTCCCAGATGATATCCAATAATTGTGATCTATCTTGAATGTTGAAAATTAATTATGGGGTAACAAATATTTCATTTTTGAAAGGAATGGTTTGAAGAAGTTTATCCACCTTTTTGGAGAAGCAAATCATGTGACGTATGTAGAAAAACGGAGAGGGGAAGCATTCAACATAATTGAATTCTCTTTGTTGAACCATTGGCCAATATTTGATGACTTCACTAATACAACGAACACAATTGGTCACCTCCTCTTTTGAGAAGCATTCAAATTCAGATGTTAGTATTGTTTGTATGTCATTCACTATAACTTTGATATCATTAACATGACAAACCCAACCACGAAACTCATTTTCGAGAATTCTTCTATTATCACGAAGTGAGACCAGGATTCTCCTGCTTATATCAGTCTGTATGAAACAAAGCTCTTCATACTTACTTCTGATAAGATTATCCATACCGTCTCAAAATCAGAGGTTAACAACAACAACAGAGCAGCAAGACTTCAAGAAATTATTTAGAAGATGGATGAGAGAGATGAGAGAGAAAATTCTTATGAAACATTAAAGCAAGGCACTTAGGAGTCTAGGCAGATTGCTTTCCAACAGCCTTGACATCTTTATGATTAGGACATTTACTAAGAAAATTCTTATGAAATTTCTTTGAAACAAAGTTCCTACATTGATTAGGAAGTTCACTAAGGTGATGTGAGTTTCATCGAACCTTTACTCTAACATCTTGCATGGCCTAGACGGCTACACGTACTGGAAGTCATCAACTCCACATATATTTTGAATGCTTTTACAAGAGATGGTACGCGGTTTGGTGTTCCTAGCATGCTAAAGGGCAATCATTCAAGGGGTATGTATATCTATGAAGCACTTAAACAGGGCATTGAAGACACTTCAATAGCCAGTCCGTTCCACATACTGCAGAGTTGTATGAACCCTTTTGTCACTCTTATGAAAGCATTTCTAAGAGGCAGTGTAAGCCAAAAAAAATTCAGAGAAGTGGTCAATAATTTTTCCTCCGATTTAAACAAAAAAAAGGAATTGTTTTTTCTACCGTGAATTCTCCAATCCTTTGGGAATTCAACTTCAAATACAAACCCCTGTCTAATGTTTTTTCAAATCAGTAAACCTTTGTCCATTCATAATGGTTATATTGTACTGTTGATTTTGTAAATGAATTTTTTGAAATATGAATAGGGTTTTCTACTACGTAAAAATGTGGCTTCGACTCCATTTGCCGAACCAGAATTACCCAACTTGCCGAAATGCCATTTCGGTTAATAAATGAGATAGTACAATTTAGTGGAGCTGATCTGAAAATTTTATTGACTTTTTATTGTTGTTTATTGATAGTGTAAGGTCAAATTCCGTGGGCTACTATGCTGGAGAAGGCTGGACCTCTAGCTTCCTTTATGCTCCCTTGTACCTGAAAAACCACCTAGAGAGAGAGAGAGAGAGAGAGAGAGAGAGAGAGAGAGAGAGAGAGAGAGAGAGAGAGAGAGTATTTAATCTAATGTTCTCTGCCTTTCTAGGGTTTCCTAGAGTCGTATTTATACTACCTCCCCGCCGTTTAGTGTACCCCGTTGGATCTTCCTGCTTATCCTACCGTGGAGGTTCCTCTACGTGGCTTACTGATATCCTCTTATCCTTGAGTTGTGCGCTACTGATATCCTCCCCTTTTTAGGCGTAATTATGATTTCTTACTACGCCGCGTTTTGATTTTCACGCACGTCTTATCACCCAATATTTCTCTCTCCTCTTTCCTAGTTGTTCATCATTCGATACAGATTTCCTTTAAGTATCCAACCTGTTCTTCCTCTTTCCCCAATCTTTCCGCCATTTTTACTTCTCGAGTTTCTTCTCTTGCTGCCTGGCTTTGCTTTGGGATATCCATTCGCTCCTACTTCAAGTTCATTTTGAAGACCATCTTCTCCGAACCAGGTTAGTTTGATTTTTAATTCTTTTAATTTTAAACAGACATCACTTCTACAAATTCTAGTTTTGTTCTAGGTTGCTCTATTTATCC
The DNA here is from genome assembly GCA_020826895.1 of Aquilegia kansuensis. Taxonomy (NCBI): domain Eukaryota; kingdom Viridiplantae; phylum Streptophyta; class Magnoliopsida; order Ranunculales; family Ranunculaceae; genus Aquilegia; species Aquilegia kansuensis. The sequence continues at coordinate 19,804,261 of CM037007.1, forward strand.
GAAAAGAACCTGGACTTTTTGTAGTTTCCGATATCGTTTTTCATTGCTTTTTCTAGGAGAATTTTGTATATTCATTTGGTGTTTTTGATATCAACTGAATTGAACTCCACCGCCGGAAAAAATGGCTGGAGAAAGGATTCAGAAGAGGAAAAGGAAACCGATAGTGGAAACCGAGGAGATAACAACCCTATCTACTACTGTCGCCGGCGGTGACAGTAACATTTTTTATTTCCTAGATTATTTTGAGCATGAGTATTATAAATACCGCCCCCGTTTAAGTCATCTTCGTAATCTCTATAAAATTCCTCCTTGCGTTACCCTAACGCATTTTAGAGACTGTCTAAGGTATGCCCATCACGGTGGAGAGGAGGAAGGCACTATCATGGTTACTGCACACCAGATATTTGCCGGTCTACGATTTCCTTTAACCTTCCTTGACCGTGATGTTCTCAATTTTTACAAAATACCTCCAGGTCAGGGTCATGCTAATTTCTGGCGGGTAATGAGAGCCTACAATGAATTAAACCGCCAGGGTTACCCAATTGATCTTATTAGCCGTCAAACATTCACCCTTAGGAAAAACAAAGACAAAGTTGGTGTCGGATATTACCACTTTGTTCGTCGGAATGGTAGAAATGGTATTATCTAGAACATGGTAAGCAATGATAAACCGTGGGCTGACTTCTCGGTTATCGTTGGTGGTTCTTTTGGTGGTAGGGGTGACGATATTTCTAACCCACTGGAAAACTGGACTTTCAATTTTGGCGGTAAGCCTTTTAATTTTGCTTAACTTCTTGTTTCCCATGTTGTTTTTGCTGACATGCTTTTTCTTTTCAGAGATTGACTGTGACGGTCAGGCCAAGTTTAAACCAGTTTCCACCCCGGTGGACGTTATTCTTGGTGAAGATGATGAACTGAAGTGGGAAGATTTAAATAATATCACCAAGGCTCAAATAAATGGCAATGAGTTTCTTAGTGACATAGGTGATATTGGGAATACTGTTCTTCCGGTTTGTGTCCCTAGCAACCCGCCTACAGCTGATAATTATCTAAGTAGGGATCCCCGTACTGGTAAACCTTTTGGTCACACTTCTGACTTAGAGACGACACCCAAAAAGAAAGTGAAAGCTTCAGCGTCTGCAAAGGTTGAGTCTAACCGTGAATCTATTTGTAAACGCAAACAAGCGTCAGGAAAAGAAGAAAACTGAGGTTAGTTTCTTGATTTCTGTATTGAAGTAATAGTTTTAAGTTCATCTTTAAGTTATTCCTGTTATTCTCACGTTTGTGAATTCCGTCTCCAGGTCATCCAAGGGGCGAAAGACGATTTTGCTGAATTTAGTGAGGGTGAACCTTCTGGCGACAATCTGAGGCCCAAAACTAAAGCTTCGTACTACGTCGGTCACGGTCGCGTTTAGAGACAGATGGAAGAGTTGAATGATTCTGCTATTGATGTTCTCAGCGAAGGGGATTTTTCCGACCCTGATGACTTGGGAACCAACTTCTCGCCCCAGAAATCCCCTGGCGTTTGTCCTAGTTCAAAGACTTCAACTGATACTCATGTTGTTGAAGGGATTTCGTCTGAAAAAAAGAGAAAACGTGAGGATGGTGGTTCTCCTTCTGCAAATGTTGACGGTTTCGACCCTGATTGCGTAGAGTTTTCTACAGCCCCCATCTCATCTTTAAGTTCTAGCCGTGAGGCCAACCCAATGAAGCCTCCCTCCAAGTTGTCTTCTGGTAAGGTGGCGGCTTCGAGCTCTACTAAGTCTTCATCTCCCTTCGTCAGTTATTTCTCTTTGGGCAAGGAAGGCAAGGTGGTGACCGTGAAGGATTCTGCCTTAGCAGATGCGAATGTTAGTTTCGCCACGATTGACGACACCATTTTGCCTGAGGATCGCAAATGGATGGACAGTCTCACTTCTGAGCAGGCCAACTCCGAGTATTATAAAGCTTTGTCTATCGTCAACAGTCTTAGTACTAGGGCATCGGGTGATCATGTTGGTCTATTGAAGTACAATCGAAGCCTGGTTAGTGAAAAAGCTAGGTTGGAGGGGGAGCTGAAAAAGTTTGAAATAATCAATCAGAATTTAGGTCAGATAGTCGCGGATCTCAAGGTTGTTTGTGACAAGGTTCCAGGCCTGAAAGCTGAGCTTGGGAAGCTTAAGGTTGATCTTGCCATGAAGGATTCCTTGCACTCTGAAGGGATGAAGGAGGTTCTTTCAGCTTAAGCCGCTAGCGGAGTATCAGAGGAAACTCCATGAGAAGGAGGCTTTTTACCAATCACAGTTGGAGTCTTCACGCAAAAAGTATGAGGAGGACTTGGCCGTGAAGATGACGGAAGTGAAGAACTCATTTACCTCAGAGATCTCCGAGTTTAAAAATAAGTATAATGAAGTGGAGAACCGAAGTGAAGCTGATATCCGAAGGATGGCTACAGCCCAACTTAAACAAAAAGTGGCAAAGAAAAATGCTCTCCTCGGCAAGTCTTTTAGTGGGCTTTCCCATTCTACCGCTGATGTCACGGTTGATTCCCCTCATTCCAAGAATCCCTCCCCTTGTAAGGAATAGTTATTTGAACTTTGTGTACTCTTTGGGAATAGTCTTCTTTGATTTCTTTGTATGATTATCTTTTTTGGGTATTATGTAAGGTTGATTAATGGCAATGAAATTCCTGTTTTTAACTTTACTATGTTTATCCTTTCCCGTGAGCATAGCCATTACGTTTGATAACTTTGAACTTGTTGAATGCAGCAACCTTAGACTTACTCAGCCGAGACTATGTCTGCATCACACAGTCTTGCTGGGTAATCTTGTTGCTGCCTTAACACTGGTGCTCTTCCCCCGAGAGGCATCTCATGGCATTGATCTAACAAAACCCCCGTGAGGGGCGAGCAGGTTTGCAACGGTTGTCAACATGGTGTTGACGGTTTGCTAGACCTAACCCTCTGCCATTCTACTCGCCCCCAAGTCTTAACCTTGGGAATCCATTTAGGGCATCCTGACGGTACCTTTTAGCCTGGTCAACGCCAGGGCTTCTACTATTGTTTAACTAATAGAGGCTTGTATTACATATGAAAAAATTACTCAAATTGAAATTTAAGAAAAACATATCAAATTCTACATTTCAAGAACATAGCTTACATTGATTCAAAGACAGTCAAAAGTTTGATTCATTCAACATAACATGGTAAGGCATCAAACATACTACTTCTTTAAATTTGAAATGTTCCACGACTTGTCCATTTGCTCTTCGCTGAGGGTTGATAGATAGTATAGGCACCATTGGTTCCTACCTCATCCACTAGGAAAGGACCTTCCCAGTTACGCTCCAACTTTGCTGGCTCAGGATATTGCTTTCGCAGCACCATATCGCCTGGTATTAGTGATCTCGGTTTGACTCTTTTGTTGTAGGTTCCTTGAATCTGGCGGTGGTAGTTTTCCAACCTAATTTGAGCTCTTTCTCGAACCACATCAACCAATACAAGGTCACGTTCAATCACCTCATTATTGAGTCCAAGATCAACTACCTTTTCTTTGATAGTACTTACCAGCATCTCCTGGGGTATGACGACCTCCATTCCATATGTTAGTGAGAAAGGGGTAGCTCCCGTTGATCTTCGTGGTGTGGTTTTGTAAGCCCAAAGGATTTCCCTTAGCTGCTCAAACCACTTTTCTTTTCTATCTTCAAGTTTTTTCTTTAACACTTCCAATATTGCTTTGTTTGAGGGTTCTGCCTGGCCGTTACCCTGAGGGTAGTATGGTGCAGAAAAGAATCGTTTGATCTTATAGCTGTCTAAGAAATTTTTTCACCTTGTCGCATTTGAACTGTGGGCCATTATCCATTACTATAGCTCTCAGTAAACCAAATCTATAAATAATGTTGGTCCACATGAAATCTTTGACCTGCTCTTCTTTGATATTTCTTAACGGTTTGGCCTCGACCCACTTTGTGAAGTAATCCGTGCCTACGATGAGATACTCCCTTCCATGAGACTTAGCCAGCGTTCCAACGATGTCTATTCCCCACATGGAGAATGACCATGGATTATTGATGTAGTGCAAATTTTCCGCCGGAGTGTGAATTAGTCTTCCGTGGATTTGGCAGCCATGACACTTCTTTGCGTAACTGCAACAGTCTTGGTACATTTTTTGCCAATAGTGCCCATGCACCATGATTCTGTATGCCATTTCTCTTCCTGGTGAATGGCTACCACAACTCCCATTGTGCACTTCCGTGCGTCTATCATTGAAGGGTGGACACATCTTAGCAAAGGGCATCCTGGAGATCTTCTGTATAAGTTACCGTCAAGGAGTGCATATCGCTTTGATTTCTCTACTATTGACCTGGCCTGAGTCTTTTCATCTGGCAAGCTCCCAGATTACAAATATTGGATGATTGGCGACATCCAACTCGCCCCCATGCTACAACCACCTGATTAACCTTCTTTCTAGCTTCTATCATGGAATGATCACGCTGTGAGATTGAAATCATCTTAGTCGCGTTCCCTCCCATGGTTGCGGCTAAGTAAGCCAGAGCATCCGCGTGTCTATTCTCTCCCCTGAACACATGCATCAGGTCAACTATTGAAAATGATGATATGCTTTCCTTAAGTGCTTCCAAGTACTTTGACATCTTCCCTGTCAGTGCTTTGTACCCTCCATTATAGTGCTCGACTACCAATTTGGAATCAGTAAACACCGTGAGTTCCTTACCCTCCATTTCTTGAACCATGGATAACCCTGCGAGAACTGCTTCATACTCTGTCTCAATATTTGTTGCTGGGAACCCAAGCTTCTCTGCTATCTTTTGATCCTCTGGAGTCACGATCACTATTCCGATTGCTGCACCGTCTTTGCTAACGGAACCATCTGTGAAAATCCTCATCAAACCTTGAATATTTTGCCAGTTCTTTTCCACCGTGGTCATCATGTCTAGCTCTGTGTCAATCATCATGTCGGATTCCCAGGAATTATCCTCGACCAAAAAATAAGCCAAGAAATCTGCCAGGACCTGTGACTTTTCTGCTTTCTTTTGCTCACATTGAAGGTCGAACTTGCTCAATGACACTACTCACTTCTCTATTCTGCCAGTTTTTTCTATTTTGGAAATGGCCTGTAAGAGTGGTAAATTGGTTACTACCGTCATGGTGTAGGCTTCAAAGTATGGCCTTAGCCGTTGGGCAGCAAATAAGATTGCCAATACATGTTTCTCTATCCTTGTATATCTTAATTCTGGAGCTGTCATTTTCTTACTTAGGAAGTAGACTGGGGAGTCGTTGATTCCCTCATGGCGTGTGAGGACCACCCTCACTGCAACCTCTGAAACCACAAGATATAGATACAACCTTTCACCAGGGGTTCGTTTTGACAATATCGGTGGGCATGAGAGATAAGACTTGAGTGTCACGAAAACTTCTTCACATTAATTGTTCCACTTGAACCTTGTTCCTCGCAGAAGTAACTGAAGAATATGCTTGCATTTATCAGTTGAACAGGAGATGAATCTTCCCAATGTTGTTATTCTGCTAACTAATACTTGCACCTGCTTCTGAGTTGACGGTGACGTCATGTCTAGCAGAGCTCTGATCTGGTCTTCGTTGACCTCAATTCCTCTTCTTGTTTCTATGTACCCCAAGAACTTGCTAGACGACACTCCGAAAGTACACTTCTCTGAGTTTAACTTCATGTTGAACTTCCGTAGAGTCGCAAACGTATCCTCCAGATCTCTCAGATGATGTCCGGGTTGAATAAACTTTACTAGTATATCATCTATGTAAACTTCCATTGTTTTCTTTAGCTGACTCTCGAATATGAATTCCACTAACCTTTGATAAGTTGCACCGACAGTCTTCAGACCGAAAGGCATCTTAGTATAACATAACGTCTTCTTGTCAGCATAAAAGGCAGTTGCAACCTGATCTGCTTAATACATAGATATTTGATTGTACCCCAAATAACCATCCATGAAAGATAAGAGACAGTAACCAGCAGTCCGATCGACCAGTTCATCAACTCTGGGCATGACGTATCTGTATTTTGGGCAGGCTTTATTCAAATATGTGAAGTCAATGCATATCCTTACTTTCCCATTCTTCTTAGGTACCGCTACTATGTTGGAAACCCATCTGGGATACTGCACTTCCTTTACTATACTTGCCGACAACATTTTTTCAACTTCTTTGCAAATTTGTTCCTGTAGAGACGGTTTAATAGTCTTTGGTTTCTGTACTACTGGCTTAACATTTGGATCTAAGTTCAACTTGTGACAACATATTTTTTAATCTATTCCAATCATATCTTTCATAGACCAAGCAAAAACATCTAAATTATTCTCAAAAATTGTATAAGATTAGATCTTACCGTTGGGTCCATCTGAGTTCCAATGTAAGTAATGTTCTTATCTTCTACTTCCGAGAGGCTGACGGGCTCCGTAGGTTCTGCGGTTTTTGAGGCTTTCTCCTCTGGCAGACTGCCAAAGCCTTTGGTTGTTATTTTGAAGTGGAGGCTATGTCGACCCCATGTGGGTTCTGGCTCATAACCTTAACCGTTGCTAATTTCAAAGACTTTGCAGCTGTCTGATTGCTCCTTATATCAAATTGTCCTCATCTGTCGGGAATCTAATCTTCTGGTAATAGCTTGACGGAACCGCCTTCATTATGTTAATCCAGTCCCTTCCCAAGATGGTATTGTATTCTGTAGGAGCTTCTACTACCACAAACATTGACATCACGGTTCTTGTTGCTACAGTGATCGGAAGAGTGATATCTCCTAGTGGTTGTACCGAACCTCCATTGAACCCATAGACTTCTGCCACTGGCTGTACACGTGTATCTCTACTCATCCTCATCTGATCGAGTCCTCTAGTGAACAGTATATCTACATCACTTTCGCAATCGACCAACACTTTTGTTACACTCCAGTTTCCGATTAGAATAGTTATTACAAGTGGGTCGCTGTGAGGCAAGACTACTCCATCTAGATCTTCGTCGGTGAACCCAATCGACTCGTTCTGGTGAACTCTCTTTCCATTTCTCTCTACCGGTATGGCTACTGTTGGAGTTTTATTTCTGTAACCTTCACCTATCTGCAACACCTGCCTTATCTTCCTCCATACTTCATTTTCTGTCTCTCTAACACCATTAAAGATCATGTTAACAGTTCCGTGCACTTGCAGGGTTCACGGTGTGGGCTTTTGCTTGTCCTCCACCACCACGAATTCCTTCAAGTGCCCAGTTTCTAACAAACTACATATAAATTCTTGAAAATTATAGCAATCATTGGTTGGATGGTTATAGGTTTGATGATAGTCGCAGAATGGTTTACCTCTTAACGTTTTGCATCTGCTTGTTTGACCATGAAAATACTTCTTGTTTCTGATTTTAAGGTAAACCTTCTCTAGTGTTGCATTCAGTGGGAGCAGCGGTTTTGGAGGTGTCAGTTTCCGTGGGGGTGACCTTTGTGTTTCTCCTCTCTTCTCCCTGTTATCTTCGTATCTTGGTCTAGTGTCTGACCCTTTGCTTCCACTTCTGTTTCTTGTATAACCTGAGTCTCTCGGTGGGCTTGGCCACCGTGATGGTTCTACTGCCTACTTTCCTTTATCTTTTACCACATTGACTGTTACCTGTGGAGCTTGGGCTTCTCTTCTTGCTGCAATGTCCTCCAGTCTGATGTACTTCTCAAGTTTTGAAAACAACTTCGCCAATGTGGTTATCTTCTTGCCTACTATTGCATCATATGCCGGTGACCTCTCATGGATCCCTTTCTGAAACGCTACTACGACTGTTTTATCCGGCACTCCACCTTCTGTTTTCAGGACTTCGCTCTTGAACCTGGTCACAAAACTTCTCAAAGACTCCGTCTTGTTTTGGTGAACATCGAACATACTTGAGATATCTGATACCTCCCTCTTTTGGTGAATGTATTGAGTGATAAAAACAACACTCAACTGTGAGAAACTTTCAATACTTCCTAGTCCAAACTTAAGTACCAATCTGATGCATTATCCTTGAGGCTGCTGCGAAACAATCTGCACCATACTCTGTCATATTGAGGTGGTTCGAAAGCCGCCATCTTTTGCTTAAAATGATTCAGATGCTGGACTGGATCACCTGTACCGTCATACTCACGGAACTTGTGAATGGAATTTGTTGGGGAATCTGTAAGCATAAAAATTTTCAGCTAGTGGTCGCTTCCCCAATCGCTCTAAATTTTGGGTTACCATCACGTTCCTTCCTTTGTTCTGTTCCGCCATCTTCCCCCTGAAGTTTTGAGATCATATTGAAAAGTCTTTCATACTTCGTTGGTGTCGGTAATGCTTCAGAGTCTATCTCTACCTCTTCCATTGAGTTATCCTCTTTGTTGTTGGTCATAGATTGCACCGAAACCGCTCCCACCTCATTGGTTACCTTCCTTCGCCCTTGACGTCTTGGCTCAAACTCATTCCTCTGTTCTGTGTTGACTTGGTTCTGAATGAACTAATCCTTAGCCGCTAGCTCCTCCCTGAGCTTTTGGTTTTACTCTCGTAGTCTGGTCGTCTCCTCATTTACTGTCTAAGGTGGTGGCAAGACTGTTGGCTGCAAAGCTGATGTTCTTTCTGGAACTAAGGTAGTTGAACGTGTTGCAGTCACCATCTCTTCTTCCCTTCAACAGCGGTAGCTCCTGAAAGAGATCACTTAAAAACCACTGGTTAGGTGAAGTGTACACTAACCGTAGATGAAAAAATAAAAAAACATCAAGTAAATCGCATAAGGAATCATAATCCATAGCAAACCCCAACATATATAACAAAACAATCCACAAGATATGAACAAACCCTAGATCCAGATTTATAAATAAATCCAGATCTGAGATCCAGCCCTCCTTCTAGCGCCATTGTAAGCTTAAATTCTGTGAGCTTGTATGTTAGAGAAGGCTGGACCTCTAGATTCCTTTATGCTCCCTTGTACCTGAAAAACCACTGGTGTTTAACCAGTGGAAGAAGCTCTGACGGCCAAGTTAGCTATCTTCCGATGAAATTAGTAAAAAACAACCTTCAGTAGAAAGAGAGAGGGAGAGATAAAGTATTTAATCTAACGTTCCCTGTCTTTCTAGGGTTTCCTAGAGTCGTATTTATAGTACCTCCCCACCGTTTAGTGTAGCCCGTTGGATCTTCCTGCTTATCCTATCGTGGAGGTTCCTTTACGTGGCTTACTGATATCCTCTACTTATCCTTGAGTTGTGCACTACAGCTATACTCACGTTTCTTTCACGTGTTGTTCTAGATAGTTCTGACCTTGGAATCCCTAGTCTTGGGAGTAGCTTGTGTAATATAATCCGTCGTCTCCCCGTCTACCATCTGTCGGTAGAGATCCATGTACTTACAGATAGTTTTTTGAATATGTTAGCAAAAGAATCAACAGGTGTATGTTCATTTCTTGTGAAGCACAGGAGTGGGCAGTCACAGAGAATGGTCACATTACAATCACTTCTTGTACTTTGTCGGATGGAATCAACAAAAGTAAAACTCCTAATCACTGCTATAATTTGAAATGTTCAGGCGCGCACTTCGATCCAGATGATGAAGCTGGGTATTTGTGCAACTATTTTAATGTCTAACTACCAGAACATCAAATAGTCCCCCAGGTTATTACATTGTTTCCTCATCTTCAATATAGTCTTCCGTTGAACTGTAGACATCACAAAAAATATTTTATGATTTTGCTCATGTAGGCACATAATGCTGTCAAGATGGTCTCTGTATGCCTGGTCAAGATGATGATTTGAAGATGAAAGTAGCTGCACCTCGATGTGGTCGAGATTGCCTACGTATTCTAGCTCGTGGGGGTGGAACTTAGAGATCAAGTCGTCGTAGTTTTGTTGGGTTTTATAGAAGGTGGAAGGACAGATGTAACGGGATTATGCAGATTCTCCGTTAGGCATTGCATAAGTGCTCAACGGTGGATAATCACTGCATAACGTATCCGTTATATTTGGACAAAAGATATTGTCACATGTTTATTTACGAGGTAGTCAACGGTCCACTTGCTCGAGCTCAGTTGTGGTCGGGTCGACAGTAATCAGGTCGTGGAAGGACTGAGCTGGTGTTTGTAGATATTGTGCCATGTGTCAGCTTTTGATTGGATGTTGTATCTAGTACCCCTACATAAGCCCCTTCTTTTTAGGTCGAGTGAAGGTAGAGCTGAAAAAATGTTTCTGCGACCAGCAACCCCCAAAATAGCTCGTTGGTGATCGGAGAGACAACCAGTGGGACAGGTGGCCTGCATGTAGTTTGGTTTGCCGTAATGATTGCACTTCATGGGGAAGTGGAGGGGTTTCCTCGAGCAGTTCAAATTTGATATTTTGGTAACTGCCACACTTTATTGTCTGATCAGCTTCATAATGACATGTGTATTGATCCAACGGTGGATGTGGAAGGTTGAGAGAGTGGGTTGTAACTGTAGAAAGCTTGGTTATTTCACTTTGATCTTTGCCGTTGGTTGATGTTGCATCCACGGCTGAGGACTTTCTCCATTTAGTATTTAAACCATACTTGGTTTATAGAATTGCTACCTTCTTCATTTGCTTTCTCTAACTGCAGTTGTTTTGCCATTGCGACCTGAAGATCTTGAGAGCGTTTGAAGTTAGTGTTCTCTCCTTTCTTTGTTACAATTCTCTTGTTTTCATTCCTTATTTCAAAGTCTGTTTGAGGCGAGCGATTCTCAAAACGATAATTTGGAGTATCATGACGCTGTTGTCATTTCTTTCGATGAGAGAACTCGATCTGACCATGAAGCTGGTCATGAACAAAATGATAGTGAAACAGAGAATTCTGCTAGTTCTAGTGGCACACACAGGCCAAATAATGATGATGATGCTTTGTTGAATGATGGGGACGGTGGCTATCATCGAGTTTGTGAATAAAAAATATGTGAAAAGGCTTAAAGATTTTCGCCTGAAGTATGGGCTAGCTGGTCTTAGAAACATTGAGATTAGGTTTCTAGGACCTCGTCTTCTAAGTGAGTCCTTTAGACCAAACAATCAATTTTTCGTTGTCTTTACATTGCCTCAATTCTGACATGGTCTTAAGTTGCCTTTTTTTTCTCTGGTCGTTGATTTGTTGAACACGATCAAGAGGGCTCCTTGCCAGATAAATGGAAATTTCTGGAGGATTATGAGGGTGATTGATGATTTGAATCGCTTTGAGAAGTGGAATATTACGGTGTTTGATGTGTTAAATCATTTTGTAGTAAAGAGGTCGCCCAAGATTGATGGTGGTGGGTATAACATGTAGGTCAGGTCTGGTCGTAACCATTTGATATATCCAGTGAGTAGTGAAACATGGTGGGAGGATCCCATATATGTTGTTGATAGGTCCCGTTTGTGAGGGTAATCAGCTCCTGTTGTTTTCGACCAGGAATGTTAGTGATGATTGTAAGTTTTGGTCGCCCTTGTTTTGTTGTCTTTACTTGTTATTTTTTTTGTTGTTTTCTTGATCTCATATTAATTTGTTAAGATCCAAGGAACAAACAATCCAACAGATATGTTCACTAAGATGGTGGATTTACATAAGCTAAATTTGTGTTCAACTTTAGTTGGTCTTCAAGCTTGTGACCAAGAAGATGAGCGCCAGATGCACCATTGACACTAGAGGATGAGGAGTTTGTTTATGTTTCAGTTTAAGCCTCCAAGTGTGAAATTGTTGGGCTTGTGTGGAGCGGTAAACAAAGCCCATGTTGCTGATTTGTCTATGTGGCATGTGACTTCTTATGCAAGACACAATGTCTTGGTGATTAAGTTATGTGTGTGAAGAGATAGGATGTGTTTGAACAAAAGAGAGATAGAAGGAGAAAGAGTAACAAGAGAGAAGCTTTATAGAGTGAATACAAAGGGAATTCTTTCTTGAGTGTGAGTGTGAGTGTGAGTGAGAGCTTGTAAACATTTTCTTACTAGTATAATTGGTGCGCCCATGGATGTAGGGAATTTCCCGAACCACCTAAAAATCCTTGTGTTGTTTCTTTGCTTTCTGTCTTTCTTATTGTGGGTATTATTGTGCAAGTGCTTCCATTGATTGTTTGTGGCTATTTCTTGTGTTTGGCTAACTATCTGAAGATCCTAGTGGTGAAGAAGGGATTAGTGATCTTATTCCCTTACATGGGTGTTGTTAACCTTAGTGGAATTTGAGCAAGTTTATTTTGGTAATTTATAGACATGTGGCAATTTTTCATTCGTCCCACAACACTCCTTCACCAACCAAGACCAAATCTCAATTAGTGCTTATAGAACATCTGCCGGCAGATCAGAGAAGTCTAACTCCAGACATTGAATTCTTAAGATTCTATTAGTATACATAAGATCTCAGTATCAATTACAAGAACAAATTCAAATTTTTCTCTATATTTTCATCATTGCATCCTGCTCCCCTTACATCAACTCCTCAATTCGTACATACAAAATAAACTCAAATTACCAAAACATATCCTCAACAATGTATTCACACTACTGGAAACCAGCTATTCAAACAGAGAGCAATAACTCCACCCATTTAACAACTCTATATCTTATCCTAATTCCCTTGTTATTCTTCATCTTTTACTCTCTTCTTCTCTACATGGATTCTGAAATCAAACAGCTCACCAAAGCCATCACCAAAAGCCTTAAACTTCCAACCACTGTAATGAATATCCCAGAGAAACTATTGAAGGAGAGCCATGAAATGTGGTCTGGTTCCTTGATTGTCACACTGCTAAAACGAGAACAAATCAACGGAAATCAGGCTATGAAAACAATCAGATCAACCTGGAGACCCAGAGGAAGGATGGACATTTTGAAAAGAGGGAACAACCTCTATGTCTGTCGTTTCGATAGGAATCAAGACCAAGAGCGCATAGAAGGCGAGCAGCCATGGAAAGTTCTTGGGAAATTATTGTTGATGCAACCATTTTCAGCTGATATGAACCTATTCGATGTAAGATTCAACACTATTCCAATCTGGGTCAGCTTGGGTGGACTAGCTCTCGAACATCACACACCACTAATTGTGGAGTTCATAGCTGGAGTAGCTGGCAAATGTATACTGGTTCTCCCAAAAGAAACGTTGCCTAGGAATGTTGAAGACTACAGAGCCAGAGTGGTGGTGAAGGTTTTTGAGCCACTGATCAAAGGTACACCAACTACCACTTTTCACCAAGGTATAGTGTGGGTAAACTTCACATATCATCAAGTCTTTGGAGTCTATTGTCATGTTTGTTTCCACTTGGGCCATGATACAAGTCTCTGTCCACTTCCACATGCGGAGCAACTAGACAACATATTAATATTGGAATATCCAAATCTGGGACATGATGAGGACTGTGTTCCTAGAGAGGTGGGGGTTTGCCCAGCAGCTCCACCAAATACACCTGAAGATGTGGATGTGGTGGTCCCTGAAATTTCAGGTGCCATAACTGGAACTCTGGAAATGGTGGACCAAGAATTGGAGATTCATAGTGGTGGGGCACATGGACTACCACAAGTCATGAGAAATTTTGAATATGGTAGTGGGTCTTCATCCACTAACAAGTTCACAACACAGAACTTACTTCTCCAGAATGTTTGTGCCAAACTGAGACAACAAGCAGGCCAACAAGAAGATGGGGGTCATGGATCTTCTGATGGATCAAGCAGAGTTGGCGATACAACAACGAATCTGGGATTAAACACGGATCCGACCGAAATAGAAGTGGATATGGACCAGTATAATCCAATTAATCTTACTCATGAAGGGATTGATACAAGCACTCAAACCCTAGCTCGAGACGAACATATCTTACCTGATATCACCATCTGTGAGCCACAAGATTCATCGGTGATAATTAGAGGTTGGGGAAGAATAATAGGAGTAGTAGGAAAGGGAAAAAAAAAGATTCCTTTTCAAATGGAGGAACAATCTCGCCTTTCGAAGAAAAGGAAATTTGATGACATGGAGGTAATTCTCTATGGTCCACCAAAAGTTGATAATTTGAAGGAAATTGTTGTAATGTGGGAGGCTATGACTGATCCAAAAGTGATTAACCTCCTAGTAGCTAATGGATTACTAGAGTGAGGAGAAATTCAATTGGGAATATTGACTACATCCCAAATGTCACAACACCACTTTTAGTGTTGCGAAGAGAAGGTGAGGATGGAAAGTATGATTATCAAGTGCAACTGATGGCATTGATGAATGAACACAATCTGCTGAACTCTAATCAGTTACTTGAACTTCGAGCTTCTACTCTCAACCTTGAGAATGATATGGCAATAACCCTATGCTGCTACCTTCAACAACTAATATTGATAATCAGGTATCTTCTTCAACACTCCTCAAATTCAATTTCAAGTTTCAATTTATTCCATATCGTTACCACTAAACTTTTCATCATAACATATTCCTGCCTTATCATCACTCCTATTTTAATGATTTCAACTCTAGGCTTTTACTTCATACATTTCTGTCATACCATTTTTGCTATATTGCTTGGCATCCTATTTTCACTTCTTATATTTTAATGCTCTGGGCTCATATTAGCAAACCTCAAACAATCTTTTATGCATACAAATACTGGTTGGTAAGAGTAGACTTTAAAAGTTTTCCTTGGATACATGATTCTAATTGGAAATCGATTGTGGTTACTATATTGTTGACTGGTGACTTATCATATTATGGAAGTCTTGATCTGCATTGTTTAAAAGTTTGCTACACTATGAAAGTCATTAGCTGGAACTGTCAAGGCCTTAGTAATCCCAATACCATCAGAACCCTCCATCAAATGATCAGAGAATGAAATTAAACCTCAACTGATCTTCCTTTCTAAAACTAAACTGGGTGTCGAACATACCAAAAGTCTCCTCACTCATCTCCCATTTCAACATCATCACTGCATTCCTCCAATTAACCTCTCTGGTGGTCTCCTCCTTCTTTGGAATTACTCTTTAACTGTCAATGTTGTTTCAAGTAACAAATACATAATCAACACTCAGATTTCCTCCAATCCTGGAACTGGGACATGGAATATGTCCTTCTTCCTGGGAGTCCTTATCAAAATTTAAAACCTTACAGTTGGAATTTGATGAGTATTGCTTGTAGATCGAGTAGTAAGCCTTGGGCTGTTATAGGTGACATGAACATTGTCCTTCATAAAGATGAGAAGTCAGAAGGAGCTGCTTTTGATCCCTATAAATGTTCTTTTGCCAATGATCTCATACAAAAACTTGGGTTGATGGATTTAGGATTTGTAGGAAGTCCTTTTACTTGGCCCAACAAAAGAACTGATAATGGTAACATAAAAGAGATACTCGACAGATGCCTCTCCACACCTGAATGGAAGTTACTCTTTCCTTTGGCTGATCTACACCACCTCCCAGCCATCTCTTCTGATCATAGTCCTATACTTCTAAACCTCAGTCCTACCAAAAATCTTGGTCCTACTCCTTTCAAATTCCAAGGCATGTGGGTTAAAGACCCCAACTACAAATTTGTTGTCCAATTGGGTTGGAATAGAGTGAACAGAGCTAAGCCTAACCATAATATCAATCACCATCTTCTTTCCACTAAAAAAGCTCTTAAGATATGGAATAACCAGGTGTTTGGGAATATTTTTCACCAAATTATTGATATTAAAAGAGAAATCAGTAAACTTCAAGCTCAAAACTACACTCCTCACAATAAAATCTTGTAGACCAGCTCACCAAGCAACTTGATGACATCCTCTCTAAAGAAGACACACATTGAAAACAGAAATCCAATGATCTCTTTATCCAGGAAGGAGACAAAAATACTCAGTATTTTCATCTCCTTACTTTGATCAGCAGAAATAATACTAATGTTCGGGCCATCATAAATTCCATTGGAGAATGGGTGTTCAATAGAGAAATGATAGGATCTGTCTTTGTGGACTCTTTCAAATCTTTGCTCTGTTCTGATTTGCAAATGCAGTCTCAAGAAAATAAATTAAAAATCTTTCATCTCTTTCCTGCTATCATATCTCAACAAGATAATGATATCTTGCTCAGTACTCTATCTCCTGAGGAAATAAAATACAGTCTTGATTCCATAGGAGGCCTTAAGTCCCCTGGCCCTGATGGGTTTCCTAGTTTATTCTACCAAACTTCTTGGAAAATTGTCAAACAAGATATCATTAAACTGGCTACCGATTTCTTCCATCACAATCTCAACATTGAAGGAATAAATAATACCAACATCTCTTTGATTCCAAAATCTACAAATCCTAGATTGCCTTCGGAGTACATGCCCATCAACTTATGCAATGTAAGCTATAAAATCACATCTAAAACTCTTGCCTACAGACTTAGACCTCTCCTCCGTAAATGCATTTCTCCTCTCCAATGTGCCTTTGTTCCCAATAGGCAAATCTTTGATAATACCATCATCACTCATGAGATAATTCATTCTATGAAAAGGAAACAAGGTAAAAATGGGCTTATGGCAATCAAACTTGATATGTCAAAAGCCTTTGATGAAGGCCTTAACCTCATTCTTTCCGCTCTTGGTTTTGACCCAAAATTCTGTGAATTAATCAATAAATGTTTCTCTTCCCTACATTCCTCTGTTTTGATTAATGGATCCCCTTTTGGTTATTTCAAGACTACCTGTGGTCTTAGACAAGGAGACCCCCTCTCTGCGAGTCTTTTCATCTTGTGCATGGAAGTTCTCTCCAGACTTCTACAGGAAAAAACTGACACTTGCAAAATTAATGGAATCAAAGTGGCAAGATTGAGTCACACTATTTCCCACCTTCGTTTTGCAGATGATGCCTTTATTTTTTGTAATGCTTCTCTCATAGAATCTCAAGAAGTCCTAGAAGTTCTTAACAAATTCTGCTCCCTCACAGGACAAAGTATAAACTTCAACAAATCAGGAATTCATTCAGCAAGAATACTCATCCTGACCTGCAAACTGAAATTCTTCAAAACATATGAGAATGAACAAGATCTCTCAAAAAGACTTGTATCTTGGAACCCCCCTCTTCCTTGGCCAGACTAAATCCAAACTTTTTCACAATCTCATCAATAGGGTAGAAGCTAGGATATCAGGTTGGAAGAGTAAAGTTCTTTCCCAAGCTGGTCGAACTGTTTTCATAAATTCCATTACTACTGCCATTCCCTCTTACCAAATGGCTTGCTTTAAAATTCCTCAAAGCATCATATAAAACTCGACAGCCTTCAAAGAGATTTTTGGTGGGGAAAAAAAATGAAGATAAGAAAAAACCTCTCTACATCTGTAGATTTAAGAGTTTGGGGGGGGGGGGGGGGCGAGGAGTTAAGAGATTGGAATTTCAAAATGATGCTCTTTCTTCTAGGCTAGCTTGGAGAATTCTCACCAATCCTGAAAACATGTGCACTCAAGTTCTCAAATCCAAATATTTTAAAGATTCCAAAATTAACCTTAGAGGCTAAGAACAAGACTAATAGCTCTTGGATATGGATTACCCTGTCTCACTCTATCTTTCTCATCTCCCCTCATGTTTGTTGGGAACCCTGTACCACTTCAAAATTGAGTATCCGAAATGACAAATGGATCCCCACTCTCCCTAACTTCACCCTCCCTAATCCTAGCCATCATCACCACACTCTTTCTAAGGTTGAGGACCTCATCATGCCTAACTCTAACTCTTGGAATGACAACTTACTTCAAGTTCTCTTCCCTCCTTCTTTAGTCCACCATTCGGAAAGTTCCTATAAATAATTTCTCTAGAGTTGACTCGGCTAAGTGGATGTTGGTTAAAAATGGTAAATTCTCTGTTAAGTCTATGTACAAGTCCATCAATAACTCTAGTCATAATTCTACTGTTGATACCAAATTAAATCTCAAAATCTGGAAATCGGCTTCATCTCCTAGGGCTACCCTCTTTGCCTGGAAGTGCCTGCATAATATCTTACCCATTAGAGCTATCTTAGCTAGGTTTCTTCACATTCCCTCTGCTCTCTGCCCTATGTGCAACTCTAATGAGGAAACCATGCACCACATGCTTCTTACCTGTCCTTACACCCAACAAGTCTGGCTTCTTGGTAACTTAAACTTTAGAATAAACAACCATTCTAACATGAGCACCCAGAATTGGATCAAAACCTAATTTTTCCCACCCCAAAATTGGCATACCGACAGAGACACTTGGGCTACTAGTTGTGTTACTCTCACCTGGGAAATCTGGAAGTCTAGGTGTGTAAAACCTTCCAAAATATACACATAGACCCACACAATGTTGCTAACTGCATCCAGAGAACTTCTCAAGCACTTCAACATGCAGTAACTAGATCCGCAGATGCTTACAGATCAATACAAACATCACAACAAACAATTTGGATCCCACCAGATCCTGCAGACACCAAAGTGAATGTAGACATTAAGTTTACAAGCTCGAAAGATAGATTTGGTACTGGTTTTCTATGCAGGGACTCTAAAGGTGTATTTCTAAGTGCAGGAACTTGCACTGGATCAGCTGGAGACAGTGAACATGCGGAATGCTCTGGATTTTATCAGCAATCCGGTGGGCATGGAGACAAGGAGTAAAAAGGCTTGTTTTAGAGACAGTCTGTAGATCTGCTGCACAATTTTTGAATCGGAATGCTGCTAATTTGGCTTGGATCTCTATTAACCTCCTGAATGAGGCTTCAGATAGCTTAAAAAAAATTTGAATTTGCTTATATTAGGTTCTGTAACAATCTGTTGGGCATCTGTTGGCACAACATGTTAGCATAGACAATATGTCTAGTATTCAGTATTTGTATGCTCCTTGCTATATGTCAGAACAATTAGACAGGGATAAGCTATTCTGATGCCTAATCTATATAAGGATGATGATTATTAAAAAAAAGTACAAAAAAAAAAAAAAAAAACAACAACACACCAAGTACAAAAGTTAATGCAGATAAGAAGACAAGCAGAACAAAAGGACATTTGCAGAGCAATACATGGAGATCAAACACATTGATAAGGTCAGGGAAATAGATGGTTATGTATTAACACAGATGGTTCATCATAGACCGAGAGAGCGGGCTTTGGTGGCATTCAGGAATCAAAATGGATAAGCTCTATTCTCATTATGTGTAAGTTTGTCAGCAAACTCCATCACCTATATTGAGCCACAAGCTATGGTGACTGGGTTTACAAGAATAGAGCTGCAAGCTCTATTTTCATTTATTTACTTAACTTAAATATGGGGTTTGTTTGATTGGTCATGGGAAAAATTCCTACATCAAATATTACCCCCGAAATTTCCAGATGTCTATTTGATTGGTAAAGTTGGGCTGAGTAAAAATTTCATGATAAAAATATTTCTCACCAATCATTCCCTGACCCACCCCTTAAAAAAAATTCCTAGACTTGTATGGGAATATTTTTTTTTTATAATCAAACAACCAAAATCTTTTCCACATAAAATTTTCCCCCATTTTTTATGTCCAATCAAACAACCATGAACCATTGGTGGGAAGTATATTACGTGGGAATATTTTCAACTATAAAAATTCCCACAAGTAATTATTCCCACCAATCAAACACACCATGGTCTTCATTACAAGCAGAATCATAAAACCACAAATGTACGGGTAGGAGAAGTGTCTAGAGTATTCTCTTCAAGTGTCATAGATGAAGATGAAGAAAATAAATTATATAGATGGCAGTTAACAAGTAACCTTACCTTAAAGGCTTATACTTCGTCCGAACATTATTGCTTGACTAGAAGTAGAATTAAGATAAAAACAGATTGATGTGGGTAGGAGTAGTGTCTAGAGTATTCTCTTCAAGTCTCATAGATGAAGATGAAGAAAATTAATTAACAACAGTAGCTATCAATAATAAAAGATAACTCCAAGTGGGTTGAGTTGAATATTGCGCGTTGTCTGTTTGAGCTTCGATTTGAATGTTGACACCATTACTTCTGTCATTGAATTAATTTGGGCCTACAGAGTCCGGGACAGTTGAAAATTAAACCTCGTGGTTTAGGAAATTACAAGCACAATTCTAAAATATTTACACACCACATCCCACTTTGTCCGAACAGAGTTCTTAATCCATAGATAATTTGGTATAATCGAATACGGTATTTGTTGTTTAACAATTAAGTACCTCAGATGACACTTGGCAGTTCTTATTTGTATATACCAGCATATGGAATGGTCCTACAGGTTACATTGTTTCTACATCCTCAATATAATCTTCAGTAGAGCCATACACATTGACAGAAAAGATTTTAAGGTTTTGCCCCTGTAGGTAGACTATGGTATCAAGATGATCTCCATAGCCCACAACAC
The DNA here is from genome assembly GCA_020826895.1 of Aquilegia kansuensis. Classification (NCBI taxonomy): domain Eukaryota; kingdom Viridiplantae; phylum Streptophyta; class Magnoliopsida; order Ranunculales; family Ranunculaceae; genus Aquilegia; species Aquilegia kansuensis. The sequence continues at coordinate 19,824,526 of CM037007.1, forward strand.
TGAGTGTGAGGATTGCCAACCGTTTCAAGCTCCTCGTTTCTATGAGATAGTTGGCAACCATAGGTGCCATCTTACACAATCTACTTCCCTGTAAACGTAATTCCTCAAGATGAACGAGTGAAGATATCAAACCAACTTGAATGCTTTCTAACTTTGTAGTTTCTGACAAGTCAAGGGATCTGAGACTAACCAAACCTTCCATTCCTTGTGGAAGCTCCGTTATTGAAGTTCCACATAGACAAAGACTCCGGAGTTTCTTCAGCTTTTCTAGACATGGTATATGCTTTAAATGTGTGCAATAATGTAGAAACAGTACACGGAGCTGGGTCAGTTCAGACAATGATGTTGGCAACTCTATGATCAGAGAATAAGAGATCGAGAAATTTGAGCGTAAGCATTTTATGGAAGAACGGGGAAATAATGTCTGAAATAGGATTATTGTTCAATAATAGAGTTGAGAGTTGTGGGCAAGTTGGACTAACATAAAGCAATTGAAGTGCATTTCTCATCAAAGACATTTTTCTAGCACGAGCCCATTCCGGATTAAATGGTAGTTCCATCAGACCAAGGCCAGCTTTAACACATAATGCTGGCTTCATGATTCTGATGGCCAAGTCTCTGTGCAACGGATGAATTTTTAGGAACACTTCGCCTCCTTCTGCAAAAGTTTGTAACATGTTCGCATCTTGTAGTGCTCTCAATATTTTGAACCCTTCATCTATTTCTGCGACAATGTCTCCAGCAACATATATGAATTTTTCTGCCATCCAATACCTAATCAATTCTTCCGGATTGAAGAGGTAGTCCTCTGGAAAAAATGCACAATACAAGAAGCAGTTCTGCAACTTATCATTATTCAAACATTTATAACTAAATCTTAGAAGCTTGAACACATAATCATCCTTCATAGGATAGACCTCTGGTGTGAATACATAATCAAATGTTTTCTTCCAAACCTCGACACTTACCTCATCTCTCATAGCATGACCGACTGATACAAGGCCAATTCGAAGACCACGACAATGTGTAACAACTTGCTTAGCGAATGGTTGGATATCTGGAATGTAGACCACGTTTCCAGCCTTGTTAACAAACAAGTTCCAAGCTTCTTCCCATACCAAGGGTTCAACTTCCACAATTATGTCTGCGTTCATGTCCTTACATATCCCAAAAGAGCGAGTGATGACCACTATCTTGCAACCATTTTCTCCCTTCGGCCGAGGAACACCCACCTCCTCCAAAGAAAATCTACGGGATATATTGTCAAAAATGATTAAAAACTTCTTAGTCATCTTTAGCCTCTCAAGTATTTGGGCTGCTCGAAACTGCACATTTTCGTACAGAGGAAGGTCTAAGTTCATCTGCAGAGCAATGTCATTCTGCAGTTTGCGCAAGCTCAAGTCCTTGGACAATGTAACCCAAAATATCTTATCAAAGATACCAGATCTGCAGAGATGATCATGGATCTTCCTCATGACTGTTGTCTTTCCAACACCCCCATAACCATAAATGCCGTTTATCCCTATCCTGGAATCGGTCATGGACTCCCAGATGATATCCGACAATTGTGATCTATCTCGAACATTGTAAACTATTTTAGGGAAAATATATAGTTCATTTGCAGAAGGGGTGGTTTCTATAAGTTGATCAACCTCCTTGGAGATCTGAATCACAAGTTTAGAATGTTTTGGAACCAAATGATAAGTGGAAAAACATCCAATAGTCTTTGATTCAAGTAATGTTTCGATATCATTAACACTTTTTTTTATGAAATCGACACTATTAAGCCAATCAGACACCTCCTTTGTGTGAATCTCTAGTTTCTCTCGGCCTCGGATAACTTCTTTCTCTATATCACTTTGTCTGGAACAAAGTTCCTTGTACTTACTTCTCAAGATATCCATAGAGTTTCTAAACACACTTCAAGAAATTGCTACTAAATAGAGAAAACACTATTAAGAAAGTTCAAACCAAACAGTTGGACGAACATGTTTAAAGTCATCAAAATTTTTTGACTCCACTTCTGAGAAAATGCAAAGGGGTTTCCATACAACACCAAAGCATGCCTCCAAACTCAAGTCAAGCCATTGTGATTATTACTTTTGGACGATTACCCAAGAATGGTCATATCGTCGTATAGATGGCCCACCAACTAAGAAGATTTTCTAAATTTGCTTAGTACAATTTCTGTTAAAAGAGTGATGCTTAAATATGGAGAAGGAAATACAACCACTAGACATATCATTATCTCATACTTGATCCAATTGTCCAAAAATAAATTAATAAAACATATAAAAATTAAAATAAATTAACCAAAATAATAAAATTAAAAATTAGGAGATAGAGTAATAGACAAAATAGCAAGATCTTAACATCCCATTTGTACTATCACCATTAATATACCAATATATACATCACCTAAAAGAACAAGTTGAAGAAGAATTCTAACAACCTTCAAATCCTCGATACAAAATCAACAAAATCCACCCTCAAAATCATTAAGATTGAAACCCATTTTTCATGTCAAGCAATTGAAATTGAAAAATCATTATTCTTATCAAGCAATTGAAATTGAAAACCCAAAACCCATTGTTCTTCTTTAGCAATTTGAAAATCTAATACCATTGTTTTTGTCAAGCAAATGAAAACCCAATACCCATTGTTCTTCTCTAACAATTTGAAAACCTAATTCCCATTATTCTTGTCAAGCAATAGAAAATGAAACAATAACGAAACAATATTAAAATAAAAATAAAAAGAGGTGAAGTATGAGGTTCGATGATGATGGAGTTTAAGTTGGAAAGAAAGTAAAAGAAGTTAGGCTGTGTTTGATAGGATAGTGGGCAATTGCAAAATAAATTTTGATTTGCCATGGTAAATTATAGTGGATAATGACAAACTGATAGTGGGTCTTTTAAATTTGCCGTTGTTTGATAACATAGTGGGCAAATACTATTTGTCTCATTTTATTACTATTTGTTGTTGTTTGATTCACAATATTTTCTATGGCAAACATCAATTTTTGTCGTGGATCAAAACTATTGCCCATATACATAGCCCAAAACCATGTGCATATCAGTGGCCCAATACAAAATACACATACATGGCCCAATACAATCAAAAAATCAAAAGTTAACAGAAATAAAACCAAACAAAAAAATCCAGCCAACTTCTAATCGACATAGGTAAGAAATTAACTTATTCAATGAAATCATTGTCGTAATCATGCACAGGATAATATACTTCATCATTAGTAATAGGTAGTAATCACCCACTAACCTTAGTCTTACTTATTAAACCCTAACAAGTGTCTAAGCCCAAAACATTCTTATATTTTTATAACACAAAATTATACAGACCTAAGCCCAAATCCTTCTTAATTGAACCACACAAAGTCCAAAGCCCTTATATTTTTTTTGCCACAATACTGGGCAAAATTTGGTGGCAAACAAAATCCACCTAATAGGTGGAACTTTTTATCCAGTATATAGTGGACAAATCTTCCATACTGGGTAAAAGTTGAAAATATTTGCCACATCATAAAAAACGTATCAAACACTGACAAATACTATTTTAGTGGGCAAATATATCCACTATGGCGATTTGCCATGGCAAATGTTGCCTTTCAAACACAGCCTTAGGGTTTTGTTACCTAGTCCCTTTGATCAAATCAAGATCCTCGACTGACGTATTAAACCATGTGGCACAATATCTAACTTTAGATTCAGTCAACCAATGATGCATTGACATGTGGAGAGTAAAAATTCAGTTTTTTGAGTTTTAAGTTGTGTCACAAGAAAAACTAGAGGTAGGCACAGTCCGGTCCGGTCCTAGAAAGTAATAGGACCAGGACCAAACCGACTTTAAATATCGGTCTGGTTTCGGTTCTATGGACCGAAAATATTTGAATATAACCGTGCTATGTGTGGTGGAAAAAACTTGAGGAGTTGAAGTCCAAAATGAAGACTTGGAACAAGGAAGTGTTTGGGCGGGTGGAAAGAAAGATTGAGGCAAGACTCATGCGGATAAGTGAGATTGACACGAAGGAGGAGAATTCTACCTTATCCGATGAAGAAGTCCTTGAAAGATCTTTACTCCAAGATGACCTCAACTACTTGATGAGGTTGGACGTAATCCGATGGAGGCAAAAGGTCAAAACCAAAGTATACCAAGAGGGCCAAACAAATTCAAAGTTTTTACATCTCATGGTCAATGCTCGTAAGAAAAGGAATAGCCTCGCTTGCTTGGCCATAGAAGGTCAAGAAACAAGAGATGGGAGTAAAATCAAAAATCATGTGGTCGACTTCTACACTGGTTTGTTCCAAGAGGAGTTTCATGGGCGTCCAAAAATCGATGGTATGCATTTTGATTCAATTGATGCAAGCCAAAGGGATGTTTTGGAGAAAGACTTCACCGAGGAAGAAGTTGTGCAAGCGTTAAAGGTAATAGGGGCACAAAGCTCCGGGTCCCGACGGATTGCCTATGGCGGTGTATAAAATCTTTTGGCAAAAATTCAAAGGGGATATTATGGCGATTTTTCATGAGTTCTATTAATCAGGTTACTTGGATTGGCGATTGAACTCAACTTTCATCACCCTCGTCCCGAAGAAGGAAGGCACATTATCATTGAAAGACTACTGCCCAGTAAGTGTTATTGGTGGAGTGTATAAGTTGATATCGAAGGTGCTCTCTTTGAGAATACAAGGTATCCTACACCACCTTGTATCCGATACTCAAGGGGCTTTCTTGGGTGACCGCCAAATTCTTGATAGTGCTCTCATTGCAAATGAGTGCATCGATGAGAGGATAAGGAAAGGAGAACCGGGCATTCTATGCAAAGTGGATATAACAAAGGTGTATGATCATGTGCCATGGGACTTCCTAGATTACATTCTTGGTCGGATGGGATTTGGAAACAAATGGAGGAAATGGATACACACGTGTGTGTCCACAGCAAGGTTTTCTATTTTGATAGAGGGTGCACCTAAGGGCAACTTCAAAGCCCAAAGAGGGCTTCGACAAGGTGATCCTCTCTCACCCTTCCTATTCATCTTGATCATGGAAACTTTATCAAGGCTAACCAAGCGGTAAATGGAGGAAGGTTGGTTGGATGGTTTCTCTATTGAAAATAATGCTTTGAATTTGGGTATTATCCAATTCGCAGATGACACCCTCTTTATGGCCAATGCGACACAAAAGGACCTTTCTACTATCAAGGTGATTATCTTCGTATTTGAAGCTTTATTTGGTTTAAAGTTAAATTATATTTCTCCAAGTCTCTCTTATTGGAGTGGGCCTGGTTCGAAACATTGAGGCATTAACAAGTTTCTTTGGGTGTGGTGTTGATACTCTCCCTACTAAATATTTTGGCCTCCCTCTCGGAGCAAATTTCAAGAGAGTGGAGGCATGGGATACCATAGTAGAATCTTTCCACAAGAAGCGTGGGGGTTGGACAAGGAAGGTATTATCCATGGGTGAAAAGCTTATTCTTTTAAAAAACGTCCTTTCTAGCCTTGCGGTATACCAAATGTCGCTTTTTACCCTCCCGACTAGTGTGGCGAAAAAGTTGGAGAAAATCATAAGAAATTTATGGTGGGGTGCTAGAGGACCTAAGAAGAAAATCAACTTAGTGGGTTGGGAGAAGGTGTGTGCCCCCCTCAAGGAGGGTGGTCTTGGAGTCCGGGACCTTAAACTCATGAATTATGCTCTATTGAGCAAGTGGATTTGGAGGTATGGCACGGAAGAAAAGGCATTGTGGAGGAGAGTCATAGACGCAAAATACGGGCCATGCTCTATTGGGGGTAAACCTACGACTCCTCGTCAATCTCATGGTTGTAGTCTTTGGAAAGGGATCCTTGCTTCCAAGGACAAATTTTACGAGGGTATTCATCATAAAGTTGGTAATGGCGCCAAAACTCGCTTTTGGCATGACACTTGGTCTGGAAATGTGACCTTGGCATCGAAGTTCTATAGGTTCTATAGATATGCGGTGTTGAAGGAAGGGTCGATCCACGATCATCGTGATGGTGAGGTGGGTTGGAATCTTCATCTTCGAAGATCTCTCTTTAGAGAAAGTGAAAGGCTAGAACTTGAAAATCTTACTCTACTTCTTCGGGAAGTCTCTTTAAATGAGGAAGAAGATGAGTGGGAGTGGATTTGGTCAAAGAAGAAATCTTTCACGGTGAAGTCATTCTACTATCAACTATGGATTGATAATCAAAGTGATGAACGCCTAGGCATCGACTTCCCACACAAGCTAGTATGGGATGTCAATATACCAACCAATGTCAAAGTGTTCATATGGAGTTTGGCTTGGAAGAAGACCCTCACCATTGATAGGTTGAAAGAGATGGGATGGCAGCTAGCAAACAAATGTGTTCTATGTGAAAACGATGAGGAGACTACAACACATATCTTTTCGGGTTGTTCAAAGGTAAGGGAAGTGTGGATGAAACTGGTCAGTAACTGTGCTGAAGCCATACATTTACTTCAGGAGAGGCAATGTATAATGACAATTTTGAAGCAATGGTCCACTCTGAATATTGCAGGTCTGGGATCCCACCTTTGGCCTCTGGTTCCGTATGGACTAATCTGGTGTGTCTGGTCTATACGAAACGAGGTCATTTTTCAGGATGCGAGCTTCTTAGTGGACGCTGTAGTCAGAAGGGTTCAGGCATCTCTCTGGGCGTGGTTGGCAATCAAGCAAGACAGCTTGAAGGAAAGAAGTAAGCATAATTTCTTTGCAGTGGTCAGTAATTGGTCGAATATTATGGGACTGGGATAATTTTCTGTTTTCTGACAGTGGCCAAATGGGTGCATCTTTGTAATAGGGGGCTGTTTTACTTGCTGCATACAAGTCTCACCTGAGGGAGTACTTGTACTCGCTGATCAGGATTGTAGTTGTTTTATGGTTTATAATATTTCTACCTTTACCAAAAAAAAATAACCGGCCCGAGCCGGACCAAATACAGTTGGTCCGGTTTCGGTTCGAAATTCGATCCTGGGCTTTTCTTATTGGGCCTTTAGTCCACTAAAATATTAAAGATTGTTCTTAAGTTTTGGGCTTTAAACAAAATAAGACATGCACCAAATCAAACCAAATCAAGTACTGAATAGAAGAAAAGGTCCAAAACCAACCATGGATCCACCACTACCAAATTACAAAATCAAACAAATCCAAAACAACCAACCATGTCCAACACCCATATTACAACGAATCAAAGTCTCGAACTAACTAAATAACTACATGAAGATGATGATCAGCCACTACATGTCTGCAACTCTGCACTCATGAAACCTCTTTCTAAAACCTCACAAAAGCTATTGCATAAGCCTGTAGTATGTCTCCATATATGAATGCTCTTCACTGATAAAATTCAAACAAATAAAAATCAGAAAGTATAACTTACTTTATAGGCAAATGCAATTGAGAATATTTGGTATTCATTTTGAATATGGTATCCAATACTACAGAAAAGGTACAGTGTAGTGTTATATTATGTGTTCTTAATATGGTATCCAATTATGTCGAAATTGAAAGTTGAAGGAGCTTTTTCAAGTATAATAGAATTTGATTTAGATAATTGGACAATACCCATGTTTAGAAAAGAAATAGCAGAGCGAGCAAACGTTGAATCAAATTCAATTAATCTTTGTGCTGGAAAAGTATTAAAAGATTGTGAAAACAATCAGAAATTGATTGATTTTGGTATTAAAAATAATGCCAAAATTCTTTCTACTAAGGTTTCTAGTATTGATCAAGGAGAGTCTTTGAAGAAACAATTTATGGATGAGGATGAACGATCTAGTCGTCTAGATCGAATCCGGTTAGTATAATTTTCTAACAGAACTTCAAAGTAATTAAAGTTTTATTCAGCTAAAAAAAAAATAAATACAATCCCATCTCAAATCTCTTCAATAACACAAAATCCCAATATATCAATTTCTCCATTATAATATCCATTATCAATTTCTCCCTTATAACTAATTGATTATTAACTTGATAAAAAATTAAGTTAAAGATTTGCTTTATTAATGGTTTTTAGAGAGAGAGAGAGAGTACCCGCTGCTGCTGCAATCAACGAGAATTTGAAGACGAGAGAGTGTGGTGGTGGAAATTGATGATCGGAGATTCTTTGTATTTGGTGTTAAAATATGAGATAGAGAAGAAGACATTTTGATTGAGAAGAATAGGAGATGGAGAAGAAGACTAAAGAAGGCAGATTAACCTAGAAGTTAGGTTTTTCTCTACCCAAATAACCAATGTCTAGTTTAGTAATTTACCAATAAAAAAAAATATTTTTATTTATTTCGGTTTGGTTCGGTTCCCTTGTTCTATAAAAAGAGAAATCAAGACCGGACCAATATCTATATAGTTCGGTTCGGTCTTGACCGGTTTTTAGTCAACTTGATTTTGATTGGTTTGGACTCGGTTTTTTCGGTTCGTTTTCAGTTTTTTGGTTTTTTTGCCCACTCCTAAGAAAAACACGTGAAAGAGCAGTATATACATTAAAAATTTTTAATGGCTTGACTCAAGTTAACGCAGTTGACTGACAATCAAGTAACGATTTTGGGACTATTTCCTAATAAACAAAAAACTCTATACCACATGCTAATTAGCCATCTTCTAGAGGGACCAAATACAAAATAGCCCATTTATTAACTAATTAAACCTGTTTGATGATATTACTCACTCATTTACTCATTTTACAAAATGTTAATACCCATTTCCAGGATCAGTTGTTTTTAGTCAAAGGGTGTTGCATGTTGATAAGTTTGGCGAGATTGTAGAGTCACCCAATTTGCCTAAGTACAAGGTAGAGCCTACTTATGTAGCAATGAATGGCTTGATTAGATCTCGTGGCGGGCATGCTAGATACGACTCCTCAGACTATCAGCCAAGACATGGTCTCTTTTTATAGTATGATCAGATTGAAGGTTGGCTGGTCACTAGATCGGGTTCAATTACAGTTTGAGGTTTAATTTCTTTTTTTTTGATTGATTAGTATTTAGTAGTGGTAGTGATGGAAAAAACCCCATTCTATAACCGTTTATGGTTAATGAAAATGCATGATCTTTTGGTTCTGACAATTTATCAGTTTTTTTTTTCTTGAAATGGTATGGGTTGAGGCAGACCCTAACCTGCATTAATTTTTGGTAAGAAAAATGGTTTCGTAAGCCCATTTTTAATGAGATCAGTAACTCGGTAATGTTGGCGGGATTCTATTACAGTTTATGGTGAATGAAAATGCATGATCTTTTGGTTTTGACAATCTATTACTCACTCCGTCCCATTTATATAGGCTACTTTGCCTTTTATTTTTGTCCCGAAATATAGCCCACTTTACTATTTTCAAAGTAGTAGGGTGTTGAAATTTACTAATATACCCTTATTTATCATCTAAAATGTTGTGTAGCCTTAATTGCCAATATTTATGGGAAGAATTAAGTGAAGGGTAAATTCGGAAATGTCTATATAAAATTTAGTACTTTTGCATTCTTAAACGATGTGAAAAACATAAAGTGGCCTATATAAATTGGACAGATGGGACAGAGGGAGTAGTTTTTTTTTTTTTTTTACTCAAAAACAAATTTTATTGATAAAAATTTGAGGAATTACACAAAAGTAGGGGACAAACGCGCTACAAACTACACGACAAGTCCTTTCTGAATAGCAAACCCAATTTTTTTAAATAAATATTCGTTCGAACCAGCAGTCATCACGTTGCTATCCATTACCTTCTGCACTCTCCTGAGGAGCTCAACTGCTTCTGAGCCTAGCAATCCAAATGTGTCAAATACAAAGGGGATGAAACTATGTTTGTTAGCTCTACAAGCTCCATCATGTTTCTCCACTTCTGCAGCTGCTGCATTGCTAGTTGCTAGCCCCACCTCAAAAATCCCAGCACCCAGCCTGACCATCGGAGATGCCCCTGTAACATCAACACACGCATGTTTACCTTCAGACCAGTTGTAGACCAGAATATCAGCAGGACGTAATGTCGATCTTCCTTCCTTAGGATAAGTAAGAAAGTTAACAGGAGCCTCCTACTTAACCTGTACGCCAGCCCGCCAAAACACATCACACAAGATATCTCTAATGTGGTCATGCCTGTACTTGAAGCCGGGGTAATGTTTGCTCTTCTTGCCAATGGTTATTTTTAGATGAGAGATAAAAATAACACAAATGTGACAATCATTTAATGTAATCTAATTTTTAATTAATAAACAATCTTATGTAGCACCTCTAAAACTCTTTTAACTTTTGTAACCTCTAAGTTTGCATATGTCAAATCTATGGTTGAATTTGGTGCCACGTGTTACCTCTTATGTTGTTTCATATCTTATATCTCATGTTTTACACGTGCAAGGGTAAAAGTGGGATTCTGAAAAATACTAACACAACGTCTAAAGTCAACACAATCAACTGACGAAGGAAAGACGTGATCTACTCTAAATATGGATTAAAAGCGTCCCACTTCCTAAATACGCATTATATAAGTGGACCAAATACTAAAAACCCCTTCTTTTAATATACGTGGATGATATTATTGTTACCGGATCTCATAGAAGTCACATGGATGAACTTATTTGACAACTACAGTCAACTTTTGCAGTCAAAGATTTGGGGGAGCTGCATTATTTCTCGGGGTTTGAGCTGATTCCACAACATGCATGATGGTTTATTTTTGTTTCAACGGAAATACATCATTGAGTTGTTACAGCTGGCAAAGTTTGATGGTGTAAAACCTATATCAACACCTTTGTCTACTAATACTCAACTATCTCAATTCAGTGGAACAAAATTGTCAGATGCTACACTCTACCGCAGCATTGTTGTGGGACTTCAATACCTCACCTTCACTCGACCAGGCATCTTTGTAGCCGTCAACAAAGTTTGTCAATTTATTCATGATCCTCGCGAAACACATTGGGCTGTCGTCAAATGCATCCTTCGATATCTTAAGAATACGGTTAATTGCGGTATGTATAATGCTTTCTCGCCCTTCAAACTTGCAGTTGCATGCGTATTCAGATCCTAATTGGGCTCGATGCTTAGGGTGCGTTTGATATTTTCCTGGCAAATCGTAGTTTTTCCGCAATCGGGCAAATATTGAAGCAAATGGTGATTTGCCCGCTTCAGGCAAATATATTTTGAGGCAAATGATATTTGCAAGTGTTTGATAATTCGACGGGCAAACGCTGACAAACACTTAAAATTTGGTTTTTGCCACTTTTTCACTGTTTGATAACCTCAAATGATCTCGGCAAACACTTAAATTGAACACGGGCCAAAAGTTTTTAGCCCATCAAACCTAAGCCTATGAAGAAAACACGTACCTTATCAACCCAACCCAACCTAATAATATAATAAATTTTAATAATTTTTTATTAATGATATTAATTTTTTATAATAAAATTTTAAAATTCTTTTTTTTTTTTGTTAAATGACTATTGTTTTCTTACTAATATCAAGATAAGAGAGTTACAAGCTAGATAGGAGCAAAAGAGAAGAACAGAACGGGTTATAGCTACCCAATAACAACAAATGCATATATAAACAGGGATGAAAGAACATACTCGTGGAAAAATGAAATGTTTAACAACCCTATATATAAGGACCTTCAACTCGATAAACATAAGCATGTGTAAATATGATATTTTAAACATGTTATATTATAAGCTTTACAAGATACTATTTTATAAGCATTACTAAGTATATACATGGACCTTTATAAATTTTATTTTGCAAGGACATGTATAAAAAATCATCACTCATAATATCCAAAACAACCTATATGTACACTACTTCATCATCGCCAATCTTCATCTTTTTTCCCAGCCCTATCAACCTTGGTTGCTGCCACCTTGCGTGCCTTGTTAGCCTTGGGTGCTGCTGCCTTAGGTGTTGCTGCCTTGGTTGCCTTGGGTGTTGCCTTGGTTGTTGTTGCCTTGGGTGTTGCTACCTTGGTTACCTTGCGTGTTGCCTTGGTTGCTGCTGCCTTGGGTGTTGCCTTGGATGTTGCTGCCTTGGGGATCCTGAACTTCATTACTTTCGGCATGATCACTCGCATTTTTGTTTTCTTCGCCAGTGATTTTGTCCCCGATCCGGATGCGCCATCTATCTTCCCAGCTCCAATACCAAGTGATACCATATTTGAAGTAGTGTGGTGGCGGCTTGCAGGAGTACGAACCTTCTCCCTCGGTGTATCACTGAGCACTCCTTCAGCCCTTGCCCGGGCATACAATCTTTCAACTTTTTTTTACCCTTGAGCACCCAATCAGGAACTGTGGGGTTCACACGCCTGATTTGAACCCAAATCTCTAAACGATGTTGAACATAACCCAGAATTTCAAATAATATTTCATCACCTGCAGCCAATTTGGTGTTTTTTATGAAAGTGTGCCAACCGAGATGTTTGAAGTAGTATGCATGGTCTGAATCCCATAGCAAGACGATCTTATGCTCATAATCACATGATCACATATTGACAACCAATCCAGAATGAAAATTGTCGTTCAACCTTGCCGGTATTTTCTGTTGAAGACAGGTTACATATATAAATATGTTATCTCCCTAATTTTGTCAGTGTCATGGTATTACATACATTCAAAAAAATTCAAAATATATATAAGATTCCAAAAAAGAAGGGATTAGACATACCATAATTTTCGAATAAGTGACGTTCGCTTTCGTCACAGTCTTCGACCACCAAATATTACGCTCTCCGTCAATTGGCTGAAGTCCTTTCGCATTGGCCATCTAATATGAACAAAAAAAAAAATATACAGTAATAATAATAAACAATACATAGCCTAGCAAAGTAATATACAAAATAATACAAGATGGCTGTAATGGTTGAATTGAACATGTCAAATTTAAACATCGCCAAAAAATTGTTTTAAAATAAGCATAATAATATCGAAAGACAAAGTAGCAGAATAATTAAACATGTGATAGTGGCACATTTATGCTACTTTTAAGATGTATGACATCATTGATGGTTGATAATAAATACCGTCGGGTGCATGTCGAAAACTGTCCTCGCCATTTCATAATACGGGATGACTTTGTCTTTGTACTTCTTATACTGCAACATTTCAGGTGGAAGCGACTCCCAAGCGTCATCGGTGGCAATGACTTTGCAAGTTGTGGGGCAAAATACAAACGTTTCATTCTCACACAAGAGTTCTATATGCCTTGCAACCCTCCTAGCCACATGCAACTGAGTTGCAACACAAGCCTCAGTGATTTCACACCCCAATACAGTTTTTAATTCACTAGCAACATCGCGTACTACGCTTTTCGTCACCCTACGTGTCGGTTCGGCCATTACTTTGGTCCACAACAAGTCATCCATTGATGTTGTCCATCGGACACGTCGTCTACGAAAACCCCTTCCACCTTCCATTATCAAATTCTGTGTGAACACATTCCAATTATCAAATTCTGTGTGAACACATTCAAATAAAACCCTAATTTCTTTCTTTCTTTCTTCTCTCTTTCTCTTTCTCTTTCTCTTTCTCATCTCTACTGCAAAAACAACGACTACGACTTGATTTCTTAGGATTTTCTTCAATTTCTTAGGATTTTCTTCATTAAAAGTCTGATTCTCTTTAGAATTGAACAAAAACCTAGGTTTTTGAAAGCCAAAACACCTAGATCTACAATGGCAAGAAAGAAAAAAAAAGTTCCAAGAAGTACAAATCATCATGGAACAAAGAGAAAACAGAAAGATGATAATACAATACAAGAACAAGAAACTTCTGATTTTGAAGAAGAAATTTCTGATTTTGAGATAAGTTAGGTTTTAAAATTTATAATTTTAATGTAAATTTTTTTCTTGAATAACTTCTACATCACATGCTTGTTTAATTACTTCCCAATTTCTAATTTTTTATGTAACTTATCTTTGATGTTAAATTCTATTTCAGTTGTAGTTGATTAGTAAATTTAATCAACATGTTCTTGCTTAATTTTACTTCACAATTACTGGGTTTTTTTATGTAAATTGTAAATTATCTTTGATATTAAATTCTAATTCATTAAAACATTAAATCAACTATCAAATTGGTGTAAGCAATTTATATCACACTATCTGTTGATTGGTATATTAATCATAAGAATTTTTACTTGATTAATATATTAATCAACTAAAAAAATTGTTGATTGTTGTGAATAATCAAGTATGTTGTTTATTTTATCATTTCTATTTAAATGATTAATACATTAATCAACTAAAACTTTAGCTGATTGTTATACTGATGAACTCATCTAATTATATGATTTTATCTTTTATGTTTAGTTGATTAACTTCAGTTGATTACTATACTAATCAACGCACGTAATAGTTGATTAATGTATTAATCAACTAATTAATTGATTTTATCATTTCTGTCAGGTGATTAATGTATTAATCAACTATAATTATTCAATATTTTACCAAACTTTTCACATTTGAAACAAGCCGATTATGTCACTCTATTGCCAAACAAGAAGCTAATCAAGCGTGGGGATGTTCATTTTTGAAAAGAGACCTATATATCGAGGAAACACAGGATGTTTGCATCAAGGCTCTTCGTAAGCTCCCTAAACTTGAATTGTTAAGTTTTATTATCATGAATTGTAAATTGATTATTCTGTAAATTATATTTTTCAGCGTGGCTATTGTGCATTGTTTGTTTGCAAATTCATGGATCATATTGTTTATGGACAAACAATTTCAATTAATGACTATTCAGAAGGAATGATGCAAATCATGAAAGCGAACATAGCATATGAGTTATTGAGTGAAGTTAGTTTTAACAAGGAAGCGTGGGACCAACAACAACTGCTTGTAAAGGCTGATGCAGAAGAAAAAAGAAACAACTCAAGAAAAAGAAGAATAGTTTTATCCATTATTGGTTTTTGGTGTTGAAAAACAAAAAATTTCTAAAAATACATTTGTGTTGGTGCTTATCAAATATTGTTTTGTGGTGTTGATAAACACATTTTTTTTTATTGATAAAAATTAAGTGTTGATGCTTTACATAATCCTTGTAAACAGTAATTTTGTTGATATATCAATGGTATTGTTAATTGCTTCTATTATGGTGTTTAAATGATAATTAATCTAAAAATTTCATATGTTGATTAATTTATTAATCAAATATACATTAGTTGATTAATATAAACTAATCAACTTTTCTTTAACTCTGTATGAGTTGAATTAATATATTAATTAACTCTTCTATAACTATGCATTAGCTGATTACTATATTAATCAACTCTTTTTTAACTCTGCATTAGTTGATTAATAAATTAATCAACTGTAATTATTATATTTTACATTCTGTTCAGCTGATTACTACATTGATCAACAAAGCTTGAGTTGATTAGTACATTAATCATCAAAATCTTAAACCTTAAAAACCTAACCCTATAACTCTAAAACCTTGTATCCTAAACATTAAATGTAAAACCCTAAAGTTTAAAACCTAAACCATAAGATATAAAACCCTAGTGGGAATGTTGTCATTCTAAAACCTTAAACCAATAGGAATGGTGAACCCTAGTGGGAATATGGTCTTAAAGACACCCTAAACCCTATTCTGAAACCCTAAACCAATGGGAATGGTGAACCCTGGTAGAATGTAGTCTTAAAAACTTAATGTTGTCATTCTAAACCCCTAAACCAATGGTAATAGTGAACCCTAGTGGAATGCGATCTTAAAGACTTAATGTTGTCATGCTAAAACCTTAAACCAATGAGAATGGTGAACCTTAGTGGGAATGGTCTTAAAGACACCCTAAACCCTATTCTAAAACCCTAAACTAATGGGAATGGTGAACCCTAGTGGGAATGACGTCTTAAAGATGAAACCGGCATGAAGTTGTTTGACATCAATTTTGTGACATAGTGTCCATGGTTATTTCGCCTTGAGTTCATTGTTAAGAAAACCTTGTTGTACGCGCGTCGTCCCGTGTCTTAGTCTTCGCGTCGTGTGTCAAAAGTATGGTTTTTGGTTCAGGACGTACGTACCTTCATAGGACGTTCGTACGTCATGTATGTCAGCAGAAAGTTTGTTTAGTCTGGACGTACGTACCTTCTTAGGACGTTCGTACGTCCAAGTAGTCAGCAGGTTTATTTCGGTTTGAGACGTACGAACGTCATATCGACGTACGTACGTCCAATGTGGGTTTGTCACTATTTCGGCCCATTTTCTGTGTTTTCCAACCCTAACTATAAATAGGGTTTCTCTTCCAAAGAATGAGTTAGTTCTTTGGCCGCCCAATTCATCTCTTGTCTTGGAGTTTGTTTAGGTTGTGGTTTAGGATGTTTTGGTGATTGAACTCATCTTCTTCTTCCTCATTCATCTTCTTCTTCCTTCTTCCTCATTCATCTTATTATTTCTTATTGAATAGTGATTTAGCTTCGAGTCTTCTTGTGTGTTCATCAAGAAGTCGAGTATCCTTGTGTGTTCATCAAGGAACTCTGGTGTAAGCTTGCTTCATAGATCGGCTTCGAGTCTTCTTGTGTGTTCATCAAGAAGTCGAGTGTCTTGTGCGTACATCAAGGTGCTCTGGTGAAGTCAAGGTGTTAGAGATAACCAGGAGTGTCAACTCGCAGTGATTGCAGGTAGTTGATAGGTTTGTAAATCTCTTTTCATCTAGTGGATTTATTTGTTGTCGTGAGGACAACCGTGGACGTTTCCCATATTGGGTTTTACCACGTTAAAAATTCCTGCGTGTTCTTTACTTTCTGCGTATCGTTCTTTACTTGTTTACTGTTTTATTCTTGTTTGGTTTACTATTGTTATATTGCACATATATTGGGTTATCAATTGGTATCAGAGCGGGACGCTTGTTATGGAGCGTAATGGCTCACGCGTAAATCCTATGAGTGCAATAATGGTTCATGAGTCTGGTCATAATAATTTTATTGCTAAATCGTCTAAATCTACAAAACCCAAATCTGATTTTGAAAAGGATGATAATTTGTATGTTGTTAGCAATAGTGATTGGGCGCTTCTTTACAGGCTTTCTGCTAAAGAATGTGAAAGGTTACAAAAAGCTAATTGTAATTTGTCTACTACTTCTGATAAGTTTTGTTTTGAAGATAATAGTGTTTTGCAGACTAAGGTTGATTCTCTAGAACAACGACTCAGGCATTGTGCAGAAGACTATATGCTTCAAGGGGAAGTTTATGAATCCAAAATTGAAAATTTGGAAAAGGCTAATCTTTCTTTGCAGGATAAAGTTAAGACTCTTGAAGAACAAATTTCTTATGCTGCAGATGGTGCAATTTCTATTTCTCAATTATTTGAAAAAGAAAAACTTGACTTGTTATGTAGAATTGCAGCTTTAGAGAAGGCAAATCAGGAGGTCGATGAGAAATACAAATCTCTATTGGTGGAGTATGATGTAACAAAGAACGATTTAACGTCTACTCAACTCCAATTGCAGGTTTTGGACAAAACGAGATTTGACTCTCCTATTGCTAGTGCTACTAGTTCATCTAGTGTGATTACTCCTGTAAAATATAGTTTGCCTGCCCTTTTGCCTACCCCACCTATTGAGACTAGACTTAATATTAATACTTTTCAACATGTTTCTCGCAAAAAGTTTAAGTCTAAAGCTAATGGTAAGGTTGTTTTTGCTGATAAGCCATATTGTTCTCATAATGGAGGTATAGGTCTTGTTAAGGCGCCATGTCACAAATATAATGGTGACATACATGTTTCATCTTCTACTACCACATCTCCTTATAAGAATTCTTTGAGTAAGTCTAATGTTTTTCATTGTTCTTATTGTGGTAGAGTTGGTCATTTGAATATCTTTTGTTGGGATTTTAATCAACATGTTGCATCTTATTCTCGTGTTCCTCATTGTCATAATCATGTTGATTCTTATGTTCCTTCTTGTGCATTTTCTAGACCTCGGACTTTTAATGTTTATTCTCATAGTTTTAAGAAAAACAGGCACTCCAACAAAAGGAAGTCAAAGACTAAGGTGGAATTAGTTAAGGACAAGTCTATTGAAAAGCTTGTTAAGGGGAAATCTCATATCTTTTCAACTCCCAAGGTGTGCACGCCTAGTGTTAAACAAGTATGGGTAAGAAAAGATAAGCTGCAGGTTTTTCTGGACTTGAAAAAGTCTGGTGGTGTCCCATATTTGGGATGATGTAGTGTGTTTCTAGTCTTGTGTTATTTTAATTGCATATTTTTCTAACCACATAGGCTATTTGTTTGGTGTTTTTTTTTTTTTGTTCTTCTGTTTATGCATGCGTTAATTGTTCTTTCATTATTCCATGTATGTGTTGTAGGATGCATTCTACTCGTTTAATTCTATTGTCTTAACAGTTGCAATTTGTTTGGGAGGTTTAGGTTCTTTTATTATTTCTCTTCTATAGGCTTCGTCTTAGGCGTTTAGGTGTTGAGGACATATTAGTCTATTTATTGTTTGGATTCCATTCTTTTTGGCTAGTTATAGTTTGGTAACTTCAACTGTGGATTCCTGTCAAGGATTGTTGTAGGGCTGTATCATACTCCCTTCGCCTTTGGTGGTTTACTGCATGATGCATTTGCATGTTGTGGGATTTTTGGAGTATTTTTATACCTTGATCCTTGTATGATTAAGAAATGATCATCTGGCATCATCTCTAGCTTCTGTTTTCTTCATGGTCATCATTCTGTTTATATATACATTTTGTAAGTGGTCAATGACTCACAAAATCCCCAGCCATTTGAATGTCTTAGGCGCATTATCAGTTGGCTAGGAACCCGTTGGGGCTGTGAGGGTCATGCTCTGACGGATGCACTCAGGAGATGTTAGTTCTTGTGTTGCACGTTATCATGGTATTGCACTTCTTGAGTGTGGTTTGCCGAAAAGATGTAGGCTACACCCTACCCTCGTGTTTTGGTAAAAGATGGAGGTGTACTATACTCCCACACGAGAATGGCACTTGTTTTACATGGATAAAACCAATAAAAATATTCATATATATTTGAACCAGGGTCCTTCCGTATTGCGGCCTAGACAGTGTTTCCTTGATTTTTGTTATGGTCTGGTTCACATTTCATGTTTGTCCTATTGTAAGTGACCTTCAAAATACTCAATGATCTTAATTTCGGTTTGTTCCCGGATTTTTTTAAGGTGATTCCCTCTTCTAAGTATACCCGGATTTTGGTATAGGTCTACCCTGCTTCTCCTGCATGCTTGCATCATTCTTTTGAGTACCGTGGTTTGGTGTATGATTTAGTTCTTCGTTCTTGTATTTTTTCATGGTTGAAGCTTTTTCAAATTGTATTCGCGCTTTACTTGGAATCCTTACAATACTTAGAAATTTCTTCTTTTCTCCTTCTTTCTCTTTCCATGTGATGTCTCTCAATATTTGTGTTGTTTGTCATTTGGTTTGTTTCTCTGTTGTTAAGGTTTATTCCCTATCATTTTTTTTTTAAAAAAAAAAAAAAAAAAAAAGGGGGGAGTACGAACGTTGTTAGCACGTCCGTACGTTTGTGGAGGCAGATGTTTTTTTTTTGGAGGAACGTACGAACGGTGTTATAACGTTCGTACGCATGTTCAGGCAGCAAGGTTTTTCTTGTATCCCGACGTACGAACGTACTACAGACGTACGTACGTCCTCTGAACAGTTTCGGCCCAAATTGTTTTCTTCTTCCAGCCCATCTGTTTGATATTCTTGCCATCTCTAAATTCAAATCGTGCATATTTTCTCTAAGCACGAACAAGGGAAGTTTTCATCCTCTTCTAACTGTTTAGGAAGCTCATATTTCTCTTTCTTCTTCTCCTCTTTTTCTTTCCGGTTCCTTCTTTACCTTAGTGTTTTTTAGTTTGCTCTTAAATTGTGTGTGGAATTGGAAGCTTAGTGTTTCGGGTGTTGTTTCACTTCTTTTCTCTATATCTACATCAAGTAAGTTCTCCTCCATTCTTCTCTTCTTTTTTTTTTTTTTTTTCATTTTATCTTGATGCTTCATTATTATTTGTCTGCTATGCTTTGGATTAAGAGTTTGTTACCATGATCATATTGGGTTCATACCATTGGATATATACTTGTTGTCTAGATAATTAATGGTTGTCTAGATACCATGGGTGCGGATTCTTGTGATTATTAATGGTTGTGGAGTTTCTTGGTCATGTTTAGTATCCTTTTGGTATGCTCATGTAGTGGTTTTGCCTATATGTACTGTATTGCTCACCAAGTGTTTGGTGAAATGCTTGAATGGAGTTTCCTAAGGTTTTTCCTGGTTGTTTTGTTGGTTTTACTTACTTGTGTGGTGTTTATAATGTTGTGTGTGTGCAGGACATGCCTCCTAAGCGCGCTCGCACCACACCCACTAAAGACATACCTGGCTCTAAGGGTGCATCCACTTCAGGAGCACGTGCTTCCCGCGCTCAACGGGGTAGAGGTGCCACTTCGGACTCGTCACCTCCTCCCACACCCCTTGGTGCTCATCCTCGAGCCAAGGCCATTGTTCCTGAGCGCTTCTTCGACTTGCGGGACATCACTGCGACCCCCCTAGGGGCTTCCCAACTTGGCAACAAAGCCTTATTTTTTGAGACTCAGAATTGGTTAAGGGTGGCTCAACCAATCACCAAGTACTCGGTTGAGCATACGATTGCCTTTTATGAGTCGAAGACACCCTCCCAGAATCGCTCGAGTTTCTCAGTGTTGATTGAAGGTCGGAGATACACTATCTCTCCGAAGGTGATTCGTGAGGCGTTGGGGATTGATGATGATCTTCTCTCTGAAGATGCTATTCATGTTAGGTGGCCCATACCGGATGCAATTCAGATTGACTTTGTTGATCAAGTTCAGCGGATGTTCATCGATGGTGTCACGGAAAGGTATCACGCCAAGTTCTACAGCGCCATCCTCCTGCATATGGTTGCCCATTCCAACATCTACCTCACCAAGGGCAACAAGATCCTCATGACCGACGACATGGTCAAATTGGTAGTTTGTATGTCGGTGCACCATCTCCATCTCTCTGAAGTCATCTACACACGGATGCTTCAAATCGATGCTGCTAAGGGTACTCTTCCTTTCCCTAGCTTTATAATGACCATTCTTAAGCACTTGGGGTTTTAGGGGCGATATATGGAGGTGAGCCCTCCAAGGTTTGTTGGCCATGACTGGGTCAATGCCATCAAGAAGGGCTGCCAGTCTAGGAAGGCTGCTTTTGAGTCCGTGGGTGCGCGTCTGACGCATCACCTAATTTGGGGAGGCCGGGCTCTTGTTCGTGATGATGATTTTGATCGGGCCTTGACCCCTGGACGCCCCGTCTCTGTCTCAGCTAGGGGCAATCGGGCAGTTGCAGCAGTTGACGCTAGGGTTTCTTCTATTCGTCGTCGTCAAGATCATATGGGGGCTCGGGTTGATCGTGTTGAAGTCATCCTCTCTCAGCATGATGCTATGCTGCGTGATATTCATAGGATGAACGTTGCCCAGATGCGTCATCTACAGCTAGACTTCACTCCCATCATCTTGCCTCCATTTCCGGAAGAGGTACCTCCAGGTCCAGGTGATAGTGATGGTGATGACTCTGTTAGAGAGAGTGGAGACGATGGTGATGGTGAACACATTGATGGTGACTCGGAGTCCGAGTAGTTCTTATTCTGGTTTACTCTCTACATTTTTGTACTTAACATTGCTCTTTTGTTATATCGTTTTGTTTCTACACTTAGATGTTGGGCATGTTATTAGATATTGCTATTTTAATTTCAGTTCCAGTTCCTTTCTGTTTTGCAGTATTTTCCTGCTAATTAGGTAATGGACCTCTTCAATCAGGCCCATGTTAGGGTTATTCTTGTTTTTCCTATATATAGGGGAGTCTTCTCTTCTTTTACTTCGATTGTGTCTTCTTACCTCCTTCTAGTTCTCTCTTTGTTCTTCAGATTTTTCAATGGCAGAATATGAACTTCATGGGGTTTTTGTTCCGGCTGTTGGTTATGTGTCGTTTATGGTGATGGAGTACAAAAACAATGCAAAGGTTTGTCGTTTGTGTCGTGTTCCTCATGGGTATGACTATATTCATCGACCTTTTCTTAATCCATGTTTGGTTCATGTCAATCATTGGGAGAGACTACCGGTTCACCTTCAAAATCACATCTTGGAGTTGGTTGGATACCCGAAGGTTCCAGGACTTGCTGCTCCTCTTACCGACTGTGGCTTGGACGGCAGAATTGAGGAGTTATTTTGTACGAGTGAATGGCTGGAGGATTATGATGATCATGTGATAGCTCGGTGGAATAGATCTTCGGCTCGTGCGGAAGCTTATTTTTCCAAGCTTCCTCCAGGTCATTGGGAACGAGTTTTTTTCGAATTCGGTAACTTCAGCTTTATGCTCTGTCTTTATTGTTTCTTATGTTTATGGATTAGTGTGTTTGGTTATTAGTTGTTTTCATGAACCTTTAGAATTGGGATAGGTTTTAGTTTGTTTTATCTGTTTTGTCTTGCTTGGTTGGTGTTGATTTCTTTTCTTGGTATTTTTCTTTATTTTATTGTTGGTTGGTTCTTTTGTTCACTTGTTGTGACAAAAAAGGGGAGATTTATGACTCTAATTACTAACAATTGTCTCTTTGTTGTTAGGATATTTTTGGGTCATGTTTCAGGTATGCTACACGTATGGGGGAGTGAACGTGTTGATGTTTTAGGCGTTGTACAGCTATGGGGGAGCTTGAGTGTCAAAATTTTGGAGCTCATGACGTATGAAGGAGTTGCTCGAAGGAACTTCTGTTGATTCCTTGATTGCTTCGGAAATTCTTAGTTGCTTCCGTTCGGTCTCTGATGGTTAAAGCGTCTTGCTCAAGCTGGATATCAGGAATTGGTGACTTGGTATGTGTTCTACCTTGAGTGATTTTGTAGGCATGATTTATAAATGCCATGGTTTGGGTTTGTAAACACGTTTTATAAGTGCTATTAGAGTCATAGGTTTTTGTCACAAAATCAATGTCAAAGGGGGAGATTGAAACCGGCATGAAGTTGTTTGACATCAATTTTGTGACATAGTGTCCATGGTTATTTCGCCTTGAGTTCATTGTTAAGAAAACCTTTTTGTACGCGCGTCGTCCCGTGTCTTAGTCTTCGCGTCGTGTGTCAAAAGTATGGTTTTTGGTTCAGGACGTACGTACCTTCTTAGGACGTTCGTACGTCATGTATGTCAGCAGAAAGTTTGTTTGGTCTGGACGTACGTACCTTCTTAGGACGTTCGTACGTCCAAGTAGTCAGCAGGTTTATTTCGGTTTGAGACGTACGAACGTCATATCGACGTACGTACGTCCAATGTGGGTTTTTCACTATTTCGGCCCATTTTCTGTGTTTTCCAACCCTAACTATAAATAGGGTTTCTCTTCCAAAGAATGAGTTAGTTCTTTGGCCGTCCAATTTATCTCTTGTCTTGGAGTTTGTTTAGGTTGTGGTTTAGGATGTTTTGGTGATTGAACTCATCTTCTTCTTCCTCATTCATCTTCTTCTTCCTTCTTCCTCATTCATCTTATTATTTCTTATTGAATAGTGATTTAGCTTCGAGTCTTCTTGTGTGTTCATCAAGAAGTCGAGTATCCTTGTGTGTTCATCAAGGAACTCTGGTGTAAGCTTGCTTCATAGATCGGCTTCGAGTCTTCTTGTGTGTTCATCAAGAAGTCGAGTGTCTTGTGCGTACATCAAGGTGCTCTGGTGAAGTCAAGGTGTTAGAGATAACCAGGAGTGTCAACTCGCAGTGATTGCAGGTAGTTGATAGGTTTGTAAATCTCTTTTCATCTAGTGGATTTATTTGTTGTCGTGAGGACAACCGTGGACGTTTCCCATATTGGGTTTTACCACGTTAAAAATTCCTGCGTGTTCTTTACTTTCTGCGTATCGTTCTTTACTTGTTTACTGTTTTATTCTTGTTTGGTTTACTATTGTTATATTGCACATATATTGGGTTATCAAAAGACACCCTAAACCCTATTCTAAAACCCTAAACCAATGGGAATGGTGAACCCTAGTGGGAATGTTGTCTTATAGACACCCTAAACCCTATTCTAAAATCCTACAATGAGAATGATCAACCCTAGTGGGAATGCTGTCTTAAGTACACCTTAATGTTGTCATTCTAAAATCCTAAACCCTAAATGTAAACCTTATATTAAAAAACACTAAAATATTTAAAACCCTAGAAAAAAAGGCAAGAGTTGATTAATACATTAATCAACATTTCCTTAGTTGATTAGTATATTAATCAACTTGTCAGTACACTTCCTGAATACATGAAAGCTGGTTAATACATTAATCAACCTTTCCATTTAAGATATTAATCAACTTGTCAGTAAAGCTTTCCTCAATAAAAGAAAGTTGATTAACACATTAATCAATCATTACTGGATGTCCATCCTTCTCATAAATTGAAGTGAATTATACTGTTACAACTAAATTATATCATCACCACAAGTGAAAGAAATAAAATAAAAATTAAAATTGAAAATGAATTATATTATCACCACAAGTTTTAATCGAAAAAACAGAAAAAGAAAACATCAAATACAACTTGAATTTAATTGTTGTTCAAATATGGGCAAGTCCTCCTATTGTGATGACTAAGATTAAAAGCATTTCCACAAGTATGTTTTTCCCCTATTTTCTTCAATACATACGATCACCTTCTTTACTATACGACTTCGAATAAATCATCCACTTAGCAACATCATATGAAACAACACCATCAATAGGAACATCATTTGAAACAACACCTTCACATGATTCCATATCTGTATAAAACAACATCATGTAATCAGCACATTAATATAGTTAATTAACACATTCACGAACAAAAATAATGAAAACAGGGAGTTGATTAATACTGTTAATCAACCCCAATGCTTAAAACACATAGTTGAGCAACCAAAAATACTCAAAACACATAAAAATTGTTGAATGACGAGTAGTTCAACATAAAAAAACATTGAGCATTGAAATTCAAGGACAAATTGTGATTTTAAAACAAAAACACAACCAAAATCAAAACAATAAAATAAACTAAAACACACCTGTGCAACAATCTCGAATTGCCAAATTAAAACAATTGATGATATGAACAAACAAAGTTCTTTCAAAATCAAATGAAGAATCGATTTGTCAAATCGAATTAAGAAATAAAAAACCTTTGCTTTTGATTTGATTTGCTCCAAAAACAAATCAATTGATGAAGAGAACACACAAATTTCTTTCAAAACCTAATTATAAAGATCTTGTAAAATCGATTTGACAAAATCAAAACTCTCTTGTCTTTGATTGATAATTCGATGGAGATTGTTAAAGATTCTTCATCTTGTTGATTATTGAGAAGCAAAGATCCTTTAAAAAACAAAGTTCTTCAAATTTCGTTCTTCAATCCTTCAGAAAACCAGATCTGAGATTCAAATCTAAATTTTGAAAATTGAAAACTAAACTAAACATATCAGCAACAAAGGAGGGCAGTTTTGGTATTATGAAAAAAATGATGGAACGATTAATACACGACTTGTCCTGCATCTGAAAAGCTAAACGTATAAATGGAGTGCATGATACCCAAACACAAATCCGTGTCCTTGGGCCAAGCAAACGTTAGCTTGGGCCTAAAACCCAAACAAACGTCTGTGGTTGGACTTGGAACTAGTTTCTAGATAAAATTATTTATTATTATTATGTCTTTGATTATAGGACAAATAATTAGAACACCTAGACATTGGGTGTTGTTAACCCTGGTGGGACTTAAATAAATTTCTTATAAAAATATAGAGACACGTGGACTCATTCTTGTGGAGAGTTAGCTTCCATACTCTTTAAGAGTTACCTTACCATTATTCCGGTTTTCCATGCCGTTAATCCGGTTTTCCATGCTCGAACAAAACACATTGAAATTGATTACCATTTTGTCCATGAGCGAGTTGCTCGCAAACAATTATCAGTGGGCTTTATCTCTACCAAAGATCAGATAGCAGATATCTTTACAAAGGGCTTAAGCACTCAACGTTTTCAGCAGCTGCGTAACAAGTTAACCGTCCAAGAAATGACGCTTCACTTGTGGGGGAGTGTCAAGGATAGACTCCCCAATATTTGACTTAAGTTGTATCATTTGTAATTGTGTAAAGTAAGTCTGCAAAATTATCTAGAAGGTCAGAAAGTCTTAAGAAGGTCAGTTTGTAGGAAGTAGTTGGCAGAGAGTAGATGGCCAGTAAAAGTATTATTGTAGTGGTAAACTGCTATTATAAATAGAACTGCACACACACAGTTGAAGTGTGCAAGCCATTCTTAAAAACTTACAGATTGTAGTCGGATGGGATCAACATAAGGAATAGGTCTAATAACTTACTGCTATAATTTGAAATGTTCAGGCGGCATGTCCATCAGATGATGGAGCTGGGAATTTGTGCAACTATTTTAATGTGTACCAGAACATTGAATTGCCCCCAGGTTACAATGTTTCCTCATCTTGAATATAGTCTTCAGTAGAACCATAGACATCGACAGAAAAGATCTTATGATTTCGCTCCTGTAGGCATATAATGCTGTCAAGATGATCTCCATAGCCAACGACACTGAGGGTAAGGATTGCCAAGCGTTTCAAGGTCATCATTTCCACGAGGTAGTTGGTGACCACAGGTGAATCCATCTTACATAATCCACTTCCCTGCAAACGTAATTCCTCAAGACGAAAAAGTGATGCTATCACTCCAACGTGTATGCTCGCTAGTTTTACAGTTTCAGACAGATCAAGGGATTTTAGACCAATCAGTTCTTCCATCCCTTGTGGAAGCTCTGTAATTGAAGTTCCGCGTAGGTTTAGAACCTGTAGGTTCTTTAGCATTTCTACAGATGGTACTTTCTGTAACCTTCTGCAATACTGTAAAAACAATACACGAAGCGGGGCTAGTTCTGATAGGGATGGTGGCAATTCTGTTATCCAAGAATAAGAGAGATCAAGAAATGTGAGAGCAAACATATCCCTTCGAAAAAAGAAAGAAGGGTTAATGTATGAAATAGGATTATCATGCAATAGCAATGTTGAAACTTTTCCTGCCTCAGCCCATTCCTGCCTCAGCCGATTCCTAAGAAATGGAAAATTATCATCGAGTCTTTCTATGTTCTCTCTCATCATTGAAATTTTTCCTGCCTCGGCCCATTCCTCTCGCACGATTAGAATAGCCATATCTCTGACAATATCATGCATTTTCAACCAGTCATGACCTCCCTTTGTAAACATTTGCAACATGCAAGCCTTTTGTAGTTCTCTCTGTATCTGGAATCCTTCATCTATTTCAGCAACAATGCCTCCATATATCTGTATGAAATTTTCAGCCATCCAATACCTAATCAATTCTTCGGGTTTAAAAAGGTAATCCTCAGGGAACAATGCACAATATAAAAAACATTTTTTTAGATTTTCACTGGGCAATCGATCATAAGCGAATTTCAGACAATTAATAAGACCGTCTTCTCTCCTCAAGTCATTCAAAGCAACTACCCAGTCGTTAATGTTATTATTTCCTCTCATTGCTCCAGCTACTGCCACGATTGCAAGAGGCAACCCATGACATTCCTCAACGATCCACCTTGCAATTTTTCTTACTTCTGGAGATAGCACAACACCAACTTTATCCATAAACACTTGCCATGCTTCTTCTTTAGAAAGATTTTCAACCTTAAATATCTGACATCCATTCCATTTGCAGAAGTCCAAGGACCTAGTCGTTACCAGTAGTTTCCATCCGTTCTCCTTAGTGGGTTTCGGAATGCCTATCTTATCAAGACAATTATTTTGCCACACATCATCTAAGATTAATACAATCCTTCTCTTCTGTTTCAATCCTCTGAGTAACTGCTCTTTCCTCTGTAATTCATTGGCTTCATTCGATATATCCACACCTAACTCCTCTGCAACTGCATCCTGCAATCCACGAATATTTGCATCTGAGGATACAGTGAGCCAAACAACCTTATCAAAGAGGTGATGAGACTGTCCTAAAAGACGATCATGTATAGCCTTCATTATGGTGGTTTTACCAATGCCACTCATGCCATAGACAGCGATCCAGCTGCTTTTGTCATCCATTATGCACTCCCACACCGTCTCCAAAGTCTTATGAGCCGTAAATTTGTCCGCCAATTTTGGTGCAGGAAGTCCGATTCCCATGTCTGACACACTTAATAATTCATAGGACCAACCACCTCTCTTTGATAGAGTAGTCACCTCTGTGATCAACTCTGAGATGTAGTGCTCCAAATTTGAATATAAACAACAATTAGGCAATAGACCATTTAGGAATCCTGCTGGATTCTTAACTTCCTCTTCTACAATAGTTATCACCTCCAAAACATATTTGACATCAATCAACCACATTTCCACAATCTCTGTGGGGACTTTCCCATGCTCTGTCTTCTCAATGTGTAACCTTCTTTCTATATCGATCTCCCGGGCAATCAATTCTTCCTTTCTCTTTAACAGTTTTGCCATTTTTTTCTGATGACGAGTTACCTGTTTCATTGTTCAAAAAGTCGCGAATTCACTCAATTATGTGTATATATGTCTTCACTCTTCAATGATGCCCCAAGCAACAACTGCATGATTTTCATACCTGAAACCTAAGAACACATAGTAGGCTTTAGATAAGGCCCTATTGCAAGAGTTAAGTAACAAAGACAAGTAACAAGATTGAAGAAGTGAAGAACCTGAACAGTTTGTACTTTGGTAGTTCTAATATTCTGCAACACTTGCATTACATCGGCAAAATGAGAGCCCACTGTAGTTAAAGATAAACAATCAATTCAAAAATTAAACCCAGAAAACTCGTGCAAAAAAATAAATAAATAAATAAATCTAACCCCTGGTGTCCCAAAACACCTGGGAGCAAGCCTTAACAATGTAACATCTATACTATCTATTAAGCCAATACCCCTTGTAGCATATTTTTTGTTACTTTCCAAAAATGCCTTTTTCTATTTTTTTACATAATTTATTAACTTATATTGATATCAACAAATTTAGATGGATATAAATGAGACATATTACAATTATATGTAATTAATGAGTATCTTTATTAGTAGTTTGCGATAAATCCCAATAAATTTTTAACCAATAGAATTAACCTTAAATGATCAGTCAAAACTAATTGAGAATATTGCTTTATTAGTAGTTTACAATATATGATCTTTGTGAGAGCCGGTATACAAGCCCCATTAAATAAATTTGATAGTACCCAATATATCCTAGATAACAGTAGTAAATATATCCTAGACAAATATATTTTTTGTTCATCTTCACCACACCTATCACAACTCATCTTTTTCTTTCTATACCTTATCTTTGTTTTTCATTTTTTATATTCCAATATTCACTATTTGGTACAAGAATACAAAAATGAATTAGTCTTTTTCGAAGAAATGGAGAAGAACTCTTGTTGGAAAGCATAGAGAACACTTAATATGATCTCCAAAAACCAATTTATATAATATATAGAGAACACTTAATACATAGATCTCTCGAATATTTATTTTATAATAAAAACCAAAAAATCTATTTAGGAAAACAAACATTTCTCCATTTTTTTTACTTATTAAAAACTAAAATCGCACTTAAATTTTGACCACATGAGCCCTAACCTAAACGGTCAGAGAAAACCGAAACTGGATAGGTTGTACGGTATACGATGACCGAATATTTTATCATCTTACGGTTAAATGTTACCATTTACTAAACAGTAAATGTAAACTGTTGTAAAGGTGTTTTCGCAGTAACGTCAAATTGTTGATATGGTGTTTGGGGGTATTGTTCAACCGTTTGTTGTTCTTGAAAAATTTGTTTCATTAACTTGAACCTATGAGGTGGTAACACCGAAGAGTTGGGTTAGTCCCACATCGCTAATGAATGTTTATGGTTGTGGTATATATGGCTTAAGCATACTCTAACTAATGTCAAAGCCTTTTGGGAAAAATTATATGGGTGGACCCTGATCCAAAACCCTTTATTGTGGAATCTCCTACACTTTCGGGATGAGCGAGAACGAAATCCTAAGGTATTATGGCTGTCCCGAGATCGAAATCCTACGGTATTATGGAGAACGTTTATGGCTGTGTTTGGGAGAAGAATTCTGAGGAGAGATAACTACTTGATATTTTTGTTTAAACAAGTCTGGAAACTGGTTTCCATATTTTAATAAATGAAACCAGATTCCTTTTATTTATCCTAATCTGTTTTCCGATATTCTCTCCTAAATGGTAGGGATTTGGATATACTTTCTTGGAATTTGAATTCTATCAAACCAAACACAACCATAGAGATAAACACACTAGTAAGAGAGGGGAGGGGAGGGGGGGGGAGTGCAATTGCACCCACAACAACAATTGAGCTTCTGCTGTTCCGAAACACAATGGAGACAAAGAGAGCAAGCTCTGGTGGTATGTTTCATGCAAGTTCAACAATAAATTCCATCACTCATATTGAGCTGCAAGCTATAGTAACTGGGTTGACTCATAAATGAGATCAAAGATTCTAGTAGAAGACTACAAGAATATTGTTGCATCTTAATTAATGATTCAAGGGGTTTTATGTTATTGCAAGCTTGCAACTTCGTTTGCTATACTGAAATATGGTTTTCATTACCAGCAGGGTCATAAATCACATTGATATGAACAGCGAAAGAAATGGAAAGAGATGACAAAACCTAAAAATTATTTGGGGATTGCCTAAATAAAATGGTCATTACATCAACGTATCTAACACTAGAATAATTGAATCTACAAAATGGTTAACAAGTAATCTTACCTTAAACTTCATTAGAACACTTTTGCTGGACAGAAGTAGAATTAAGAACCAAACAGATTGATGTGAATACGAGTAATGTCTACAGTATTCTAAGTCAAATAGATGAAGATTTAAAGAAAATAAATTAACAGGGTTGACCTTTTGGATTTCCAAATGGGTTGATTTAAAATTAGTCCAACTTCCTTATAACTTTCAAAAATACAAGTCAATTAAATATTTTGATATAAATATTAGAGTTGAAATCATTTAAATGTGTTTCTTATATTAAATTGGTTTATGTTATTGTATTTATACTTAATAAAGCAGGGCGATTAATACTGCGATCAACTTTTCTCCTTAATCTTTTACTTTTCTGTTTTGATTTTCTACTAAAGTTCTCTACCAAATTTCTTCTCTCGTGTACTTTTGTCTAAATTTCCTGCCTAACAAATCCCCAATCAATCTATCAGACTTTTTTAGAACTTTTTGACCCACCGATTTAAAACCAATATGGCTTCAGACAATGACCTGAATAGTGAGGATGAATTTGACTCAGATTTGGAAGAACTACAAGAAGAACTTGAAGATAAATGGAAAATTAAAGCTTTTTCTGAAGAATTAGATCTGAAAGATCTTAAGGAAGAAGGTGATGCTAATTGGAAACAAAATGCTTAGTGGGGAAGATCTTCGCTTCCCGATGGATTGAGGATGCAGTAATGAAAGACGAATTGGCTAAGGAGTGGAAGCTACTAAAAGATTTTGATATCTTTCCAATCTCTTTTTTTGATTAATGTAACAATATATTTGACACCAAAAGCAAGATTTACAAGCCTGATCAGCACATACAGATGACTGTATATCGTCAGGTGGACTGTTAGTCAACCTCACCACTGCTCCTGCATAAGATAGCTCCAACCACGAAGTAGATCAGCAAATCTGATGTCTTCTCTCATCTTTAAGCCATCTCGATCACAGCTTAACCAGGCCCACACAGCTGCCTTAATTGTAGCCCCAATCTTAGCCACACTATGGCTATTTCCCTGAAATATTGCTTCATTTCTCGCACGCCATATACACCACAACACTGCATACGGCAAGATATTCTAGATCTTACTTTTAACACCATGTGCGTTCAAGGCTGGCCACCAATTCAATAACTGTTGTGGATTCTCCACCGTATGAAATCCAGCACAGGCTCTAGCACAAACTGAAATTAAACCCTGCCAAATCTCCTTAGTGACTGTACATGTAATGAAGAGGTGTTTCGTGGACTCAGCATCACATTTGCATAGCTCACACCTGTTTGTCAAGATCATGCCTCTTCTCTGGAGTTTATCAATAGTCAAAGTTTTATCCCACATCAGACCCCATAAGAAGAACTTGACGTTCATAGGCACTTTCGGCTCCCAGACTACTCTGTAAGGAAACTCAAATGGTTCGGAAGATCGCCTTCGACCAATGCTCATTAGACTTGAGTAACAAGACTTCACCGTGAAAACATTATCCCCTGTCAAAACCCACTCCCAAACATCCTCCCCATCACTAAGAGAAACACCCTCAAGAAGTTCCTGAAGATGGTTCAACTGGGTAACTTCAATTCCACGAAAACGTGACCTCCTCAAGTGGAGCTCCCAAGTCCCCTCCTCACCACAATGATCTTTCACCGTACCCTCCTTCCTAGAAGCATACTTGTACAGTCTGTGAAACCTCCTTGAGAGGATGGTATCCCCGAGCCACTTATCATGCCAAAACCGAGTTTTATCCCCTCTTTTCACCACATGCTTGATGTTTTCAAAAAACTCCTCTTGTACAACTTGGATCCCACGCCACAAACTGCACCCATAAGGTTGAGACGTTTTTCTTGGTTTACCACTATTGTCACTCTCACCATACTTGGCCTCAATGACTCTTCGCCAAAGTGCAGATTTTTCCAGTCCATATCTCCATATCCATTTTGCGAGCAGAGCTTGATTCATGGTCTTCAAATCCCGAATGCCCAAACCCCCCTCTTGCATGGGGGAGCACACCGTGTCCCAAGCTACAAGGTGCATTTTCTTCTTATTTTCACTAGATCCCCAGATAAAATTTCTTACTATCCGCTCAAGTTTCTCAGCAATGCTCATGGGGATAGTGAAGAGGGAGAGTTGATAAATAGCAAGGCCCGCCAAAGTACTTTTGGCAAGAAGTAGTCGATCACCCTTAGACATAAGTTTTCGCTTCCACCCACTCAGCTTCTTTTGATACGACTCAACGACTGAGCTCCACACATCCACATTCTTGTACAGCTCCCCTAAAGGCAACCCAAGATACTTCCCTGGCAACTGGGCCACACCACACTCAAAAAAAACGAGCTAGGCTCTCAATGTTGTGAACATCCCCAATCGCAAAAATGGATGACTTGGAGAGGTTAACTTTCAGGCCAGACACAGCTTCAAAGCAAGTAATCACTAGGCGAATCACAGACAAAGCCTGAGTCGAAGGTTCAGTGAAAAAAAGGGTATCATCTGCGAACTGTAGTACTCCAACCATAACACCTCCATTCCCAATCTCAAAACCCCTCAGTAAACCATCATGCATACATTTCAGCGTGAAACGGGACAAAGCTTCCATAACCAGGATAAACAAGAACGGGGACAGTGGGTCTCCCTGACAGATACCTCGCTGGGCCTTAAAATTCCCCTCTGGCGAACCTTCAATGATCACTGAGAAACGTGCTGTCGACACACAGGTACGAATCCATTTCCTCCATCTCAAGCCAAACCCCATCCTGCTTAACACATAATCAAGAAAATTCCAATTCACATGATCATAAGCTTTAGTGATATCAATCTTACACAAAATCCCAGGATCCCCTTGTCGTAATCTTGCATCAATACTCTCATTAGCAATGAGAATACTATCCAGAATTTGTCTATCCCCAAGGAAAGCTCCCTGAGTATCAGACACTAGAAACTGTAGCACTTGTTTAACCCTTGATGCGAGCAATTTAGAGATAATCTTGTACACACCCCCAATGAGACTAATGGGTCGGTAGTCTCCAATAGATAGCACACCCTCCTTTTTCGGGATCAACGTGATAAAAGTAGTATTTACACGCCAATCAAGGAAGCCAGAATTATGGAACTCACGGACAATGGACATGATATCCTCCTTAAAAACACTCCAAAACACTTTGTAAAACACCATGGGAAAGCCGTCCGGGCCCGGCGATTTTCCCCCTCCATATCATGCAAAGCTTGGACCACTTCCTCAACTTCAAAGTCTCTTTCCAAATCCTCCCTATATTGTGATGCCAAGGAGTCAAAAAACAAACCATCAAGCTTAGGTCTATTTTTGAAGTCCTCCGTGTAAAGATCGGTGTAAAAATTCACAATATGCTCTCTGATTCGATCATCATCTTGAGACAGAGAACCATCAATGGAGAGACAGTCAAGACTGTTTGCTCTTCTACGCACATTAGCCATGATGTGAAAGTATTTGGAGTTAGATTGCCCTTCTAGGTAGTACTTAGAGCATGACTTTTGCCTCCAACTAATTGCATTCAACCGGAGCCAATGAGCTAAGTCATCTCTAAGCAAGGTTCTTTCCAACATGTTATCATCGGAGAGTACATCAAACTCTTCCAACCCATCAAGCTCATTTATTCTAGCCAATCTTTCATCAATCTTCCTATCAACCCTCCCAAACACCTCGCGGTTCCACACCTTTATCTTCCCTTTAAGAGCTTTAATTTTTTTCCACCACACAAAGCTAGGAGAGCCGTCAAAATGAAAATCCTCCCACCAAGATTTGACCAAACCACCAAAAGTTTTATCCTCTAACCACATCATCTCAAAGCGGAACGGTCTCGGTTTCCTCTTAATTTTGCTTGTGTCAAAGAGAATCGCTCTATGGTCGGACGTGAACTTGGGCCGAGCTAATTGTTTTGCATCCCCAAACACCAACTCCCAATCCACCGAAGTGAGGAATCTATCCAATTTTGACATAACCGGTTCGTATTGATTATCCGACCATGTGAAAAGTGCACCTTCAAGATTATGTTCAATCAACCCATTTCGATCCTCAAATTCGGCAAATGTTCTCATTGCTTTAGTCAAACGACTACCACCCCTCTTCTCATTGCAAAACCGGATAACATTAAAGTCACCCCCCAAACACCATGGAGCATCACACCAAGAACGGACTCTATCTAACTCTTCGAAAAACGACGAGAGAAGTCTTTTGTCACATGGCCCATACACTCCGGTAATCATACATTCCACATCCAACCCCATAACTATACCCCGGATAGTCAAGGAGAAATCACCCATAAACAAATCCACAACATTGAGAACATCGGGATCCCAGGCTACTATCACACCTCCGGATAACCCCCTTGACAGTAGGCATTCCCATTTCCAATTCCTAGGCCACATATTGGAATTTGCTAGAATTGACTTGTCTTGCACTTTAGTTTCTTGAAGAAGTACTATATTAGCTTTGGCGTACTTAATGAGGCTATTTACACTACCTTGGGCGGCCGAGTTGCAAAGCCCCCTTACATTCCATGAAGCAATTTTGATCTTACTAGCCATCACACAAACGGTCCCGAAGTGACTCATTACAATTCGCGTAATTGAGTCGCTCCCTTTCATCATCACCCACCTCTAGGACACCTTTGTCCTTCAACTTCTTTAATCCCATCTCAACAAAAAACTTTTCAAGCGACATACCACCCAAATTAGAGGATATTCCTAGTTGTCCTTCTCCTGCCTGAACAACTCGCTTTGCCCAATTGTGTACATCCGTTGTATTTCTCAAGGAACCACAATTCTGACTTAAAGAATTCTGGAAATCCAGCCATTTCTGCACCACAGTACGGCTTTCGAAACCCGGTGGTGAGCTATTAGAAACTGATTGCTGTACACTATCAGAATGTTGGGCATTACCAGGTTGAAATAGCGGAGTGCGATTAGATTCAGGCGTGCTATCACTCTGTCGGTACCCTGCAGAAGGAATATCTTCCCTCCTAATAATTTGTCCCTCTGGTAAGAAAGCTGAGAAGTAGGATTCCGTCGAACCACGAGTTAACAAGGTAGAAGTTCGTTGTTGCTGCTGTGAAGAAGTCGAGCTGTTCATGGCTTTTAGAGCTCTCTCAGCCAATTGTTTACTTCGGTTTGGAGGCCCCTTTCTACCCCTTCTAGAGTCTGGCCATAACCTCCTTGAGAGCAACATGTTTGGGCCTCCATTAGACTGCCCTCTACTCGGACCAGCATGATGTTTCTGTTTATTAACTGTACTGGACCTCTGTTCAACTGTTGCATGGGCCTGATCCTGATTCTGGGCCGGCGGGATTGCAGTCTGTTGGGTTTCTGCTACACTCTGGACTTCCTCACAAATTGGGGCTTCCTTATGAACTTGGGCTTCTTCACGTTGGGTATCAGCGACTTCAGCATCCTCACTAATTGGCCCAAAAGAATTCTGGGCGACAACTTCGGCCCAAGATCTGGTTGGGCTTACCCTCCGTT
Source organism: Aquilegia kansuensis (assembly GCA_020826895.1). Taxonomy (NCBI): domain Eukaryota; kingdom Viridiplantae; phylum Streptophyta; class Magnoliopsida; order Ranunculales; family Ranunculaceae; genus Aquilegia; species Aquilegia kansuensis. The sequence continues at coordinate 19,860,792 of CM037007.1, forward strand.
GAGTTGAGCCCACAACCTCAACCCACTTCTCTGCACATGCTGGTGGAGTTTCAACAGATTCAGCCACGTGCGTATCATCAGCACGTAGCATCTGTCCTGAGTTCAGCGCATCCACACATGTCGGGACCACCAGATCATGTGCCCCTGAAACACTGCTTCCCTCCTCCCTTCTCACCGGAGTTCTTACATCTTCCAACTGTAACATACCTCCACCACCACCACCATCTCCAAGGAAAAGATCCAACCCTTCCAGCGAGAAAAGGACCGGAAAGCTGAAACCTTTCTCCTTCAAGAACAAGATACGAGGAACATCTTTCAGATTTGCTTGGTTTAACTTACCTCGAACTTGGATCGATTTGAACACATCCAAGGACTCCAAATCAACTGAAAAATCCGATGAGAACTTCTTCAACAAATCAGAAACAACCCTTTCCGTTCTGAGATGCGCCGGAATACCCTTTATTTGGATCCACTGATTCTTTAACATACCCACATCCACCGGTAAAGCTTGAAATTCAGGTGACCATTTTGTAAAACTAACCTCCACCCCACCTTCCTATATGATAGGCATTTCACATAACTGACGGGCTTGTTCCGAGGAAGATAAAGCCATGATTACCTCCCCTGAACTCAGCGTTGATTTTTTAACACTACCAAAAGTTGATTCCACCTTTCTCTGAACCCAATCCCAATCAATTAGACGAGAGGTTGAGCTACATATAACCACCACCTCCCACCAAGAGAAATTTGTAATTTGTGCTCCATTATCAATGATTATTGTTTCCCTTCCTCCATTGTTAAACTTTTCAGTAGCAGCAACTGCATTAGTCCTCAAAGGTGGCTCATTTATCCTTCCCCGTACTGATTCACGGTTGGGATTCAACTCCAATGGTTGATAACTTCCATCCCTAACCCCTGGTTGAAACAAGTCTAAAAAGCACAAACCAAGGTCAGCCCAACCATTCCAATTTCGGCCCGCCGGAAAACGTAACGTTTTACTCCCACCACCACCCCTCCTCAGAAAAGAAGTCTCCAAAAATTTTCCTCTCTTGTTTGACTTGACAACCCCAATAATTGTGACCCTATTGTCGGAGTATCTCTTCACCTCCCATGGTTGCGCACTAAGCCCACACAGAGCTAGACCTAGCCAACGACCTCCTCCTTCAGTAGTCGAAATCCTGAAAGTGCCTTTCATCCCTCTCTCCACCACTCTAATTCTCTCCTCAGGAGCTCCTCCATCCACCTTCTCAAAATCAAAGGATTTGAGCTCCACTACTGCGAACCTTCTAGATCGAGGAAAAGCAGAGACCCCACCTCTTGTCATTAGCAACCCAAACTCAGGCGAATGATAAAAAGCCACAAAAACAAAACCTCAGACTCGCCGGAAGAAAAACTCAAAAAGCGGCATAAAAACAAAGGGAATTAGGTACAGGCAGTAGAGATTTTCCGGGATTCCCTCTCCCTCGGTCCTCAACTACCGCTGTATTACTCCACTATTCCCCAAGTTTAGATAACCACCACTCTCACTCACTATACGTAGGCCGAATCACCTCTTCCGGCGAAGAAAACCAGTAGGATGTATCAAACCAGATGCGGTTCCATTGACAACTATCTTCTTATGGAATGGTACAACTCATGATATTGGGCAAGTTACAATGTGTCGATGATCGAGCTACATGACTACATTTTACATTATTTTTGGGACAATTCAGCACATAGGAAAATTCCAATTGAAGACCAAATTCCGTTTTCTAAACAATCAAAAGATAAACATGATTTTGACAATACAGTAAATTAAATTAAAGAAATTTGGCTATTCTCATTTCTCCAGCACATCAAATATGGATATTTGGAAACTTGATAAGAAGTGTTTGAAATGTTGCATTTGATTCTTGCATTCTAGCAAAGTTTTGTATTGATCATGCGGAAATCATGAAATGTTGTTGTTCATGCGTCTCAAGGAGTGTTGAACCCAAGGCTGAATCCAAGTGCAATGCAAGACTTCCATCGTGTCGTAGATGTCATTCCTAAGAAAATCTCCGAAAGAAGACTGCCAATTTTTAGTCTCAAGGCAATAGAACACAAAATTGTTCTTATCTTTCCAATCTCTGCGGGATATATCAGTATAAAAATTTCACTCCTATAGGGATATGAAACAGGTTGAAGCTAATGGCCCTTGGGCTGTATTTAGTAATCTTATAGTGTTTACAAGATGGAAGTCGAACACTCTGTTGGAGGAATATTATTTTAGTAAAATAAGAATGTGGATCCAAGTTAGAGGATTACCAATGGAGAAATATACTAAAGATCTTCTCTTTAGAGCTGGACAAGGTTTTGGCCATGTGTTTATGGCGGATGATTCTTCTGGAACAGGCAAGAATGGAAAGTTTCGTAGAATCCAGGTGCTCTTCAATATTAAATGTTTATGTCCTTTAGTCAAAGAAGTCCCTGCTCGAATTGGAGGGAGAACTGTTACTGTGAAGTTTAAGTATGAGAAATTGCCTATCTTCTGCTTCTTTTGTGGTCTTATTTGGCATGAGAGAAAAAACTGCTTCGACTATCATAACCACCCTTTAGTCTCCAGTGCGCAATGCATTACTGGTCAAACCCCGGAATTGCTTTGTTTCCCTAGTAAAATGCTTAATTCTAAATCTTTTTTTCCTACTCTATTTAAAATCCTTAATTCATATAAAAAAAAACATACTAAATACAAAAGATATTAATTATAAATCTCTACAAATTAATGTTAAGAAGGACATTAAAAGAAACTCGGTTCAACAAATCACTTATAAAGTCATTATAAAATCTCTACAAATTTAGGTTGAGAAAGGCATTAAAAAAAGTTTGGTGATTTTCCATTTTATTGAATAACACAAATCCCGGTGCATAGCACGGGTTCAACAACTTGTTTTAGATAATGGTGTAACTGAAGGTCTCCCATCAAGTGGGCTTTTGTCGGCGACACCCTCTCAACCAAAAGCCCATTCTAAGCTGTTGTTTGCTTCCAAAAGCCCTGCTGAACCCATTTTTCAAAGCCCATCTCATCACCTTAACCCAACCCATAATCTGCAGGCCTACAACCTTTTATTTACCTCCACTGAACAAACTTCTGATCCCTTAATTCATCAATGTCTCCACAGTATTACTTAACCCAAATTCCTAAATTTCTTAACGACTCATTAGCAACACCAAACACAAGTTCTGATCTCACTGTCTCCAAAGATTCTCAAACAAAGGAAATTACTTCTTCTTGTTGACTGCAAGTAACCAACCTCCAATCTCAATCAATTTCAATCCTTCGTTTACTTTTAACTCCCTTTCCATCAACCAATTGCCAACCCCTTCCTTGATTACTAGAGCTTCCAAGCGCAGATCTTTAAAAGGAGGGAGGCGCAACCCAAAGTCCAAAATTTTCAATTCCCACCCTAAACCCAAAATTGGTGAAAAGAGACAAGCGGGACAACCCCTAATTTCTGTCATGACCCTAGTCCTGATGTGTTAGTTGTCTTTCTTAAGTTGTATTAAGGGTAAATGAGTCATTTTGTAAACAGTGATAGAATGTTGCCAAGTGGCAATAGTACTGATCCCTAGGACTTCTGTTAGATGGATCAAAGAGGATAAAAAGAGAGAAAGTGTATTTGCTGTATTTTTCATCTTTTGGAATATTATAGTGAAAAGGCTCAGTTCTTCGTTTTAGAACTTGAGAAGGTTTCATGGTGGATTGTTTTGATTCTCTGTAACAAGGTTGTTACAATTTCATCTACAATCATGTATGACTAATAAGAAGAGGTATGTTGCTCTAGCTAGCTCAAGAGTGTCAGGTGATCAAATTAAGGAATGTTGGTTAGAATCTCTGAAAAGGAATCGACGTAGGACAACACATGTTAGGGGACAAAGGGATGAGAGAATTGTTGAGTACTTCTATGGGTATGAAAAAGGAAGATATGTGAGTCGTACTTATGTTGATGGTGTAATTATGAGCACCACAGAGTTAACATCCCCTGAAGAAGTGTTGGCCACATTATCAGAAGAAGACATGGTAGATGTGGAATTTGAAAAGGCACTTGAGGAAAATGAAGAGCTGAGGAGACAAGTTATGGAGTCTGAAGTTGAGTATGCAGAACAAATGAGGAAGGAACAACATGAACGAGATAAGTTCTTGGAGGCACAGATGTGGCAGAATCAAGTGGAGCAATCGTCAACTCATGAGAGTACTATCTTGTCAAGCATTAACAACAGTGCAACTGGTTTGGAAGAAGCGGGATTTGCGGTGGGTGGCCCTTCACAGCCGCCTCCAGAGCAATGATGATAACCTGGAACTATCAAGGATTGGCTTCCTCCACGACTGTTCAACAACTAAAGGGCATCATTAGGGAATACAATCCTGATGTGATATTCCTAGTAGAGACTATGGTGTTGAAGAATAAAATTAGGAGATTGCAGAAGTTACTTAAGTTTCCAAAGAGTTATATAGTTGATCTTGTAGGGCGCAGTGGTGGTTTGGCAGTTATTTTCAAGGATGGAATAGACTTGCAGCTGATGGAATCACCTAAGCATCTTATTATTTTAGGTAAATTCACAAACTACATTTCAAATTCAGTTTGGTTTATGACATTTGTTTATGGGCATCCAGTAGCAAATTCGAGAAAATTGGTTTGGGATTCTTTAAGAGTTTTCAATTCTAAAGTTACAGGCCCTTGGGCTTTTTGGGCTGATTTTAATGCCACTTTAAAATTTTCTGTAAAAGAGGGAGGTAATCCAAACCTTAGGTCTATTAGAGAATTTTCTGAACTTGTTGATGATTTAAATTTAATTGACTTGGGTTTTATAGGTCCCCAATTTACTTGGGACAACAATAGGTCTGGGTTTGATAAAATTAGAGAAAGACTTGATAGACTGCTTTGTAATGATGGTTGGGTGGATTTATTCCCTTTGGCCACAGTCACTCATGTTCCTGTTTGTCAGTCTGATCACCTTGTTATTGTTCTTAATTGTCTTGGGTCTGTTCCTAGATCTCCTAAACCATTTAGATTCCAGTCCATGTGGCTTCAGTCTGAGTCTTGCGAATCTGTTATAAGCTCTAATTGGGCTACCCCTAAGCCTGGCCCACCTTCTTTCAAACTCAAAGAAAAAATTAAAACCACTACTCAGGCTCTCAAAGCCTAGAACAAGGAGATTTTTGGCAATATTTTTAAACAAATGGTGGAATGTCAGAATTGACTATCAGAGCTAATGTGTTTGCCACCTGAAGAGCCTGTAAATGAGGAAATTAAAAATTGGAAGAAGAAGTTGGAAGAACTCTTAGAATCTGAAGCATCTTACTGGGAGCAACACTCAAGAATAAAATGGAAGAGGGAAGGAAATAGAAATACTAGATTCTACCATTTGATAGCAACCATAAGAAGGAGAAGAAATCTTATAGATAGAATCCAAAAAGATGACAATTCCTGGGTAACTGGAAGACAACAGATTGGTGAGGTGCTCAATGACTATTTTTAGGACATCTTTAGCTCAGAACCAATTACTTGGGATGAAGAATCTTTGAGCTTGTGTTAACCCTATGATGAATGAAGAGGAGAATCGAAAACTGACTGTGATGCCTTCATCTCAAGAAATCTATGAGGTAATTAAGAAGTTGGGGGGAAACAAAGCCGCAGGTCCTGATGGACTCCAAGCTTTATTCTATCAGAAGTTCTGGCATATCGTTGGGGCTGATGTGGTGGATGTAGTACATGGTTTTTTTAACCTTGGGTTTTGTGGAACCTATTTAAACCAAACTTATATAGCCTTAATTCCTAAATTGCCCAACCCTTCAAAACCTAAAGATTTCAGACCCATAAGCTTGTGTAATGTCATATAAAAGTGATCACCAAAATCTTAGCCAATAGACTTAAACCTTTATTAACCAAAATCATTTCACCAACCCAAGGAGCCTTTACACCAGGAAGATCTATTGGAGATAATGTTGGTTTGGTTCATGAAGTGATCCATAAAAGTAGAAGGCTTGGCAAAAAGGAAAAGGGATGGTTTGCATTGAAACTTGACATGGCAAAGGCGTTTGATAGATTGGAGTGGGACCGATTAGATTTTGTTTGTCTACAGTATCCTATAGAATCCTGCTGAATGGGTCTCCTTTAGATGAGTTCAAGCCTGGTAGGGGGATCAGACAAGGGGATCCTCTCTCCCCCTACTTATTCATTATTGTAAGTGAAGCCTTATCAAGATTGCTAGCTAAGGCTGAAGAGGACAAGAAAATTATACGATTCAAAGTAGCTAGAAGAGCACCACCAATAAGTCATCTGCTTTATGATGATGACTTAATTATCTTTGGAAGAGTTACCTTGGAGAAGGTTAGGAATCTTCAGGAAGTTTTAAAGAAGTACATCAAAGCTACTGGGCAAAAGGTTAACTATGAGAAGTCAAAACTTTCTTAGTAAGGGGATTCACCACAGGCATAAAAGAATCATCAGGTCCATGTTGAAAGTTGGTGAAATAACTGAGAAAGACAAATATTTGGGCTCACCTTTACTGCTGACAAGGGCTAGGACTGAGGACTTTAGTTACCCGAAGAATCAGATGCAGACAAGGATGACAGCTTGGAAAACAAGCTTACTTTCTCAAGCTGGATGAGGAGTCATGATTAAAGCTGTGGCAGAGGCATTACTTGTGTACACCATGTCTACTTTTCTACTTCCAGTGTCTATAACTTCAAAACTAGATAATTTGACCAGAAACTTCTGGTGGAAAGGTGCTAGTGATAGCAGGGGGATCCATCTTTCAAGAAATGGGAAAAGATTTGTAAGGAGAAAAGCATAGGTGAAAAAATCGTTTAAGTCCGGATATCCGATCTGCCAAAAACCGGATTATTCCGCGAATATCCGACCTCCCATGTCGGATATGGGAGGTTTGGTAAATTCGAATGTGTCGGAATATTTCGCGAATATTCGCGAAAAATTCGGAAAATTGGGAGGTTTTCTGCACTTTTCGTGTTTTTCTTCTGATTTCGATATATAAACTTATAATTAAAAGAAAAACATACATTACAAATTAAACACACGACAAATCATACAAGGAAGCTAAGACGGAACTATTACACAAGATAGTTTTACTCATAGGTGAAAAAATCGTAAATATCGGGCGGATATTCATAGAACTTTTATATGTTTACAATACAAGAACTAAACACAAACAACCTCATTACAACTCAACCCATAGTTTTATTTTAATAATCAAAATAAAAGACATGCTAACCCCAGAATGATAGACGCCCCATGTCAAACCGATGAGCTTCGAGTCGCATACGTGTGGGGACGAACTCAGTACAGTAATATTCCCATGACATTCCTTCCTACATTCTGATACCAATTATTCACTACATTCCTTCCTACATTCTGACTTGCAATAACCTTAGAAGCATTAATTGTTACTTTCGATTGAGCTGGAAAATGAACGATGAAATTTAACTTTCTTTATATTATATCAATTGAGAGGGCCATGAAGTTCGTCGCGAAAGTTTCCAAACGTCTAGTGCCTTTTGGACCTTTTTTTGATAATCTCATCGAAAATTCTAGTTCGGGGGGATTAAAAATAAATGTGTTAATTTTATAATCGAAAATTTCATAAATTTCGATAAATATCGGTTTTTGCCGAATATTTCGTGAATATCCGATAAATTCCGAACGGCATGGGGTGTTTTAAAATCCGTTTATATGCCGTATGCCGTACCGATCCGATCTGCCAAAAACCGGAATATTTCGTGAATATCCGGTCGGCAAATTCGATTTTTTCACCTATGGAGAAAAGAACATGAGGTTTGGGTTTTAGAAATTTCCAAACAATGAACTATGCTTTGGTATCCAAGCTGTACTGGAAGGTTCTGACAGACAAAAAATCTTTGTGGTCAAGAGTAATGCAAGCTAAGTATGGCAGATTTCTTAAACTACATGAAGACAATGGAACCCCATCCTGGGGTTCTCTAATTCTTAAAGGATTGCTTAAAGTGAAGCCTATCATTGAGAAGGGAGCTATTTGGAACATTGGAGATGGTATGGAGATTGAGTTGTGGGATGATCCATGGTTTTGTGTTAATGACAGACCTACTACTCTAAAGTCTTTGATAGAAGGACCCCAGCCCCAAACCTGTAAACTTCATACAATGCTTTCTGGCAATAGTACCTAGAACCCTGACTTTTTACTATCTCTTCCTAACCCTTTACAATCTACCATTTCTCTGTTTCACCCTAGAGTGGGCGTCAATGATAAACTTTGCTGGTCCAGAACTAAATAAGGTTTTTTCTCTGTAAAGTCAGCCTATAGAGTTGCCTCTGAATCATCCTCGAATGGGGCTAGTTCTTCTCTTAATATCCTTGAGGACATTTTTAGAAGGGTTTGGAACTTAGAAGCACCACCTGACCTTAAACTTTTTATTTGGAAATGTGTTAAGAATTTACTTCCTACAGGCAATAGGTTAACGTCCAACCATATCCCTGTGGATCCAACTTGTGTGTTCAGTGGCAAAGAGGTTGAATCTTTTCACCATCTTTTTTTTTCTTTTGTGACTGGATTAAAGCTGTTTGGTTTGTATCTTTTCTTTGTGCTAGATCAAATCTAGAAAAAATTTCAAATCTTGACTGGTTTCAAACTTTTTTGTCTTTGGATAATAACAATGATAATATGCTGGCAATCTTTGCTTTTTACCTCATGTCTTTGATTTGGTTACATAGAAATAAAACTAGATTTGACTCTGCTTGCCCAAACACATTTGCTATCATACAATTTGCTGAGTTTGAATGGAATGTGTGGAAAGATGCTATGAATTACGATGTCGATCCAGGAAGTTCAAACAACTCCTCTGATGGCTGAGTGAGTTGAGAGTTGGATCCCACCTCCTCCTAGTTGGATCAAGGTTAATTTTGATGCAGCTTTCTACTCCAACAGGAAACAAGGTGCAATTGCTATGGTGGATAGAAACAGTGAGGGTAAAATCCTGGGTGTTGGAGGCCAAAAAGTGCGAGCAACAGTTGCTGAGGAAGCAGAGTTTCTAGGTGCTGAGGTTGCTCTCTTATTTGCCCTCCACAACAACTATATGGATATCATCTTGGAAGGAGACAATCTGGCAGTCATTCAATCTATCAAAGGCATTGTTGATCCTAGTCTGTATGTCAGGAATCTTGCTTTGTCTTGTCAAAACTTGTTAAGTCTGTTTAGGAGTTTTATTTGTAGGTTTTCTAAGAAGTCTTGTAATTCAATAGCTCATAGGCTTGCTGCTGTACTATGGGAGTCTGGTAGTTTACATTTTCATAGTTTTTCGGAGGACTACATTTGTAATGCTTTGAACTTGGGTTTTAATTCAATTTCAAATGACTGACACTCTGTTAGTTATTTTTCATCAAAAAAAAGTGTTTGTATTTAATTATTTTAATGTATTTATAAAATTATATATTAATTTTTTATAAATTGTAAATTATTTTTTTATATATTTATAAATTAATATTAATTTTTGTAACTGATCACAAAAAAAATTGTTGTTTTTTACAAAATAATTAATTATTAATTAATTATTGAGAAAGAGACTTTTGAGGGAAAAGCTCTTTTATGGCTATTTTTTTGTAAATATTTTGAGACCCCCTCACAAAAAAAATTGTTGTACAATTTAGTTACTAATCTTGTGAAGTATATTATCAATGTATGCTCCCTTGAGGGGAGAGGGTTTTTTATGGGTGTTTTGTATACTTTTTGTGACTTTTCACAGATTTTTTTTTATAACAAAAATATTTGTTATCAATTATTGTAATCACTTTATCTTGTTTTTAGAAAGAAAATTTTAAGGGTATTTTCTTGTATAATTTTGAGATTTATCGCCAAAAATGAAAAGTGATTTTGTACAACAATTAATGATATTTTGAAGAATAAAATTGATTTAATAATCTTGTGTAGTATGTTATCAATTTGGTCATTTGAAGGGAGAAGCCTTTTGATGTTTTTCTTTTCTTTTTGTATTTTGAGGTCTGTCACAATATTTTTTGTTGAAAATGTTTCATTAATAAGAAATGGATGATGCTCTTTTGAGGGAAAATGTTTCATACCATCGACCTCGACCAATACTATATTTTTTGTTTGGCCTACTAGTTTTGTTTTACCTGTGGATTCGCCTGTGCAGGTTCCTGTTCATACTCCCGAAACTGTGGTTTGTTTCTCGCAGTTTGTTCGTCGACATCCTCCAAAGCATAAGAACTTCAGATTTCTTACATGTGGTCGCATTGGTCACACTTCTGCTTTTTGTTGGAATAACTTGTATAGTTCTCCTATCTATCCTTTGCAGGAAATAACCAATGGAATGGTTCTAGTACGCTTTCCCTGTCACCGTAGAATTTTTGGTCTCCACATTCTTCTTGGGGTTTTGCCCCACAAATATTCTATGGTGGTTATTCGCAACGGCGCTCACACCTTGTCCGCTCCCTACCATCTCATGCTTGGGATCAGAGTACTAATGCAACACGTGGTATTATTGCTCATATGGCGCGATTGGCTGATGTCAGAACTACTTCATGATACCTGGATAGTGGTTGTTCCCGTCATATGCATCGGTGACACTACCCATATTTCTCGACTTGTACCGGCCGACTCAGGCCATGCCTCCTAGGAAACGTACACGTATGGATGCCTCTACTTCTGGTGTTAAGGGTCTTTCCTCCTCTCGTGCAAACGGCAAAGGTTTTTCTTCTCGAGGTGGTTCCGCGCCTCCCCCTCCACAGGTTGTTCATCCTCACGCTCATTCCTTCGAAACAGAGCGGTTCTTTGACCTTGATAGTATTTGTACAATTGACTTGGGTCAAACTTAGTTGACGGGCGTTCGATGATTTTACGAGGCTCAAAATTGGATGAACATTGTCCAACCTACTACCAAGTACTCGATTTTACACACCATTTAGTCCTACGAGACGAGGGCTCCTGATCCTACTCGTTCCAGCTTCACGGTAATCATTGATGGTCATGACTTTCATATTTCTTCCGCTGTCATCCGTGAAACTCTTGGGATTGATACTACTGTTAATCGCTTTCCTCAGCATCACTCTTGGCCACTCTCCCATGCCGAGAGTCTTGAGGTAACTAATCTTGGATATGATTTTTTTATTAATAATATTGCTCACATGCATCATGCTCGGTCTTTCAAGGTCATTCATCTGCATATGATTGCTCACTCTAACATCTATCCTAAGAGGGATAACAAGGTTGTTATTTCGGCCGACATGGTGAAGCTTTTGACTTGTATGCGGCGTTCTTATTTCACCTGTTCTAGGTTATCTTCTATCGGATGCTTCAGGTTGACTCTTAGAAAGGTATTCTTCCTTTTCCAAGCTTTATCATGCGCATTCTCAAGCATTTGGGGTTTCAAGGTCGATACACGGAAGAAGAGGTTCCCAAGTTTATGGATCATGATTGGAGTCAGAGTATTATGAGTGGCGTTCATCTCGGCGAGATGCTTTTGAGGCTGTGAATGCCTCCATGACTCATCATATGATATGGGGTGGTGGTGTTCTTGTTCATGTCTATCTTCGTCATCGCTCTTCCGTCCCTTCTGGCTGTGGTAGTATATCTATGCAAGCTTTTGATGCTCGGGTTGCCACTCTACGTGCAAACCAAGTTCGGTCTGATTGCCGGTTAGCGCGACATGGGGTGATCCTAACTCAACATGATGTTATTCTTCGTGACCTTCATGGGATGATGGGTGCCATGTTGATCAAACTTCACATTGGGTACAACTCCCATTGACTTGCCTCATCTTCCTATAGAGGATGATGATGAGACTGGTGCGGCTGCTGAGTTCGGCTCTGAGAATAGTTCAACTGATGGTAGTGGTGAAAAAGAAGGTGGTTCTGGTTCTGATGAAGACTCCGAGTATGAGGATGAGGAGTAGTGCTTGTGTTTTATTGTTCTTTTATTTTCTCTATTTCTTTATCTTGTCTTTGACTATTTCTTAGGTGGTGAGACCACCTTGGTATTTGGATCATTTGTTTATATTACTTATCTATGTTCTAGTCCATTTTAATCTTGCTATGTGTTAGTGGTCCAGTTTCTTTCTGTGCTTAACTCTTTTTAATTGGAACTCTCTCTCTCTCTCTCTCTCTCTCTCTCTCTCTCTCTCTCTCTCTCTCTCTCTCTCTCTCTCTCTCTCTCTCTCTCTCTCTCTCTCTACGTGTGGCCTCTTGTTATATCTCTCCATCTTTCTCTAGTCTGGTTCTTGTGTGCAGGCGTTCTCATGGATGACTCTTATCTTCGTTGTGTTTTTGTTCCTTTTGGGTATGTCTCGTTCATGTCAATGGGATACAAACAACATGACAAAGTGTGCACATTAGTACTTAATTGATATGATTATCTTCATCGTCCATTTATGACTCCGGGTTTATTGGGAGCGCCTGCCTAAGCATCTTCAGTTTGATATCTTGGAACGTCAGTTTTTACACGAACTAGTGGTCTGGATAGTCGTATTGAAAAACTTTTCAGTAAGGCTGAATCGCTCGAGGACTATGATTATCATATTGTGGCTCGTTGGAAGAATTTGTCTACGCGTGTGCAACTTTATTATTCCAAACTTCCATTGGATCATTGGGAACATATCTGTTGTATTATTTAATTTTTTGCTCCTTGTCTTTTCCTTATCTTTGTGTTAGGTTTTGAGGAGTTTAGGTTGTTAAGTTTATTTCTCCTCTTTGTTTTTGTTACTTTGTTAAGATTTGGACTCCGTTTTCGGTTGAGCTTATTGAACTCTTAGGATTTTATTTTGGTTTATTCATTTTGTCTTCATATTTATTTTTGTTAGCTACTATTCTCCTTGTTTATTTGTTCGGTTTAGTTCTTTTTCTCCTTTCGTCATGCTTTATTTGTGACAAAAATGGGTAGGTGATATGACTCTAAAACTAACACATTCTTTTCTTCGTTGGTGTATTCGTGGTTGTGTTTTAGGTATGTTCGAAGTATGGGGGAGAAAAAGACTTGAAGTTGGGATTTAACAAGTTGTGGGGGAGATGCATGTAAAGCTTCCGTTGACACTATTTTTGGAAAGGAATACTTGCTTTTATTGTCTTGTTCGAATGGAAGCTATGTATGGTACGATGATTTCCTACCTTACTGATTGTTTGGTTTCCTTGAATATCATATTGTCATTATTGGAGGTTATTTAAGCTTCGTTAATAGGTGAAGGTGTGACTGTGAGTATTGATGTAAGCATGTTTTATAAATGTTATTGAGTGTTGTTTGGGTTTTGTACGCTCCTATTAGAAATGCTTTTAGAATCATAGCTTTTTGTCACGAAATAAATGTCAAAGGAGGAGATTGAAACCGCCACTCCGTTGTTTAACATTATTTCGTGAATTAGTTTAGGTGTACCTCAGTAGACTTTTCTTGATATCATTGTTAGGATTAACCTTGATGCATGTATTGTCGCGTCGTTGAAGTCTCGTTCCTTATTGAAAACCTTGTCAGAATTCAGTTTTGCTTCAGGACGTCCATACGTCTCTCCTACATCCGAACGTCCACATCCCAAGGAAATATTCTTTAATTAAAACGTCCAAATGTTTCTCTAACATTCGAACGTCAGTATCCCAATTAACTTTTTCTTGAGTGTTTTAGGTGTAAACGTCCGAACGTCTTTTGAGCGTCCGAACTTCCCCGTTCAGGATTCATGGGTTTTATGCCCAATAACCTTCTTCACTTGTTTTGGTATAAATAGGTTTGAGAAAGAATCTAAACCTAGTGTTTTTGGCAGTCTCTCTTCTTTTCCCACTCTCAAGTGTTTGGTTTAGAACTCTTCATCTTCTTCCACCATTCTTCATTCAATCATCATTGGTTTTTGTGAAATTGACTTCGTGAGTTCCTCGGGTGTGCATCAAGGTTCTCCGGTGAATTCAAGGTGTTAGAGATAACCGATAGTATCAACTTACAGTGATTGCATGTAGTTGATAAGTATGTAGATCTCTAAATTGATTATAGTGGATGGATTTGTTACCGATCGAGGTAACCATGGACGTTTCCCATTCCGGGTTTTACCACGTTAAAACATTGTGTGTTCATTTATTATTTTGCTGTTTTTCTTTGATTTTTATTCATTTGTACTTGAGCATTTGATGGGTTTTCAGTTTGAAATACATGTTCGGGATCCATGTTAGTGTGTATGGATGTTTGAATAACATGTTTGTATTGTTAGAATTCATATAGTTGAACTATATTGTACTATGGATGTTAGAATTGGATTTTTTTGAAAAGTTTACTGATAGTTTAGATAGTTCAACCTTTAGAGCATCTCCAATGCTAATGTGGGTGGGGGAAAATTGTAAGCCCCATAGGATTAAAAGTCATTGAATCCAAAAAATCCTCTCCAATGCAATATTCTATTATCACTATGAGTATGATGTGCACAATTTATAATAGAGATTGTGAGATTGATCATCTACAATCTTATGAATACGCATAAAAGGAAAGCATGTGCAAGACACATGCCTCATAATTCCTGCAGATTCCTACATGGATTAGAACATCCCTAAAAATAGTTTCTATATATATACTTAGCTTTTCTAGTGTAGTGATAAGAGCACAAAAGTCTTATTTTTTAATACCTTCCGAATAGCATTTTGTTTACTCCTATGTGATTTAATGTCTCTTTTACTTCTCTTTTTTATGGGCCTAGACTCTCACTAACTTGAATTAAGGCCTAAAATACAAAGTATTGGGCTTAAGTTGATGGATTATAAATCAAAGTGAGTTAAAGCTCCAAGTACACCTCCTCAAAGACTCCTATAAAAAAGAGAAAAAAGACTTTGAAGCCAAAAAAGAAGCCATTACTATATTAATCTCGAAAGAGTATGTTCACCAAACCAAAGTCCAATAGGATAGTAGTATCCTGATCTACACAACTTGTAGAACATACGCCAGCTGAAGGAGAGTAAAATATCAACGGTCAGACTGGCCACCCCGCGAGTCAGACTCACCACCTAGTGAGTTGACCAGTAAATTGATGGTTGGGGCATGTGCCGACTTAAAGATTGTGGACCATACATCGACCTACTTCTATCCTATGGCCGACTTGATATGATAAAATGTGTTTGCATGCACGATCAGTAAATATACTCCAAAAAACTTATGCATCTTTGAATACTTATTTTCTTCTAAACCTCTTAAAGAGATTTCTATTTTTAGGCAAGTGTATTAGGTTTTTAAGTTTTAAGAGCAATAAAGGTATGTTGTTCTTATTGATGATGACTTGTTCTTCATCAATGGAAAATTGACCCTTAGGGCTTTTTGAAGTTGTCGAGGTTTGTTCGCAGAGTCTCCATTGATGAAACGATGATAGTAATTTAGTTTTTATACTTGTTCTTAATTGAATTGGTTTCATAGAAGAGGTAGTAATAATACTTTCATATTGCCCTATCATGAGAGAAGTAGTATGTTTAGTTTATTCGTTTTATTTAATATTTAAAATACCCGAGAGGTGAGTACGTAATAGGGTTTCAATATAAACTTAGATTGCTGAGAAGATGAAATACATACACTTGCATGGGTGGAACCATACGATTGATTACTTAGTAGAATGTTACTTAAGCTTTATCCACTCCATTCATGCATCTTAAGTAAAATAATTAAACGCAATAGCTGAGAGTTGAGTGTTTATCTATCCTAGCAATAGCTGAGAGGTGAGCTAAGGAGCAACAATAGCTGAAAGGTGAGTACCTAAGAACATGCATATTAATTACGTTATAATTGTGGTGAATTCATGTGGTGAACATGTCCCCTATTCCTTTTATTGAACTTACTCTTTATTAGTAATCGTAATTAAATTAAAAATAGTTAGTTAATTTATTATAAATCTTTACAAAATATTGTGACATCTCCTTGGTAGTATTCTTTCTTTCTTATTGTTTAAAGTGGATTGATACCCTTCCTTGCCGCTATACTCGAATCTTTAGAAGGATTACTATTATAATTAAGTAGAGTCAATGACACTTCGCGACAACCATCAATCGCTTCTTCATCAACTCATCTCCATCATACTTATAACCATTATAACATGTAGTTAGGATTAGGTTTATGTTATTATAAATAGGGGGTTACAAACCCTATTTAGTAGGTTAGATTTAATATTTGTTTATGTTCATAGACATTAAATTCGTTTTTGTGAAGAGCTATAGAATTTGGGTCCAATTATCTGTTTACTTGGTGTTCTATTATTGTTTGCTTCCGTCGATTATATTACATCAAAATTAGTATCAAGAACAAGATTTTCTTTGAGTTTAGAAGATTAAACTTGATTTTCCGACAAGTCGTGTTGATGTTGGTGATTTGAAGATGGGTTTTCGTAGAAGAGGTCAAAGAGAATTTTTGTGGTCGGGTCGCTGGAGTTTACATGAATCGAAGTGTTATATCGATTTAGACTATAAAGCTCCCAACTTTGATCTTACCCGCCGCTTTGCTCTTTCCAGAAGGTACGAACGTCCCTCTTCATCTCGTTCTCCTTTTCCCCCCACACAGGCGACGTCATAGTTATTATGACGATGAATTTTATTCCTATCACCAGCAAGTTGATATAAGATATTTTTGTACCTTACAATCAAAAGATAGATTTATATTTGATTTTCCTTCGTGTGCCTGTATAAATTGGTTATCAAAGTAGACAAAAAACAAGCAAGGGTCGTACCCACCTCAGAGTGGGAGATCTTAGCTCAAACACAATAGAAAACAATTGTTAAGAAACACAAAGGGAATCAATAATAAGAATTGAGATTGATTCTAACTTCCTACAGGCAATAATTAATTAAATAAACCCTAACTTAAGAATATGGTAGAGATGAAAAGAAGATTTATGATGACAAAGGGGGAAGAATTGGTATCCACAAACTAAATCATGCAAACATAACATGTTATTCCTTAATGTTCAATCTATAACAATTAATTAGTCACCTCTCAGTTATTCCAATTAATCATTAATAGCTATAATAATCGAGTAGTCACCTCTCAGCTATTCCACTCAATTAAAACAAGATTCTTTTATGCATGCTATTGAATATGTCTTATTAATCAAACCGCCACCTCTCAGCTATTCAATTTAATTAACTCAACATATTGATTCATAACTAAATCATCACCTCTCAGCTATTTGACTTAATTACAAAAGAGTTCCAATAAAAGATATCAACTGCAGATATGTAATAATCACCTCTCAACTATTTTACTACAAATCTTTAATCAATATAAATAAAACCATTAAAGCTAGGTCTCCCTAAACCCTAACAATAGTATTTTAACAATATGGATAACAATAACATGCAAATAATCATACTTACCTCATACTGCAGATAGAAGTAAGTAAGTATTAAGTACTTTCAATAACAATAAACATTAAGAACAAACATGGTGCTTTTGCATTATCTAGAGTGCTTTAACCATCCCCCTAAGGGAATTTAGCTACTCATCCTTGATGATGACACCATGGAATAAATAATTAAATAACAAAACATCATAAAGTAAAGTGATTTGATTTGATGATATGAATTGAGTTTGATACAAAAGAAGAAAAAGAAGATGAACTTGTCTCCTCAATCTTCCATTCATAAAAAGTCAAGTCAACTGGTCTGACCGTGGGGTGCCCTCAGGAGATCTGTGGGTGCAAATATTAATTCTCCTTATCTTGTGCAAATAACACCTTTTTGCTTGCTTTTCTTGACTTTTCACGGGCTTTAACACAATATTCGTATTTCGGCTCATAAAACCTACACAATAAACAAACAAGGTGTTATTCGGGGGATAGATATACACTTTTGAGGACTTATCAAATACCCCCAAACAACACTTTGTTTGTCCTCAAGCAAAGGTGAGAAGAAAAGAATTAAGGACTCAAAAGAGAAGTAAAACTAAGGTGATTGCATTAACCATATGCATCAAGGCTTTCAACCACAAGGATTTCCCAAGTGGAGGAGTTATAGTCTCCTGAGGGTTTTTCAGAGAAGATACTCACAAACTTACTACAATGACTAACCCAAAGAATAAGAATTTCTAACATTTACCTCAGAAATAGTTATATCAAGGATAAGGATAAAATATTGCAAAACTGTTCATATGAGATAGCATACTACCCATGCATGAATAAGATGTGAAATATAAACCAAACATAACGGTCTCAAATGCATCGAATACAGGCATGTACCCATGCTACCACAGGTCTTAAGTCACCATTGGAAAGGTCGCCTTGACTTCTGCCTCACAGTCATACACTCAGAAATAAAGTCACTCAGAGATGGTGTTTATCATTTTACCTCTATGTGAGGAAGGAAGTTGGACAATCAACTCACATATATCAATAAAAACGGACTAGTGTAATGGAATGAACTTAGTCTCAAAGAATGGAAAAATTAGCCTTGCTTGAGATGTCGGGTTTTTCACCTCAGCGTCTTCTCACTTACTCGCCACATCCTACCATATCAGCTTAGATCTACAAAAGACAGTAATGGGTTGTACTTTGCCTTAGCACAGGGCTAGAAATGGAAAAAGCTTTTGTAAAATATTTTTGGAACATTCGGGCCTTTAATACTTGTGATTTGTAACATGGAGAAATTTTTGGAATTTTTCTTTTGGGAAGAATTGTTTCTCATTTTTTTTGGGGGAAAATTTCAATGAGGCTCTAGCCAATATTTTGGAATCTTCGTTTCTTTTTGGATTTCAAATGGTTTGGAAGATTCTGGCTTTTTTTGGAATTTCTTTAAACTTTTTGATTTTCAATATTTGGTTTATCTCACTAGTTTGGAGATTTTCTTTGTATTTCTCCTTTCTTCTTGTAACCACATAAACAATCATCCTCATGTTCCAAAAACAATGGGTAAAATGACCTAAATATTCTAAGGGTATTTACTCCTACAATGGAGTTGGGTAAGGATAATGGCCTCAAGAAAAGGGCTAGGTAACAAGAAAGGCTCAAAATGGTCAACCTAAGGAATAATGTATCATCAGGGTAGGCTAAGGTAAACAGGGTTTAACTAAATGTCTTTGTATCATTTTTAAGTACTGATATGGTGATCACATCTTGAATAAGCTACAAGACCCAAGTTTATATTACACCCACTTGATGTCATCTCAAGGCTAATTACAAAAATGAATATGAGACTAAAAACAGACAAAACTGAGAGGTTGAGTCTTTTGACTCCAGATGTACGTAATAACTCTCCAAGAAAAGGACAGGGCTCAAAAGCTCACTAGGTTAAGTCTCTACACTTATTCCTCAAGTTTTTTAAGGTGTAGTTGTATTTGCACATGTAATCTGTAATAAATGCAGATGAATGCCATGCTTATGCTCATGCAAATGTAGTAAAAGACTCAACTACTTGGTGAAGCAATAAATGTCCTTAAACTTGAAAAGAAGAGAATTCGACCATTATATTCATCATTGAAAGTGTACTTATCCTATTTTTTTGGAAAAGTCTTTGTAACAAAAAATTTTGTTAATTTTTCAAATTTTTTGAATTTTTACACAAGTATGGATAAAGAAGTTTGAAAATCATTTGCAAAAAGGATTGTAATACTTCCCCACCCCCAAACAAAATGATTGCCTTGTCCTCAAGGCACTAAGCATAGGAAAGAAAGAAAGAAAAATATTACCATGAATGTACTAAAAATTCAAACCGCTTTGTAAATTCCTGCCAAACAAAATTATCTCCACATATATAGAGATTACAAGGAATTTCATACTAAGACACAACTGAAATAAAATATTCTGAAATAAAGGACTGACTCAACATAAAAGGAAATCCTATCTTAAAACAATGCATTTTATAACCGCAATAATCATCAACCAGCCAAACGGCAAAGAGAGATTGGGTGGGCCGGCCGCGCCCACCCCAAACAGAACTGAGCACATAAGGTAGAATGGGCGGTTTAACAGCCAAAATGCAACTAAACCCGGCAACAAAAGAAAAGCAATAAAGCACGAGTGGGATTAGAAGATAAACAGGGCTGCCACCCAGGAGCGCTAAGTTTAACGTCTTCAGCCAGACAGGCGGACAAACAGGTCTCACTCCATAGATAAACGCTACTCTAAACAAAGATACAAGAGAGATAAAACGCTAGAGTGGAATGCGCGAGATCCTGATGTCTAAGATACAACAACGAGTCTTTTAAAGTCAGATACTCGAGACTTAAAAGAAGATGGGAAATGACTTCCCCACCCCCCCAACAGAGCGGGAAACAGGTCTGTTTGGTGGTGACGCTCAAGAGATTAACGTGCACTGGATCAATTATATTCAGCTAGTAAGAGTTTGTGAACTAACGGTCCCGACACTTTCAATCACACCTCTCAACAGAAAAAGTGAGGGTCCGGATACTAGCGGGTCAAAGGTCAATCTAAATAGGTAGGATCCTCTAAGAAAGTTTCAGGAGGCCTTAACTCATGAAAATGCTTAAGACATTGACCATTGACTTTAAATTCAGAACCGTCTACAGAATTAATACATTTAATAGCACCATAAGGAGTAACTGTAGACACAACAAAGGGGCCCGACA
Source organism: Aquilegia kansuensis (assembly GCA_020826895.1). Classification (NCBI taxonomy): domain Eukaryota; kingdom Viridiplantae; phylum Streptophyta; class Magnoliopsida; order Ranunculales; family Ranunculaceae; genus Aquilegia; species Aquilegia kansuensis. The sequence continues at coordinate 19,881,330 of CM037007.1, forward strand.
ACCAAGACATAAGTTTGCTAGAAAATAAATGCAAACGAGGATTATAAAACAAAACTTTATCTCCAATTTGAAAATAAAGCTGATTTTTCTGTTTGGTAGTAAGAGATGAAGAGATAATAACAGGATGACTACCGTCTGAATCTAATTGGGCACATTTCCGCTCGGGAGGAGGAGGATCAGGAGATGGAGGTATGGTCTCGACTTGGAACTCAGAATCAATGCAGCAAACCAAATCAAGGGCCTCAGGGTCTTTGGGGTCAAAGATAGGCACAAAATTAAAATGAGCATTGGTTTGGGTAATAGATTGGTCGATGTCGAAGTTAACATTATGCATGGTAGGGCAATTAACAACCGGATCTTTAGGGTAACAATTAGGTACTATCTCATAGGGTAGAGAATCGAGAAGGCACACATCTTTAGATAAAGAAAGATCAGGGAGTTGTTGGCCAAGATTAAAGATATTTACTTCAACAGTCATAGATCCAAAAATGAGAACCATAGAACCATTCCGGCAGTTTATGAGAGCATTAGAGGTGGCCAAAAATGGTCTGCCAAGGATGATGGGTACCGTCATCGGCAGTAGGTTCAGTATCCAACACCACAAAATCAACAGTATAGTAAAAGTCAGACACTTTAACTAATAGATTCTCAACTATTCCTCTAGGTACTTTCAATGATCTGTCGGCCAGTTGTAAAAACATGTTAGTGGGTTTCATGTATGTTAGACCCAAGTTGAGGTACAAGGAGTAAGGCAAGAGATTAACACTCGCTCCCAGGTCTAACAAAGCTCTACCCATGAACTTATCACCAAGCTTGCAGGGTATGGTCGGTTTTCCAGGGTCTTTATATTTTACCACACCGTTATGTTGGACAAGTGTAGAGAATTCTTTCGCCACAAACGCGTTTTTTGGCACATTTGTTTTTCTCTTAGCGGTGCACAAGTCTTTCAAAACCTTAGCGTAGGAAGGTATCTTTTTAATAGCTATGAGGAAAGGTATATTAATATTTATATGTTTAAACACATCAAGTACCTCCTCTACTTAGACTTCCTGCAGAGACCTTGTGAGTCTCTGGGGGTAAGGCACGGTGGGTCGTAAGGCAGTGGAGTATCCACAATCTTAGAGGTATGTATCTTTGGCTTAGAGGTGGTCGCCTCATTAGCCGGATCTTTAGGTGGGGCAACATGTGTAGTAGTAACCGGGGTCACAATGTTAGGACTTGGTTTATAATTAATCTTATTATCAACCTGTTTACCTGACCTAAGTGTGGAGGCCGAGTTAACTTCAGCAAGTTGTGCAGATGTAGATGGAGTTTCCGTCACCAAGGCAACTTTTTTGCCCTTGGGATTCAGGATAGCTTGACCCGGAAATTTGCCCTTTTCATCTAGTTTTTGTTCAATCCTCTGGATGGCTTGGGCATTTGATTCAATGGACGCTTGTGTCTATTGAATGAAACGGGCAAGCACACCCTCAAGGGATGTCTTAGGAGGGGCAGATTGATTGATCGGCACTTGGTCCCTGGAACTACTCATGTGATGAGCATTGTTCGAATAAGGGGGAACCAACACCCTGTTCGGATTTTCATTATTACCAACATACGTGGCAGTGCTACGTTGCCCAAAGGAGTTATTAAAACCAGGTGAAGCCGCATAATGATTATTTGAATAAGAAAGATTGGAGCGGTCCATGTATGGGTACGTGACATTGCCCTTAGTAAAGTTTGTTTGCCGGACGTAAGTGAACGCATGGGCTTCCTCAGTTTCTGGTGAATTATAAATGAGAGGGCAAAACTAGGCAGTATGGGTCTGGTCATGACAAGCATCAAATTGAAGAGTGGAGGCACTCATAACAGGTGATGTAGGCTTTAAGGACACCTCAAGTGCTTCTACCTTTTTTAATAAGCCATTAAGTAAAGTTTTAACCTCAGAGTCAGGTGTGACTTCATATATACCTCTAGGTTTATCAAATGAGTCTGGGGTAGTGTTTCTCGGGGTATGTCTAGGTAAGTCGCATTGCTGGCTATTATTAACAATTTTTTCAAGGAATGTCAGAGCCTTGGCGGTGGAATAATGATGAAATTCTTCACTGCTCATGTTTTCAACCATGTTTCTAGTTGTATAAATAAGGCCTCTATATAGAATCCTAACTTTTTCAGTGTCACCGACTTTGTGGTGTGGACACTGAAGGAATAGGTCTTGATACCTCTCCCATGCATCAAATAAAACTTCACCCTCTTTCTGCTGAAAATTTCTAATGGCATCAACAATATCATTAGTTTTGCTAATAGGAAAGAATTTGGTCAAGAACGTTTTGCTTAATTGAGCCCAGGTGTCAATAGAATTGGAAGGAAGGCTATGTAACCAGTGATATGCACGATCCTCAAGAGAAAAAAGGGAACAATCTCAAGCTAACTTCCTCTTCAGACAAATGTTTCTCCTTGAAAGTATTAAGCACAGTCAGAAACTTATGGAGGTGTTGATATGGATCTTCCCGTGGAAGTCCATGGAACTTAGGCAACATGCCCACAATCTGAGGGCGAATGCCATAACTATCTGCAGTTGTCTTGGGCAAGACTATGCAGGTAGGTGGCCCAGTGGCCAAAGGTGAAAAGTAATCCCGAAGGGTAGCTCCTTGAGCCATAGGGGCAGGTGTTACTTCCGAAAGTGAAGTTGAGTCGTTGAACTCTTCAGAAGGTATGGAGGTTGAGTTGTTAAACTCTCCCTCAAGAGAAGGAGTGAGGTCCGTGATTGTGCTCTTTGTGTAGATTGGAGTTGGTTTGGACAAGATTTTACCTGATCTAAGATGCATGCAACATGCGCATTACATATTCCACAGAAGTCCTAACCATTCAAAAGCATCTAACAAGGGGCTCATAAACTGACTCAATTTTGTGTTCACCCAAGTCAATGAGTTCTTTCCAAGCTTCCCTTGTGAATTCACCTTATATTTTGAGAGTCAAGGAGCGAATAACCAGTGTGGGAGGTTTTTCGTGCATAAGCGACGTTCCTTAATTAAATAACCACAGTGATTCTACAAACGTAATCTGTAGGGGTTCCAAACCCAATTCCTAACTTGTGCTCCAATCAAAGAATGGTTCATGCAGTACTAGTTGAAATATCTGCTCAAGGTCTCAAATGAATATCGTGATAGCATGGCCTTAGTTGATTCAATTTTAAAGTTTAGGATATTGCAATCAATTGATATTAGGTTTCACTTATAGGCTTGCATTCCCGGTTTAACAAGTAAAAACAGAATTGAAATCAAGCAACAATCAAGGTCATGCTAATCATTACAGAAACTCCTCTTGCAGGGGATTTGAGGAGGGAAACCGCTCCTTGGGTTTCAATCGTCCTTAGGAGTCATTCCTTAGTAGACTCAAGGCTAGCTCCACAACCTTGCTCTACTATCCGCTGCGAACACACAATAAATAAATCCTAACAACACCTACTTTAAAAATATTACAACCGCGACCCCTTTGTGGATCGAATAATTAAATATCTTACAAGTCTCTAAAAATGCTGAAAAAATAGACTACTTAGTTCACCTCACAATCTCTCAACAGGAAAAAACAATTCTTGAAAAAGTGCTCTAGAAAGTTCTGGAAAATTCACGCAAAACGAGGCAAATTCCTGCCCAGAACTCGACTCGAGATGGTTATAGGCCAAATTGAACTTAACTCGAGATCGGGTCCAATTCGAACCAGTAAGGTTTTAGCAAAAATCCTGAATGCGCGATCTTCTTAAAAATTTAATTTTAACTCCGTTTTTTGAGTTTTTTTCAATCCGTCTTCGCTACAAGATCAATAAGAGGACTAAGTAACAAGACACTTAAAAACAATAATAAAAAGAATTAAAAATAGAAGGGTGGGAGGGATAGAAATGGGATGATGTCCCAAAACTACTATTCTCGCTTGTGTTTGAATGAACTCCGTTCCTTAGAACAGCAACAGCGCCATTTTGATATAAGATATTTTTGTACCTCACAATCAAAAGATAGATTTATATTTGATTTTCCTTCTTGTGCCTGTATAAATTGGTTATCAAAGTAGACAAGTAACAAGCAAGGGTCGTACCCACCTCAGAGGGGGAGATCTTAGCTCAAACACAATAGAAAACAATTGTTAAGAAATACCAAGGGAATCAATAATAAGAATTGAGATTGATTCTAACTTCCTACAGGCAATAATTAATTAAATACCCTAACTTAAGAATATGGTAAAGATGAAAAGAAGATTTATGATGACAAAGGGGGAAGAATTGGTATCCACAAACTAAATCATGCAAACATAACATGTTAGTCCTTCATGTTCAATCTCTAACAATTAATTAGTCACCTCTCAGTTATTCCAATTAATCATTAATAGCTATAATAATCGAGTAGTCACCTCTCAGTTATTCCACTCAATTAAAACGGGATACTCTTATGCATGCTATTGAATATGTCTTATTAATCAAACTGTCACCTCTCAGCTATTCAATTTAATTAACTCAACATATTGATTCATAACTAAATCATCACCTCTCAGCTATTTGACTTAATTACAAAAGGGTTCCAATAAAAAATATCAATTGCAGATATGTAATAATCACCTCTCAGCTATTTTACTACAGATCTTTAATGAATATAAATAAAACCATTAAAGCTAGGTCTCCCTAAACCCTAACAATAGTATTTTAACAATATGGATAACAATAACATGCAAATAATCATACTTAACTCATACTGCACATAGAAGTAAATAAGCATTAAGTACTTTGAATTACAATGAATATTAAGAACAAACATGGTGTTTTTGCATTATCTAGAGTGCTTCAACCATCCCTTTAAGGGAATTTAGCTACTCATCCTTGATGATGACACCATGGAATAAATAATTAAATAACAAAACATCATAAAGTAAAGTGATTTGATTTGATTGATATGAATTGAGTTTGATACAAAAGAAGTAGAAGAAGATGAACTTGTCTCCTCAATCTTCTATTCATAAAAAGCTACCTAAACCTTAGCTAGTACTTCTCTTATATAGAAAATACAAAGTAGAATACTTCCAAATTAGGTCAAATTCGTGGCTGCTGCTATTGGTCTTCTAGAGGCATTAGGTCTTTAGCAAAACCTAATTCTCTTGGGCTTAAATTGTAGCTAGGACCAAGACCTTCAGTTTGATAGCTCATGGGCCCAAATCAGACTTCTGGATCTCCTTGTAGAGCCTTTTTTAAGTTTGGACTTTAAATAAAGCCCTAAATAGAAATTCTAACTTGTGGGCCCCAATAGGACCCGGTTTGGGCTGAGATTTGGACCGCCCCACTTTGACATAAAGTCAAGTCAACTGGTCTGACCGTGGGGTGCCCTCAGCAGATCTATGGGTGCAAATATCAATTCTCCTTCTCTTGTGCAAATAACACCTTTTTGCTTGCTTTTCTTGACTTTTCGCGGGCTTTAACACAATATTCGCATTCCGGCTCATAAAACCTACATAATAGACAAGAAAGCACTAATCAATAAATATAACACAATAATATAAACTAAGTGCTAGACAAACAAGGTGTTATTCGGGGGATAAATATACACTTTTGAGGACTTATAAAAAGTCACGCACCCTCCTCGATGTGGTTTTCAGCAGCAATATGTTGCTTATGGTGCTCAATATTCCTATAAAATTCGTGAAAAAACTTATCATCGCGATGGTCTTCTTAGTCGCAATTCTAAAGTTGCTTCATATTGAGATTATCTACACTATATTGAATTTGAAATCGATTCTAAGAGTGATAAGTCAATGATTAATTATGAAGAAGATGAGTTTATAACGAGCAAAGTTGTAATGATGATGATTCTATGTGTGTCGAATATTTTGATGATGTAGTGTAAAATTCGAGTTTGGTGATGCTCCTATTACGAAGAGTTTGGTTGCAGCCCATGCACTGTCAAATCTCTACACTTCCACATCAATTGTTCACCTATCACAAGACCCTAACAACGACAACCAACAAATTTTACTACGAGTATTTAGCGATACCCTCCCCCCCCCCCCCCCGGTTTTAAAAGCGTAATTAGAAGACCCCCCCAATTTCAAAAATGTTTGTTGTTATCCCTCCCATTTCAACTTCCGGTGAAATTATTATGTAAAGTACCTAGACTACCCTTATGCCACATCAGAGTTTTCAATGGTGGTTTTAAATAAACTCACTTACCCACGTCAGCAAGTAATAGTGGTTTCACTTTGGGCCGTTGAACTTTAAAAAAATTAGATTTATGAATCCAACCGTCTAGAAGTATACACGTGGATTCGGAAACTTCTAGATTAAACACTTTTACCAAATTCTATAGTTCATTACACTTAGTAAAAATAAACCCTAACTTATCTTCTTCTACATTTCTCTTTGTCTTCACTTCCTCTTTAACTTCTAGTGTTAAAGGTTAGGGTTTTCTATGATTGGACCTAGAAGGCCAAATCGAATCATTGCTTCTCTAGGTATGAATGAAAATGGTGAACCAAGCCAAATTGTAGTAGATGGGGAAGATGATACAAGTGTTAATAGTGGTGGGGGTGTTAATTGTGATGAAGATGTTATTTCCTTTGTTGATATTGATGTTGAGCAAGAAATTGAACCTATAATTGAGAGTGATATTGATCTAACCATTCAAAAGATGCACAAGTATAAAATTGTAGAAATTTCTTCCCAAGATTGGAGGTAGTATTTGAGGTTAATATCATTCTCAAGCCTTGACAATTTAGTTTCTTTGCAGAGAGTGTACACCCATCTACATCCAGCACCTGAATGCCCTTCAAAACCACATATTTGACAGGTAACTTGTAACATCAAAATTTAGTGTTACCCCCCTATTTTCAAAATATATTTAGTGTTACATACAAAATTACAGTCAAAACTAATCTGAAGAAAACAATGGATCATGTTTACAATAAAATGAAATTAAAGCAAGACAAATTGAAATATGGTTGATTGGAATGTTTTACCGTCATTTTTTTTTTAGGAAATGGAACAGAAATTGAAGAGATTTAAGTGGAGTATGAAACTAGGGTTTTCTAGTGCAACCAAAATGGAAGATAATGAGAAAGAATGGAAGAAGGCAACCTTTTAAAGAGAAAGAATGGAAGTTAAACTTGGTTTATATAGGTTTTAAGATAAATGACCGTTGTTGTTTGATTTAGGTTGTTGTAGCTTACATTAATGGTGAAGTGAAGAAAACCAAAATAGACGGAGGAAGATAAGACTACAACGGTCATATCCTCGTGTCGTTACACCAACGGTAAGATGACTTCTAGATTCGTAAATCTAATTTTTTTTACAATCAAAGGTTCTAAGTGAAACCACTTTTGCTTGCTGATGTGGCTAGGTGGGTTTCTTCAAAACCATCTTCGGAAAACTCTGACGTGGCATAAGGGTAGTCTAGATACTTTACTTAATAATTTCACTGGAAGTTGAAATAGGGGGGAGGGGGGGTAACAACAAACCTTTTTGAAATAACTCTTTTACTACTGCAACAGCCTAATTATCTGGATGATGCCTTAATGACATCATCAAGCATAGAAAAAGGTTTAAAGGAACTTCTAAATTACTTTACTAAATTAGAAAATTAATTTGTGACTTTTAAGGAAGAATTTGCTGAAGAAGAGAAACGACTTGACAAAGAAGCAGAGATTAATTCCTTACTCAACATGTTTGATGAAGAAAAATACGTCACTCATACTCAAATGGGTGGTCTATAAAGTTACGATCCTATTGATTTTTTTTTCATTTTTTGTGATGATAGTAATGATACATCTAGTTTTGTGTCACTTAAATTAGAAGTTGTATGTGTGGATGAAGTAGAAGATTCCATTGAAAAATCTGCAAGGGAGATAAATAAGAAGTTTTATCTGTTGCCCAAGCAAGGAAAGATGGTTGTTGCCCATGCATTGGCAAAGAGGATAAACGTTCTCGAAATTTCGTTCATCACTTCCACGAATCAATGAATTACATTGATTTCGACCGAAAAATTGATGGTTCTTATCATCCGCACAAATTCCATCCGATAAAAGTTATTGGTAATTTGTTTAGTGGTTATGTTGATCTTTATTTATTCCAAGATGAGAATGGATTTTCTCCATAGAGGGACAAACGACTTCAATTCTTATTTCTTGACTTGCTGTTATATTGTTTGAATCAATTGGGTTGTCCTAATGACACACCTATGACATTAATGTCCATCTCTTTCTATGAGTAACTATATGGGGAAGATTCAAGGTCAGATTTTTTGCACCCATGTGATCGGGGTTGATGTACAAGAGTCGCTTTGAACTTTGGAGGATGTTAGTGCACAAACTCGATGACAAGTTTTTTTTCCAAGTTGGGGGGATTTGATGCACACGCATAAGAGGAAAGTATGTGCACGGCACATGCCTCATAATTCCTGGAGATTCTTACATGGATTAGAACATCCCTAGTAGTAGTTCTATTTACTTAGCTTTTCTAGTGTAGTTAGGATTAGGTTTATGCTATAATTAATAGGGGGTTGCAAACCCTATTGAATAGGTTAGATTGAAGATTTGTTTATATCTTGAGACATTAAATTCGATTTTATGAAGAACCCTAGTTTTTGGGTGTTCAAATTATCTATTTAATTGGTGTTCTTATTATTGTTTGCTTCCGCCGATAATATTACATCACATTCACATTGTGAGTATTGCCTAGTCAACAAAATACTTGTTATGTCCATAAGAGCATCTCCAATGCTACTGCGGATTGGAAGAAATTGGTATATTGTGGACTATCTCTAATTTACATTGTGGAAGTAATCCTCTACATGTGGAGGGTCTCATTCACATTGTGTATATTGTCTAGTCAGCAAAACAATTGTTATTTCCATAAAAGAAGGAGTTTTATATAGTAAAACAGTTTTTATTTCCTAAAAAAAAAATTAATTGGGGAGAGAAATTTATTAATTAGTATTTAACACATCACATATTAACATACAAGTTTAATTTCACACAATAGCATTGGATAGAGATTTTCAAACTAGATATCCATTAGTTACTTTTTAGTGCCACATAGGATTCGATCATATCTTCCGATATCTCATAAAATAGACATTCAAACTCACATTAACATTGGAGATGCTCTAAAAAAGGGAATTTGTTATAGTAAAACAATTTTTATTTTCTTAAAAAAAGATTGGAGAGAGAAATTTATTAATTATTGTTTGACACATTATATACAAGTTCATTTTACACAATAACATTGGAGAAAGATTTTCAAACTAGATGTCGATTAATTATTTTTTAGTGCCACATACAATAAAAACTTGATAAATTAATAGCCTTGGGACTGAAACTTTTTATCAATTAAGCGAGATATTAATCAATCAATAAATTAATATCTTATTAATTAATAGATTATTTAATAAACTATTAATTTATAGAACTAACTACATTTCATATATGTATTTCTTTTCATTTTTTGGGCTGAAATTATGAACTTGAAGATAATTGTTCTACTCTATAACTAGTTTCACGAAAATAACACTAAAAACCATAATGACGCTGAATTATATTTTCTTGTAATACGAGAATACAACACCAAATCAGATTATCACATAAAGAAAAAATTAGAGATAGTCCAAATATACATCAATTTTTAGAAGAACAAGAAAATATTAATTTATATATTAATTAGGCCTTCAAGGTTTTTATAAAATATATTATCTAATAAATTTAGCGAAATATTAATTTAACAAGCTATGCCCAAGTTGGGATTGACAAAATATAATTTAAAAGAGATTATTAATTAATTGGGTATTAATATATCGAGGTTTTACTGTAGGATTCACATCCTCACAAATCCCATAAAATTGACATTCTAACTCACAAAAGCATTGGAAATGCTCTTCTAAATTGGACTACTTTTATCTCTCCTCCCAAATGAAATTACAAAATCAAAATTTTGGTTTGCAATGCAATGAGTACCTTAAGGATCTCTCTAGAGCTTCGAACAGACAGGATGGTCGTTTATGTCATGTTCACAACCTCCATATCGATAAACCTGTGACCTTTGATCATCACAGAACAGTGATGCTAGCTAGCATTTTTCATATATAATTATTTCAACAACTTCCACATCGATAAAGCTCTTGCTCTTTACATTATGAGCCTCTCATATTCCATGCTGATTTTGGCATATTCTCATTGATTAATACATGCATAAAATGTACTTAGAGCATCTCTAACACACCTCCCATTTTAGAAGGCATTTCAGAACACATAGGAACCACTCACCTACATAGGGTCAGAAAACTTATATCTAAAAAATCCGTAGAGTTTTTTTTTTCTATAATTTCATATTATATGTGTTGTTCCATTTTTTGGTATCTTCATTTGGACAACATGTATTGTAATGGCCTTATCTTTCTGTTCAGTGATCAGAATATCTATCTGTTTTCTAGGTTGGAAAGAGGACTCTCCCAGCTTAATAACGGTATATGGCACGTAATCTGGAAATAAGTAGTTTAGTGGGAAAACAGCTCCAAGAGTTTGACAGATTTATGCAAGATGCATTGTCGTTGGAGATTTTGGAAAATTTGGCTAAGTATGGAATTATCATGTCCATTGCTTTTGGACACACGTTTTGTCATGTCCATTGCTGCTGGAGTTTTCGATACACTATATGGTGAAGTGCTTATGGGCCTAATTTAGGCCCATGACGTAGTAAAACCTAATTCTCTTGTAAGGCTACTATATAAAGCCATGATGTAGAGAATAACAAGTAGGTTAAGTGAGGCATAAAGTTGAGATCTAGGTCTTCTTGAGAGAGATTTTCTTGAAGAGAGATTGTAGAAAGAAAAGTGAGGAATAACGTGTTCTTGAGTGATTCGAGAGCTTGTTTGTGAGGTGGAGGAGTGCGAGTAAGATGTCTATGAGGAGAACTACGGTTGTTGATTCCTTTGTAGGAGGATACGTAGGAAATCACTTAGTAGTGCAGGCGGGTGTGGCATGATGGAGATATGTGGTTAGATTGGTGTCGCTCAGATTTGTCTATCTTCACCGAGGTGGAGAATTGTTGTTCCATTTTTCGGTATCTTCTTTTGGATAGCCTGTATTGTAATGACCATATCTTTCTTTTCATTGATCGGAATGTCGATCTGTTTTCTGGGTTGGAAAGAGGACTCTCTCCGCTTTCCAATGGTATATGGAACCGTATTCTGGATATGAGTAGTTTGGCGAAAAAACGGCTCCAAAGGTCTGACAGATTTTTGGAGGATGCATTACCGTTGGAGATTTCGGAAAATTTGGCTAAGTATGGAATTGTCATGTCCATTGCCGTTGGACACACATTTAGTCATGTCCATTACCGCCGGAGTTTCCGATACACTATATGGTGAAGTGCTTATGGGCCCAATTTAGACCCCATGACGTAGTAAAACCTAATTCTCTTGTAAGGCTACTATATAAAGCCATGATATAGAGAATAACAAGTAGGATAAGTGAGGCATAAAGTTGAGATCTAGGTCTTCTTAAGAGAGATTTTCTTGAAGAGAGAGTGTAGAAAGAAAAGTGAGGAATAATTTGTTCTTGAGAGATTCGAGAGCTTGTTTATGAGGTGGAGGAGTGCAAGTGAGTGCTCTTTGTATCACGTTTTTTTTCTTCATAGTGAAACTTTATCATCTTGCCACGTGGACATAGGCTTACGCCGAACCACGTTAAATCTTGTGTTGTGAGCACTTGAATTTCTTTATCGTGTTTTAGTTTCTACTTACATATACTTGATTGTTATTCTAAATCTAGTTGTTAGTTCTTCATATTATTGTCTACAAGTTATTCTTCAAGGTATTATCTTTGACAAATGTTACACCTTTAATTTATTGGTGTAGATCACATTGTGAACAAATCACTTCCGCATTATTAGCGTTTATCCCAACAATATCCAACATGGAGTTGCTTATGTTATTTTTTCTTAATTTCTTAAAAGAACAAAAAAGGTTATCCCAAGAATTACAAACTAATTAAAGAAAAAAAAGGTTATATGGTTGGATATGCGTATAAGGTGTTTATGACACATTTCTGACATGACTTCCATATTGGAACCTGCATTAGATATTATTTTTACACTAGCTGCTTCTATTTTTTGCAAAGTGCAATAGAGATTCTTCACTAATTTGGACTCGGAACAGTCCGTGCCAAAAATTTAGGGGCATAGCTATTGGGATCGGTTTAGGACCGTGCTAAAATAGTTTTGGCACGGTTTAAAACTGTTCCAGGTTGATGTTTTTGGTGTAGTGTATAATATGATCAACCAATAATCCTACCACTGAAAAAAAAAAAAAACCGACAAATATATAAACCATTTAACTATCTAACCAATTGCCAAATGTTACTAGAAAACAAAACAACTTAATTCGTCGAACTTAAAATTTAAAAAACTTTTGCAATTACATGTGTTTTTTAGAGGTTCATTCATACAAATAGTAAATAAACTTATAATATAAAGATAACTCTAAAAGTATGGAAGGATTAGTTAAAATGCAATGAATTGATAGATACAGTCCGGAATTCCATTCATCCTTCTTCTGTTCCTTTTTTTAACTACAGCTGAAATCTCTTTTCTCATTTTTTTTCCCGAATAACTCTTTATATGTGATGAGCCTTCCACAATTCATACTGATTTTGACAAAAACTGAGTGTGAGTGACTCCATGGCAAAAATTTCTAACCCATTTGGTGTTTGATTTAGATTTAAAATTTTTAGAGTCACATCACTGATCAGTTTAGATGGTTATTTTAGTTTATCCATTTTTTTGAGTAACATCACTCTTGTAAACATTTTGCATGTATCTCAGTTTTTTTTCCTTGGAAGAACAGAACTTCAAAGCAATTCAACTACAATTGCAGGTAGTTGAAATGTGTCGTATACGTTTACAACAGAAATGTGTTGGTCCAATGTGATGATAGTTGGTTGCAATTCAAATAAGCAACTGTGAACACTTTTGTCTTATCGATCGAGATAAGCATAGATAGAAGAGGGAAAATAAGAGACTGATTTTTCAAATGTATCTCTTTCATACGAGTTCTTAATATATAGTTACCTACCTATTTAAGCTTCTTTACCATCCTATCAAATCTAAGTTAGGTTCCTTGCATGACTGGGCACCAATTCCAGCCCTCATTATAAACTGTTTCATTTGCATCTCTTCATCGATGTGCCCGCTCAACCAAGCATGTATTTGAAATAGGTTACAAACTTACAATATTAACTTTGAAGTGTAATTGTGTTCTGTGATTAGTAATGTGGAAGCTTAAAATTGCGGAAGGAGAGAATCCATGGTTGCGAACTGTCAACAATCATGTTGGAAGACAAGTTTGGGAATTTCATCCTAACCTTGGAACACCTGAAGAGCTTAGTGACATTGAAAAAGCTCGCGAAGGATATATCAAAAACCGATTTGAGAAAAAACATAGTTCGGATCTTCTTACGAGACTTCAGGTACAAAAACAACAATTATAGTGGCGTTATTACATCTTTCGAGAGCTTAATTAATTGATACTATTTTATTTTTCTTTGATGAACATTCGTAGATGACAAAGGAACATCCAAGTATAACAAACTTACCAGATCAAATAGAAGTAAAAGATACCGAAGAAATTACAAACGAAGCCGTAACAAGCACTCTAAAAAGAGCTATCAGCTTCTATTCAACTATCCAGGGAAAGGATGGGCATTGGCCTGGTAATAATGGTGGTCCTATGTTTCTCATGCCCGGTTTGGTAAGTGGTTCTGCAGCTTCTGTAAACCTGTTATGATCAGAGTGGAAAGTTTTAAACTGTTTTTAATTTTTAAGAGCATGATTCTTCAGGTCCAAAAGATAACTTTAGTTAAATATAATTGAAAAATTAATAGGAAGACACAATATATTTGATTCACGGAGTTTAGATGTTTAAGGTCCAAAGACATAATTATTTTTATTGGGGTGTATCACACCTCAATTTTTCGAGAAATGAATATTCACTAAATAAATATCAGGTTGTGCTTGATATTCTTGTTACATATTGTGCCTAATACTCTTGCTTTTCTATAGTTTCTTGATTTGTTTTTTTTTATTTTATCGAAAAACATGTTTGAAAGCATTGGCATTAGGCCTTACTTTTCACCTTTAAGAAAAAAAAAATTGTAGAAGAGTCCCAAGTTTGTGTCGCCATGAGGACCCTATACACAGAGAGTGGCACAAAAAGGTGAGGTTTGTGTCCTAATCCACATCGTAAGCAGGATGTACAGGCTAGTATAGTGAAGAAACAGATGCAGGGGTGGGGGTTAAAAATTCAATTAAAACAGACAGTATTTATTCCAGACTGCAGGATGATAGAAAAACCAAACGAGTCCCATTGGATTTGATAGAGAAATAAGCTGTGTTAAATCGAAGAAAACTATATTTATATGTATATATTTTATACTGATCGAATGTTGCATGTGATATTTCTTTTAATGTAACAGGTCATCATGTTATATATAACAGGAGCACTGAATGTTGTCCTATCACCAGAGCACCAGTGCGAGATGCGTCGTTATCTTTACAATCATCAAGTGAGGAATGAGGATCGATCAATAATAGATACAGTTTTATAGTGTATTGATTACTTTCTTCCCTCTAATAGTATGCCAGCTTGACTAATGAATAATTAATGGATCAACACGACGTGTGCATTGCAGAACGAAGATGGGGGTTGGGGTTTACATATTGAAGGCGCTAGTACCATGTTTATAACAACTTTGACCTATGTTACTTTAAGGTTACTCGGTGAAGGAGCTAATGATGGAGAAGGGGCCATGGAGAAAGCACGTAAATGGATTTTGAACCATGGTGGTGCCACTTATACCCCATCATGGGGAAAACTGTGGCTTACAGTATGAAACTGACCCTATTCTGTGCATTTGTTGTTTCAACAATAATATTGTCTTAGATATTGTTTAACATTAGGTACTCACTATCCTTTTATACTAATTATCATCATCATCATCCGAATTACCACCACCATCATCGTCATTTATTTCATTGTGGTAAATGATCATATATAGGTGCTTGGCGTATTTGAGTGGTCTGGAAACAATCCATTGCCCCCAGAGACATGGTTGCTACCTTATTTTCTTCCTTTCCACCCAGGTTTCCCAATGACATTCTTGTTTTCAATATTATGGTATATGTAGCTGCGATATTCTAATAATTGCACCTATATATGTACTCAAACATCTTCATCATTGTACAGGAAGGATGTGGTGTCATTGCCGGATGGTTTATTTGCCAATGTCGTACTTGTATGGAAAGAAGTTTGTCGGTCCAATTACATCAACAGTTGTGTCTTTGAGATATGAGATCTTTACCGTTTCCTACTATAAAATAGATTGGAATCAAGCGCGCAATCTATGTGCAAAGGTTGGATGTAAATCCATGCATGTTCCAACAATAATGAGGCTTTGATTTAAGAATGCATTTCTCACGTGTTAACCATTATGCAGGAAGATCTATACTATCCACACCCACTAGTACAAGATATTCTATGGGCATCACTTCATAATGTTGTTGAGCCAATTCTGACGAGGTGGCCTGCAAAAAATCTGAGAGAGAAGGCTCTAAGATCCACAATGCAGCATATTCATTACGAAGATGAGAGTACTCAATACATATGCTTAGGCCCTGTAAACAAGGTATACAACATGCATGATTAATTCCTTGTTGGCTTTCAATATACAGTAGGTTGAGGAAGAAATCAACCGAGTTTCTGTTGTATTAGGTGTTAAATATGTTGTGCTGCTGGGTGGAGGATCCAAACTCAGAAGCATTCAAATTGCACGTTCCAAGAATATATGATTACTTGTGGGTTGCCGAAGATGGAATGAGCATGCAGGTTGGATCTAGCTACTTGGATAATTTTTATTTATTTTTGGTTGGCAAGCGAGGTTGAAGGGGACTCCTATACATTTTGCCAATAAACTGTTGATGTGTTTCGAATCCACAACCTCTCCCCTTGTAAGAGGGATGCATCGGTTGAGCCATATGCTCGTATGCAAACTGGGGATATAATTGGGTGATCTTGTGTTACTTTATTATATTGTACTTTGAGTGCTATGATAAATTACAAAGTGCAACAAAGACGATAACATTGGCTATTTGAGCTGAGGTTCCAACATGCATAAACTATCCATGGAACTGAAGTTGTATACTGCGCATACACCCAGCATGAAATAGTGCATAGCCCTATAACAGTTGGTTACGCTTGTAAACTAACAAACACAGCTTATAATACTACTGTATAATTTCTTGATTACAACACGCCAGGCCCCGTTCAATTGAATTGCAGAAAGTATTTAACCAAATCTTAGAAGAAATAATATCAAGTGAACTGCAGGGTTATAATGGAAGCCAATTATGGGAAACAGCTTTTGCAGTTCAAGCAATAATCTCAACTAAGCTTTTCAATGAATACCTTCCAACTCTAAGAAAGGCACATCACTATATCAAAGCCTCACAGGTTGGTTTGTTCAATTGTTTGTTTGTTAATAATTTTGTAGTACTTCGCAAATATTTTTGTTTGTGTATCAAAGTTTCTTTAATTTGGTTTTGAAGGTTTTATCTGATTGCCCTGATGATTTCAATTACTGGTATCGTGACAAATCGAAAGGGGCATGGACTTTTTCAACTGCAGATCAAGGATGGCCTGTCTCTGATTGCACTGCAGAAGGATTGGAGGTAACAGTTATCATTGTTGTCAATAAACCCATATTTTATCTTTGTTAAAAACAACTAAAAATGCCCAATGCTAAAAAATTACTGCTACATGGCCCTGTATTTAAAATCGAAGGATTGGAGGCAGGTAGGGAGCCAGGGAGGGGAAGTCACCCTTCCGGCAGAGATTGAAGGAATGGAGTTGTGAGCCAAATTTTGTATTTAATTAACCTTAACAACATAATGCTTTTATATCAGTAAATCTCTTCTTAATTACTAGTCTCTCATTTCTTGCCTAGGCTGCTCGTCTGTTGTCAAAGATTCCTGCAGAATCTGTCGGCGAACCACTAAATGCCAACCAAATGTTTGATGCGGTGAATGTTATTCTTTCGCTGCAGGTAGCTCCATTTTCATTGTCATCATCATGCACCTTTGCATGTTCTCCGTTGCTATTTGCATATGCTATGCTTTCATACTGGAACCAATGGTTTTATTTCAGTGGGATATTACAGAGTACTAATCAAACATGCTGTGATTAGAACTGATTTCAAGTTTAAATGTCGTTTTACATATTTTCTTTATCTTTTACAGCTCAATACATATTTCCTCGTTTAATTCTATTGGTTGATTTAGAATACATTTTTGAATATTTTCTTGTTTCATTTTTTGTATCACTACAGAATACTAATGGAGGATTTGCATCATATGAATTAACGAGATCCTACCCATGGTTGGAGGTATCTTAATTTACTTTTTCGACCAACATTTAATCAATGTACATGCCGTAATGAGAACCTAATCCCTTTTTTATCTTCTTGTTCATACCAGCTGATCAACCCTGCTGAAACTTTTGCTGACATTACCATCGATTATCCGTAAGCAATTGATTGTTGTGCGCAGCGGATAGATATGCACAAATATGATGATTGAACTAGTATATGAAAGTAAAACGAAAACGACAAAAGTAACAAGCAATCACACACAAGACACAAGATATACGTGGTTCGGCAATATGCCTACGTCCACGGGGAGAAAGGATGATGCTTTTCTTATCTAGACAATTGTACAAGCCCTCTTGAAGAAACCGAAGTCTTCTTCCTCACAAAAGTTCTCTCAAACTCTCTAATGGCTTCTCACAATCTCTCTCTCAGAAAAGTTCAGGTTTTGTCTCACATCTATTGGCTTTATAGTATAGCCTTACAATAGCACCGAATTGGGCCCAAAAACAGGCCCATACAACACAAAACATAAGGAGGACGTACGTACGTCGAAATCACGTACGTACGTTACAACACGTAACAAAGATCTGGCGTACAGGACGTTCGAACGCCCTAACCACGTTCGTACGTTCTGTCCCGAAAAAGTTGTCTGTCACACTGAACGTTCGAACGCCCTATTCACGTTCGTACGTCCCTGTACAAAAAACTTCCCTCCATCTGTTTTTTTTTTCACATAAAACCCAACAATTCAACAATTCTCCACCTCGGCGAAGATTCAATAAATCTAAGCCGACACCAAGAATCACAAGTCACAAACTCCCACACATGTCCCGAAGGACCACCTCGGCTGCACCACCTCATGGTTGCCTACGTACCCTTCTTCCAAGGGATCAAGCCATCGTAGTTCACTGCAAAATCTACTATCCACTCAAAGGAAGAATATGGACCAAGTCTAAGCAATGATAAAACTTAGTCCCCAAAACCACTTTCGTCAACATGTCAGCCGGATTATTGCTAGTATGAATCTTCTTCAATAAGATCTCACCATCTTCAATAATATCCCTGACAAAGTGATGTCGCACATCAATGTGCTTTGTACGAGCATGATAAACTGAGTTCTTCGCCAGATTTATGGTACTTTGATTGTCACAATGAACCATAAGCTTCTCCTGCACAATACCCAAGTTCTTCAACATACCTCGTAACCAAATGGCTTCCTTAAAGGCTTCAGTCACAGCCATATATTCAGCTTCTGTCGAAGACAAAGCTACCAGGGATTGTAATGTAGACCTCCAACTAATAGGACCACCTGCCAATGTAAAAACATATCCTGTAGTAGACCGACGTCTCTCTACTTGACCATCATAATCAGAGTCCACATAACCAACACAAAACTGATTCAAATCCCTTCCCTTCTGGAATAGTAAACCAACCTCCACACTACCTTGAATGTAGCGCAAGATCCATTTCACAGCTTCCCAATGTTTCTCACCAGGATTATGCATGTACCTACTTACAGTGCCAACTGCATGCCCAATGTCAGGCCTTGTACATACCATTGCATACATCAAGCTACCAACCGCGCTTGCATATGGGTAACGTGTCATGTAAGCACGTTCCCTCTCAGAATTAGGAGACATGGAAGCATTCAAATTAAAATCTTTTGAGAGAGGTATACTCACAGCTGTACCAATCTCAAATTCGCTAAATCTCTGTAGCACCTTCTGTAGATAGGCCTTTTGAGATAGCCACAATCTTCCATTGTCACGTTCCCTCTGAATTTCCATTCCAAGTATCTTTCTCGCATCACCAAGATCTTTCATCTCAAACTCCATAGACATAGTCTTTTTCAACTTGTCTATCTCCACATTGCTTTTAGAGGCTATGAGCATGTCATCAACATATAAAAGCAAATAGATAAAAGAACCATCACATACCTTGCGAAAATAGACACAAGGATCATATGGACTCCTTGTATAACCTTGCCCTAGCATAAACCGAGTAAACCGCTTGTACCATTGCCTTGGGGATTGCTTCAACCCATACAGCGATTTTTTCAATTTACATACCAGCTTCTCATTTCCTGCATCTTTATACCCACTCGGCTGAGTCATATAGATCTCCTCCTCTAGCTCACCATGTAGAAAAGCAGTTTTCACATCAAGTTGAGCTAACTCCAAATCAAACTGTGCTACCAAGGCTAATAGGATACGTATGGAGGAATGTTTCACAACCGGAGAAAAGATTTCATTATAATCAATTCCCTCCTTCTGAGCATAGCCTTTTGCCACCAATCTTGCTTTGAAGCGTACATTATCACCAGGAGAACCATCTTTCTTAGTGTAAACCCATTTGCACCCGATCGCTTTCTTTCCCTTAGGCAACTCAACAAGTTCCCAAGTCTCATTCTTATGAAGAGATTTCATCTCCTCATCCATGGCCTTCTTCCACCTTTCATACTCACTACTCTGCAGTGCTTCACGAAAAGTTTCAGGAATACCCTCATCAACAACCGAAAGTGCATAAGCTACCATATCATCAGTAAGCCGTTTAGGAACACCGGCATTTCTCTTGGGTAATCTAGACGCAATTGGACCCTCATCATCAGAGTCCACCTGTACTGTATCAACAACCGTCTCATCATCTGTCATGTCATCAAAATCTGTAACACTCGGAACCTCAATACTTGGAACCTTTATAGTAGACGTTTCCAAAGATACAGAACCATCTGGAACACGTGGAGATATTTCAGTCTCCACCCACTGCGAAACCTCATTGGTCTTGCTCTCCACCTGCTGAGAGCTCTTAGACTTCAACATAGAAGCCTCATCAAAAGTCACATCTCTGCTTAGAATAATTTTCTTCAATTCCGGATCCCATAGCTTATAACCTTTTACTCCACTCTGTAGACCCATAAACAAAGACTTCTTTGCACGAGGATCCAACTTACTCTCTCGGACATGATAGTAAGCTGGACACCCAAACACATGAAGAAAACAATAATCTGAAGCAGGCTTACCAGACCAAACCTCCATAGGAGTTTTGCCATCAATCGCAGTCGAAGGCAACCTGTTAATAAGGTGACAGGCATACACAATAGCCTCAGCCCAAAACACTTTGCCTAACCCAGCATTAGACAACATACACCGAACTCTCTCCAGTAAAGTTCGATTCATCCGTTCTGCCACCCCATTTTGCTGCGGTGTCTCTCTCACAGTGAAATGACGTTCAATACCCTCATTCTGACATACTTGCAAGAAGGGATCATTCTTGTACTCTCCTCCATTATCTGAGCGAAGTACCTTGATCTTTCTGCCAATTCGGGTCTCAACTAACTTCTTCCACTTCATGAAAATTTCTAGGACTTCATCCTTGCTCTTCATGGTGTACACCCACACACGCCTAGAAAAATCATCAACAAAAGACACAAAATAATGCTTACCTCCCCAAGATGCATTCTTGGTAGGTCCCCAGACATCCGTGTGAACATAATCAAGAGCTCCACTAGTATTATGGATAGCCGTGCCAAACTTTACTCTTGTCTGCTTGCCCAGAACACAATGCTCACAGAATTCTATCTTACAGGCGATAGCACCCTTTAACAACCCTTGCTTTATCAACCTTTGCAAGGATTTTTCACCAGTATGCGCCAACCGCATATGCCACAGCCGCGTAGTCTCTCTAGCAATCTTCGATGTAGCCTCAGACATGGCCACATCACCAGTAACCGTACTACCTCAAAGGAAGTACAAGTTCCTATGTCGAACACCCTTGAGTACAACTATTGCACCAGCCACAACTTTCAGAACACCATGTTCAAGTATCACCCTGTAACCATTGGTTTCTAAAGCACCAAGTGAGATAAGATTCTTCTTCATGTCAGGAACATACCTAACATTTTTCAGCTTCCTTATGATTCCATCAAACATCTTCAGACGAATGGTACCTATACCCATTATGTGACAAGGTTGATCATTCCCCATCACCACTACACCACTCTCATGCTTCTTAAAATCAGAAAACCATTCCCTTATAGGACATATATGATAAGAAGCAGCACAATCTAAGATCCACTAATTACTACTAGTGTAACAAGCCATTGATGAAACGGATAAAGAATAATCAGAATCTACATCATCATCTTTAGTATCACTTGCAATATTTACCTCAGAGTCTTTCTTCTTGTCCTTTGCCTTGGCTTTAGGACAATCTTTCTTCCAATGCCCTTTCTCATGACAAAAGGAGCATTCATCCTTTGCTAGAGATCGACCTTTCGACTTTGACCGAGATTTCCCTCTACCACCTTGACCTTTCCTGTCACTAGACCTTCCTCTTGTGACCAAGACCTCAGGTGTAGAACCCTTGGACTCTTCCTTGTCCTTCTTCATACCTGCATGAGCTAACAATGCTGCAGAAATCTCACCATATACCAGTTTTTCTTTCCCATATGTGAGTGTGATAGCCAAGTGTTCATATTCATCAGGTAACACTGCCTTGCTTTCATCACTCACCTCTGCTCCTAGATTCGCCAAGTCTGCAAGTAGCTTGGTAAAATCATTAAGATGCTCCGCCATGGAGATACCTCTTCTCATATCTATTCGATAAAACTTTCGAAGTAGATAGTTTTTACTGTGGATAGTCTTTGTCATGTACTTCTCCTCCAATTTTTGCCACATCTCCTTTGCAGACACATCATTCATCACAAGATATTTAATGTCTTGTGCCAAACACGACCTTATGATTCCACAAGCTCGTTTGTTCATCTTTTTCCAATCCTTCTCTTCCACATCTTCTGGCTTATCTTCCAGAACATCTTCTAGGTCTTGTTGACATAGAGCATCCATTACCTCACACCTCCACATGCCAAAGTTATTGGTGCCGGTAAACTTCTCTACATCAATCTTTGCTTGATGGTAAACCACAGATTTGGTTTCCCCCTTCGAACTCTTCGAACTCCCTTCTTTTGACATCTTTCCACCAACTTTCATGCACTAAACAATCACCAAAACGAATCTGAAATTCACACCGGAATTTCAACAAACACCTTCTAGACGCTCAAGTTCTCAACCGAAGCTCTGATGCCACTTGTTGTGCGCAGCGGATAGATATGCACAAATATGATGATTGAACTAGTATATGAAAGTAAAACGAAAACGACAAAAGTAACAAGCAATCACACACAAGACACAAGATATACGTGGTTCGGCAATATGCCTACGTCCACGGGGAGAAAGGATGATGCTTTTCTTATCTAGACAATTGTACAAGCCCTCTTGAAGAAACAGAAGTCTTCTTCCTCACAAAAGTTCTCTCAAACTCTCTAATGGCTTCTCACAATCTCTCTCTCAGAAAAGTTCAGGTTTTGTCTCACATCTATTGGCTTTATAGTATAGCCTTACAATAGCACCGAATTGGGCCCAAAAACAGGCCCATACAACACAAAACATAAGGAGGACGTACGTACGTCGAAATCACGTACGTACGTTACAACACGTAACAAAGATCTGGCGTACAGGACGTTCGAACGCCCTAACCACGTTCGTACGTCCTGTCCCGAAAAAGTTGTCTGTCACACTGAACGTTCGAACGCCCTATTCACGTTCGTACGTCCCTGTACAAAAAACTTCCCTCCATCTGTTTTTTTTTTCACATAAAACCCAACAATTCAACATTGATTACATCTCTTTTTAATTGAATTTTTTAATAAAGTATTGCTAAGCATAATGGTTCTGTAGGTGTGTGGAATGCACCTCTTCAGTAATCCAAGCATTGACATCATTCAAGAAAGTTTATCCAGGACATCGAACAGAAGCCATATCAAAATGTATTGCAAGATCAGTCGAGTTCATTAAGAAGATACAATCTCCAGATGGTTCATGGTTTGTATTCCTTCGTAATCATATTTTAAGTATACGTTTGTGTACAATAATATATCCAATACTTCCACTGGTTCATGCTCTATTGCTTTGGCACTTGGTTATTTTTTGGCTTACCAAATCGATGGTATTTCCTCTGAAATGGCTGAACAAATAGTTATTCAAAAGTGCACCAACTTTACACAGATTTCCTATGCAGGTATGGTTCTTGGGCAGTATGCTTCACTTATGGCATTTGGTTTGGAATAAAGGGTTTGGTAGCTGCCGGAGAAACCTTCAGAAGTAGCTCTAGCATCCGTAAAGCTTGTGAATTTCTAATATCTAAAGAGCTGGCTCCAGGAGGATGGGGAGAGAGTTATCTTTCTTGCCAGAACAAGGTTATGTCCTTCATATCTCTACAAAATAATATTTAAAGACCTTTATAATATTTATGAACATAATCATCATATATACTTTGTGTACGTAGAAAATCAAGCTAAAATAACTTAAAACTTGAGATAGATGAGAAAAGCAGATTCCGCCCAAGTGTAACCCGACGGAATATGGTTTCTATATACATAAAATGGAAACTAGTTTTCAAAACTGGCTAGATCTAAAGGTCAAGTGTTTCCGGTAGAATTCTTTAGAATTCCGTCTCTGTTCTCCCTCTTTTGTCCGCGTAATTGCTGGCTATATCCTTCTTTATACCAATATTACCCTTTGTTTCCTGGAATCCAGATTCCGTGAACCAAACACATCCTTAGTGAATTTTAATACAAACATGCCCGCTATTATGGGGTCTGACAAATCTTTCCTAGATATCAATTTTTATTGCACAACATACCATTTTGTCAGTATCTTGATGAAGATTATTAAACATCTACTAAACCTTTTACTTTTAATTAGGTGTTTACCAATCTCAAGGGTAATAGACCCCATGTTGTAAATACGGGATGGGCTCTGTCAGCTCTAATTCATGCTGGGCAGGTAAGAGCTTCTTTGACTTTCTATTTATAAGTGAATAGACTATAAATAATTGCCATGTATCTTCGTTACGAAGAGAAAACTTTTGGTTTAGTTCATAGTTTAAAATGCCGATTTTGAAATTCTCCATACAATGTGCCATATATCATTGGAAAGCTGAGAGAGTCCTCTTTCCAACCCAAAAGACAGATCGCAATTCGGAGTACCAAGCACAAAGTTATGACTGGTTTTCTACAGGGTATCAAAACTGAAAATAATGAAAACTGAACAACACAACTACATGTAATTCAATCTCAAGGGCAACTGATATGATGTGGTAAACTGCACTTGGTGTTCGCCTGCATAGTGTGACTTTCTTGATTCTGATATTCTTTGTTTAAAATAGCTCTTAACTTGAGCCGTTTCCTTCATGAATAATGGCAGCATGATGCATGTATATACCCATCATCGAGCTATGCTACTCGGAGTACCAAACCCCGACTTTACACTCTTTTCACCCGACTTTGTACCTACTTACACTTCACTCATCTACACTCAAATCCAAACCCCACTAGCTCGGTATACAAAACACCGACTTAGCACTTATTTCATCCGACTTCGAATAAGACTACACTTCCTCCGTTTCTGTTCAAATCATAACCTCGCAAAACGCTCGAGCACATCCGACTTGGGGCTACCTTACTCTAAACACCGAGTTAGACACATTTGAACTCCAAATCATATGGCAGTTACGAATCTATCTCATTAAATCCCGAAATATCCGCACTATTAATGATTCGAACGTTGATCCACAACCTAAGCCACCTATAAAAGGAACTACATTTGGCTTGATTCTGGATCGCCCCTTCCAGATACGTAGGCAGCTATCGACGCTCAGATAGTTCAGCCACTCTCACCCACTCAAAACCTTCCTTCCTCCGATTATCTTCTCCAACTCTCCGGCAGAAACTTCTACTACATTTACATTGGCGCCGACTGACTGTGAACGAATCATAACCTGACGAAGACCATGGCCGGAATCACACAAGAGCAATTTGAGACTTTCCAACGACAACTTACTGAACAACAGGAGCAGATCAACAAGTTGATGACAGAAAACGCTCAACTGAAAAGCTCTACCACCCCTCCGGCAGCTGGCCAAGCAACTGATGAGATCAACACCAACAACCCCATTGTCATACCAACTTCCAGCAACACCACCGCCCCCACCATGGCTGAAATGCAAGAAACCCACAACCGCCTCCTTCAACTTTCGGCCCAGTTTCATAAGAACAACCAGGAATCAGGTAAGGCCAATACTGCTCAAAAGGTAGCCAACACTACCTTAGAAAAATATAGGACAGAACCCTTACACGATGACCTCCTTCACCAGGAACCACCCCCACACTTCATTCCCCCTAAGTTCGAAACCTATGATGGAAGTGGTGACCCTATGGACCACGTCCTACAATTTAAAACCAGCATGGCACTATGGCCCAAGTACAAGGACATCTTCTGCAGACTATTTTCTGCCTCACTCCGAGGTAGTGCAATCGACTGGTACCACCGACTCCCAGAGCACTCAATTACCTCATACGACCAGCTCGAGGCACTCTTTGTCACCCAATATATCCACAATAAGCGGCGAAAAATTGACGTAACCGCATTATTCCGACTTAAGCAAGGTGATACTGAAACAACAAAAAAGTTCATGGCTCGCTTTAAGAAGGAGTGCCTCAAGGCAGATAGCCCAGATGAGAATGCATGCCTGTTAGCGTTCATCTCGGCCGTTCATCCCGAAACCGCCTTGGGAAAAAATATCATCCTCGACGCACCACAGACACTGGAGGACCTGTATGTCTGTGCTGATAAGTATATTAAACTTGAAGAAGCACTGGCAAAAACAAAAGAACATGTCTCAGCCGTACAGACGGTCAAGACCAAAAATCCTGAGGTGAAGACAACAAAAGGTAACCCCCGAGGAAAGCAATCCAACAGCTCGGTGAAGCACAAGTTTCCTAACCCGTTCAAATGTTCATATACACAACTATATGAACTAATTAAAGAAGAGGACTACTTCAAGCCAACAATTCACGAGCTTGAGCCCATTGAGGAAAACCCATTCTGCAAGCTACACAACTGCCGACATCACGCAACTGAAGATTGTCGGTATCTTCGAACTTATTGCCACAAGCTCAGGATGGACGGACACTTAAACGATTTCTTGGCAGAGGAGTCCGATGACCTCCGCCAGAAGATTAATGATAAGCGAAAGAGAACAGACAGCGCCTCTAAGGCAAAAGGAACGATAAATATGATAATGGATACTCGTCCACCTGAATGGACATCCCGAGCTAAGCGACAGAAGGTGAATCACATTCACCACATATTTCAGCTCACTCATCAAGCAGTAGTAACAAAGCAGGTGCAAGGAAAGAACGCATTGATATTTTCTGACTACGACCTCAAGAAGGTGTGCTTGCCACACAATGATGCACTAGTTGTCCATATCCGAATTGGCGGATGGACCACTAAGAGGGTGTTGATAGACCCGGGGAGCTCTTGTGACGTATTGTTTAACAAGGCCTTTGCTCAAATGCTCATGCCCGACTCGGTCTTGCAAACCCCCAATGTCACACTCTTTGCTTTCAACTCGACAGAGACAACGGCTAAGGGCCAGCTTACCCTCCCTGTCGCTACAGGAGAGAATGAGGATGAGGTTACAGTTGAATGCCTCTTTTATGTCCTCGATGTTCCGACACAGTTCAATGCTATACTGGGTCGGAAATGGATTCACAAGATGGGAGCTGTTCCGTCTACATACCACCAGGTCATCAAATTCCCTGGACCTAATGGTATAATGGAACTCCGGGGTGACCAAATTGAGGCACATGGCTGCCACGCCATTCCTGAGGTCATACCCCTCCCCAACAAGGAAGCAACAAAGGTGACAGTCGTTAGCTCTGACAAGCTCACTGTCAACCAGATATCTGAAGCCACTAATGAGCCGACCCCTGAAGCCCCTAATGGCAAGGACGGTACCGAGCCAAATTCTGAAGCCACTGATGGCATGGCCACTACTGAGCCGACCCCTGAAGCCATTGATGGCAAGGTCGGTACTGAGCCAAACTCTGAAGCCACTGATGGCATGGCCACTAGCAAGCCGACCTCTGAAGCCCCTGACGGCAAGGTCGGTACTGAGCCAAACGCTGAAGCCCCTGACGGCAAGGCCATTTCTGAGCCAACCACTGATGCCCCTGAAGGCAAGCTTGTAACCGACTCCCCAACCATCGAGAAGGGTGAGCCAGTCAACATCGGCACTGAAGCCGAACCTAGAGTTGTATACGTAGGAGCTAATTTAGACCCTATTGTAAAAGAGCAACTCATTGCAACTCTGAAAATGAATAAAATATTTTTGCTTGGTCGTATATTGACATGCCTGGTATAAATATTAATGTTGCATGCCATAAACTTCATGTCGATCCAACAAAAAGGCCAGTAAAACAAAAGGCACGGAAATTGGCCCCCCACTTAGCTAAGGCGGTCAATACCGAGGTCCAGAAACTAATTGATGCTCAATTCATACGAGAAGTCAAATATCCCGATTGGCTCTCGAACATAGTAGCCGTCGTGAAGCCTAATGGCAAAATTAGAGTATGCATAGACTTCACAGACCTAAATAAGGCATGCCCAAAGGATAGCTTTCCACTACCACGAATAGACCAGCTAGTGGATGCTACCGCTGGCCACGAGCTCCTCTCAATGATGGACGGCTACTCGGGGTATAACCAAATTAAGCTCGCAGAAGAAGACCAGGAAAAAACAGCGTTCATCACGGAAAGAGGCACCTATTGCTATACGGTCATGCCCTTTGGGCTACGTAATGCCGGGGCTACATATCAACGACTCGCGACACGAATGTTCGAGGATATGATAGGTGACACCATGGAGGTATACGTAGATGATATGATAGTTAAAAGTAAACTCAAATCATCTCACATATCCGACTTGGAAAAGACCTTCAAAAGGTTACACGACTTCAACATGAAGCTAAACCCACAAAAATGCCTATTTGGCGTAGCATCATGCAAGTTTTTGGGTTATCTAATCACGCAACGAGGAATAGAAGCTAACCCCGAAAAAATCAGGGCAATATTGGACATGCCGAGTCCGTCAACGAAGAAGCAAGTCCAAAAGTTAAACGGAATGCTAGCCGCACTAAACAGGTTCATCGCTCGTGCATCCGACAAGCAAAGACCATTGTTACAGCTACTCAAGAAGGGTTCTAAATATGAGTGGACGACGGACTGCCAGCAGGCATTCGACGAACTGAAGCTTTACTTGGCAACCCCACCAGTCATAACAGTACCCCAGCCAGGGGACGTACTCGGATTGTACCTCGGCAGCTCTGAGCATGCAATCAGCGCTGTCCTCTTCAGAGATGAGCAAGGTAACGAACGACCTATTTATTTTATTAGTAAAACTCTGCTACAATCCGAACTCAGGTACTCTAGCCTCGAGAAAGTAGGTTTGGCCCTATTATTCGCCTCTAGGAAGTTGAAACCATACTTTCAGTCGCACAAGATTAGAGTGATAACTGATGCCCCATTGAGGCAAGTACTGGAAAATAGGAACAAATCAAGTCGAATGGCCAAATGGGCCCAGGAGCTAGGGGATCACGAACTCATTTTTACGCCCCGAAATAGCAAGAAAGGCCAGGTCGTTGCCGACCTGCTTGTTGACTATCCAATCGAAGACATCACCTGGATACCCGAGGAAGAACCGAGGGACGATTTACCACAAGGAGAACCCAGAGAACCCATGTGGAAGTTATATGTTGACGGATCCAAAAACAATAACGGAGTCGGGATAGGTATAACACTCATATCTCCCGAGAAGGTAGTAATCGAGAAGTCAATACGGCTGAACTTCACCTCTTCCAATAACGATGCGGAATACGAGGCCCTGGTAATGGGCTTACGTATGGCAAGGGATATTAACTTGCAAACAATCAAGATTTACAGCGATTCCCAATTAGTGGTAAGTCAATTGCTTGGGGATTATGAAACAAGGGAAGAAACCCTTAAGTTATATCTTCAATACACCAAGAGCTTGCTAAGCAGTTTTGACAAGTGGGAAATCCAACATATTCCCCGGGATGATAACCGTCACGCGGATAGTCTAGCCTACCTGGCATCCCAAGTCGACACGGAAACAGCTAGGGAAATATAGGTCGAAATAAGACATGCTCCAGCATACGAAGATAAACCCCATCATGTCAATACAATCTCAGACTTCATTGATATATCCGAACAAGAAATCCAAGACTCCTGGATGGGTCCAATTATGAACTATATCAAGGGGATCTACCCAAACGACGAGTCGGAAATTAGAAAATTGGAGCGAAAAACCAAGAGTTACTTGATTCTAGATGGAAGGCTATACAGAAAATCGGTCCGAGGACCTTACCTCAGATGCTTACCACCTAGACAAGCTCAGATGATCCTAGCGGAAATCCACCAAGGAGAGTGTGGAAACCACGCTGGGGCTCGTTCCCTAGCACAGAAAGCAAGAAATCAAGGATACTTCTGGCCCTACATGCAGGCCGACTCGGAAATCTTTGTGCAACACTGCGACAAATGCCAACGATTCTCACCTCTACAAAATCAACCCCCAAGAGACCTCAAGACAATATCTAGTCCATGGCCATTTGCCATGTGGGGGCTCGATATTGTAGGGCCACTTTCGAAGGACAGGAGTAAAAAGCGATATCTTTTGGTTGCCACCGATTACTTTACTAAATGGGTAGAGGCAATTCCACTTCGGAAAATTAGACAACAGGAAGTCAAGAATTTCATTTGGAAGTACATAATCACCCGATTTGGCCTGCCACACACATTAGTTACTGATAATGGCCAACAATTTTGCGGAAATACGATTAAGGAGTTTTACTCGGATTGGCGAATAAGCCACGCGTTATCTACACCACGATACGCACAAAGTAATGGCCAAGCTGAGGCCACTAACAAAACCATAATGAACACACTCAAGAAAAAGTTGGAAGCGGAAAAAGACAAGTGGATACAGGAGCTAGACAGAGTCCTATGGGCTTACAGAACGACTCCACGCACATCGACAGGCGTTTCACCATTCGCACTATGCTATGGTACTGAAGCCATCATACCGACCGAGTTGACATACTTAACAACTAGGTCGGAATTGGTAGAATCAGAGGAAAATGAGAATCTCCTAGCACATGAGATAGACATGTTGGAAGAAAAACGAGATAAAGCTATCATACAAACAGCTCGTTACCAGCAAATATTAAGAAGGAGTTACAATCAACGAGTAAGGCCAAGGAATTTCCGACTAGGAGACTTGGTCTTAAGACAAACTTTTCAGAACACAAGGATCGCGGGTGATGGAAAATTCAACCCTAATTGGGAAGGGCCCTACATTATTCAATCCGACTTGGGTAATGGAGCGTACAGGTTAATTGATCATGAAGGAAACCGAGTAGATAGACCATGGAACGGAAAATATCTTAAGGCATACATTCCATAGAATTCACACTCCAAGCCAAAGTGTCAAATCTATACTTAAAATATTTCAGGCACACAATGACGTACATACGTAAATAAAACAGATTCCTTCAAAACAAAGTGCATATTCAAACCATTCATACTCGAAGGACCGACCTGAGTCGAAATTATCCCTCTTTAGTTTTATACAGCCAGTTGTTCAAAAGCAAAAACCTCACATCTCTCAAACAAATGAAAAGCTAGGCAACAGCCTCATGGTCCATCTCCTCAACACCCTCCTGCAAGCCGGCTTCATCAACCTGCGCACCAGCCTCGGCCACATCATCGTCACCCTCGAGTTCACTAGCCAGGTTGGCGATTGTCTCTCTTTCCCCTTGTTGGTCTGATTCGAACTGGGCTTGAGCTTCAGCATTCAGTTGCTCATTATCGGCCAAGGGATCAAAGTCGGGTATGACTTCCTTAAGCTTCAGCTCACGGTGAATTCCTCGCCGCTGCCAATAATAGGCCATCTTCTTCCAGGCGTTTATGCTCTCCACCGACCTGGCATTGTCAGCCTCATAACTTTCATTTGTGGCCTTCAGCTCGGTGTCAAGCTCAACATTTCTCTTGTTCACCTCCAAAACTTCATTGTTCAGGGCCCTGACCTTCTTCACTTCCTTCTCTAGCTGTTCGCGCAGCTTCCTCACCTCGGTGCGCTCGGCAGCAAGTGCCTCTTTAGCTTTCTTCGCCTCACGCTCCTTCTCATTGGCTCTCTCGAGCAGAGCCATCCACTTGCAGTGGATTACGTTCATCTGAAACGAAGAATCACTCGAGATTAGTCAATATAGACATTGGGGAGAAAATATAAAAAAACAAGTCGGATTTACCTTATACATGGACGAGCTCACATCTCTCAAGTCGTCCATAATCGAACGCTCACACACCCGAGCGCCATCAGCGTCTAAGGCCAGGTGTTCCATCAGCGTGATACACATGTCCTCATTCTCCCAAGCAGCATCACTAAATTTCACATACGTATCCTTGTAAGGAAAAATATGAGCGAAGTGGCCATCGACAGGACCAGCCGGAGAGACATCATCATCTCGCTGGATCGCCTTGCCTTTCTGCTGCTTCTCCTTCTGAGCCCGGGCTCGTTGAGCCTCCCTCTCCTTCCCAGCTCTCTCAGCATCATTCAAGATTGTTATGCCAGGAGCAGCGACGGTCACAGCAGCCGACTTGGAGCTTTTCCTCTTCTTCGAAGACTCAAGCTCAATCTCTCCCCTACCAAATTGGCTACCAGGTGGACCAGGAATAGGTTTCGGGGCCATAGATGGACCACCGATTGGCAGAGCGGCTCGGATAACTATAGGTGGATCCCCGGGTCGAGGAACAGCAACTGAGGCAACCGCCACAGCAGTAGGTAATTCCTTCTTTTTTCTGACTCTCTTCACCTTAGAGACGGTTGGCTCGGCACTAGCACCACCAGCAACTCTTTTTGGGCGCGGATCTTTAAATAGATGTGCAAGATGAGGTAGGATCTCACGCTTACGCTCCCAGGACTCCTCTGCAAACTCGATAATGTTGCCCGGAAGGAGACGCCCGTCAATCTTCTGGTTATAATCCCGAGTATAATCTAAAGTACCTAGCAGAAACAGGTCATTAACAAAGGGGGAACAAGAAAACAAAGCAAGTACAGATTGTAAAGCATCCGACCTAAGTACCTATGCGGGGAATGCGCAAATGATTCAGATAAGCACTTGGCTGAATGAACGAGCCCCTAATCCTATAGCACGCCGACTTCTTCCAATTATCATTGGAAGTCGGTGCATTATACAGATCACGAGGACCATGTTCAGCTCTTCTATTTAGCGAAAAAGAGAAGTCACCAGATCGACCTTCCACACATGTGAAATATGCTACGACATCAGCCTTGCATATGTCATAGTCGAGCTTGTTCAACTCCTCAAATATCAGCATAACTCGCCAAAAGCTGCTGTTCATCATAATAGGGGCTTTATCATAGTGATTGAGTACATCACAGACAAATTTCGAGAAGGGAAGTCGCATCCCAGCCCGCAGTTGGCCCTCACAGATCAGAGTCGAGGTATCATCCCCACTTAGATCGAACAGCCTACTATCTACCCTATACATCTCGAGATCTCGGATCCTAATGTCATAAGCTTCTCTGACTTTAGGAAATGCCTTCCGAGCTCTCTCGACATCTATCTCATGTCGACTATAAACCTCCTCATCATCATGTCGGCTAGTACTCGCCTCACCAACACCGGTATTCTCACTAATTCGCTCCTCACCACCACTCATCTTCAACAAACCAAATGAAGAAAATATACAGACAACAATGGCGGAAAAGAAAAAGAAGACTAAGCAGAAAAAAAACAAAGGAAACGCGATAAACAGAAACCAATAAGCAAATGCAAGCAGCAGAAATGGCACCAAGCAACGAATTCAGGCAAGTTGAACGGAAAACAACAACAACTTCAATCAGAATCAGGCAAGAACTGTAAAAAGACAGACAGAAAATGGAGAAGAAGAAGAGAGAGTACCTTCGAAATAACTTAGCAGCAGAAGCTTTAAAACATTTGCAAAAACCCTTGGTTTCTTCCATCAGTTACACGCAATGTGTTTTATAAAACAATGTGCACAATCTCAGCCGCACATCTTCTCAACAAGCAACGGTCAGATGATAATCTTCAAATCTAACCGTTCAACCGTTCACTCTCCCACCAAACCACGCTTGATATTTCCAATTCAAAAACCAAAACTGCCCACCACGTGTACAGCCAACACACGTATCTCAAGAACCAATCATACCCTAAGCCTCGAAACTACAAGCTAGCAATCAAAGCAGCACACAATGGAATCTTTGCCCTTTTGATTTCCGTAAACCATGTCTTCACATCCGACTTCATTTTTCATTTAGCCTAAAGACAACAGTCTGCCTTCAGACCAAATGAAAAGGGGCTATGTATATACCCATCATCGAGCTATGCTACTCGGAGTACCAAACCCCGACTTTACACTCTTTTCACCCGACTTTGTACCTACTTACACTTCACTCATCTACACTCAAATCCAAACCCCACTAGCTCGGTATACAAAACACCGACTTAGCACTTATTTCATCCGACTTCGAATAAGACTACACTTCCTCCGTTTCTGTTCAAATCATAACCTCGCAAAACGCTCGAGCACATCCGACTTGGGGCTACCTTACTCTAAACACCGAGTTAGACACATTTGAACTCCAAATCATATGGCAGTTACGAATCTATCTCATTAAATCCCGAAATATCCGCACTATTAATGATTCGAACGTTGATCCACAACCTAAGCCACCTATAAAAGGAACTACGTTTGGCTTGATTCTGGATCGCCCCTTCCAGATACGTAGGCAGCTATCGACGCTCAGATAGTTCAGCCACTCTCACCCACTCAAAACCTTCCTTCCTCCGATTATCTTCTCCAACTCTCCGGCAGAAACTTCTACTACATTTACAATGCACTTGATTAATAAATTTTCAGTCCTTTCTCTCAGACCTCAGTACACATAACCAATCCCTCACACAAGCATTCATACTTTTAGATGTGGAGAACTGGCAATCTTCTAGCCATAAACTCGCAAAAATCAACCAAGTTATACTGTGTACCAAATTTTTCGAGACACCAAATTTGGAAAACTTAGTGTTGCTATTGATTATCCAAAAGTACACAATGTCGTCCATATGCAAGGACAAGTTATAGCGTGTAACAGATTCAACATCCTAAGAATATGTATATATTTCTTGCAAACTTTTGTATTGTATTTGTGTAAGACTTCACTTTTTTTACTTCTTTCCAATCTTACTTGAACAGGGAGAGAGAGACCCAACACCATTACATCGTGCAGCAAGGGTGTTGATAAATTCCCAATTGGAGAATGGTGATTTTCCACAACAGGTAGCTGTTTTTTCCATCTTCAAACCAAGCCTAGCTGGTTTATTTTTTAATCGTTGTGTACAGGTTCAAGGACTGTTCTGTTTAATGCAAATGCATTTCGTATATGTTTAGAAATTAAAATGAAGCCTAGATTTAGGCCATTCTAGTTTCCCTCGTAATATACAAAATTTTCGCAATATACAAAATTCTGCCGAAAATCTATGTTTAAATTAAAGCGGTTTAAGGGTCATCAAAAGACACGACTTCGGTACGTTCCAACACCAAAATCTCTATCTATATGGTGCCGGATATGAAAATTTTACTTCTTATTACGACCTGCTTGGTTAGGCTGCAAAAATGCAAATTTTTACTACCCTATATCTAGAGTGGTCCTCCTTAACTAATATCTTTATACTACTTTAAAGCGGCCTGCACTTACCTACAGTGAAAGCCCAATATAAATCAAATGGGAGGTTGACATCTAGGAAATTCAATTTTTAGTTTATTTTTTTCAGCTTTCTAACGAAAACATCTTTGGATTTTAGTTATAGACAGATATAATTTGTTACAATCATGTTACTTAAAAGCCCACTTAATAAGCCCAACTTATAATATAGAACCGTGATACGGTGGAGAGACCAACGTTAGGGGAAGGGAGAGGAAGAGAAAAGAGAGAAAAGAAAAGAGATTTTAAAAAAAATAAAAAAAAGGGACATACAAAAATTAAAAAGGAATGAAAAGGGGCAGACACAAGTTTGAGTTCCACCCGACTCTAAATGGACCTCCTAATGTCGATTGATAAATTTTATTTGCAGCAGGTGAAGCCTACTCCAATATCTAAGGCCCACCAAATATTAACCAAATGCGGCATGCATTGCACATAGTTTCATTGCATTTAATTAATTAACTCAAATCCTTGGTTCCTACCTATATCTAGCATAAATATGATATAATCATGGATGATCTCCCACCAAATTCATGTGAAAAGAATTAAAAATCTTTGCATTTTAAAAATGACATCAAAATTTTGCATCAGTTATATATAAATTTTTTGTTATAAATCCACCAAACTTTTGTATGAATTATATTTAATTAGGCTAATTTTTTGCATAGTAACCAAGCAGGGCCTACATGTACCACTACATGTCAAAGCAAGTATAATCGTCGTCCCACTTAGTTCAACTTTAAAGTTTGGGTTGGTGTTAGAATTCAAGAATCCACTTTTGGATGTTAATAATGTTTTTTCTTCAGGAGATCATGGGAGCCTTCAACAGAAACTGTATGATCTGCTACTCTGCGTATAGAAATATTTTTCCCATATGGGCCCTTGGTGAATACATGTGTCATGTACTACATGCCTCTTAACTATTCAAAAGTGTATTGTCTTACTCTAATCTTAAAGTGGCAAGACCATGGATGGGTTCGTGGCTCCTTGTTTGTCGTGGTCTACTTTTGAGGATTTGTTAGTGACGTTACGTTTGGGTCTGGTTAGTCTTTTAATTATATATGGATTAGGAAATATACATGTCCATCTATCATGTAAATTTCGGTGGTTGTAATAATGGTGCAGTGAACATGAAATAATTGGAGAATGATCAAAATTTTCTCTTACGAAGTTATTTGATTCTCTTTATAGTTCTGGGGAAAATAGCTATATTTTTATTGAATTATGATATGTTAAACTTGTTTAAAACTAAGAACTAAACCATATCCATAATGATAAATAAGAATAAGTTTATAGAAGAAGTTGAGTAAAAAAGAATGAAGAGGAAGGAGGTTAAAACATAGAATTGGTGAATTAGTTAAAACTAGTTATTTAAATAATGTAAATTAGATGTAGTTCTTGGTTTGATTGTCATTTTATGTATAAGCTTGTATTATACCGAGCAATTTAGTTGTTTAAAATATGATTATCAAAAAATTTCCAAAAATAGGTATTCTCATAGCATGTGTTGATTGGATGTACTTTATTAAAGCTGAAAATACCCCTAAGACAATATCTCTTCCTCAATAAGGCTATCAATTAGATTGGTTTCAAAGGATAAAAAGGAAAAAAAAAATGGAGTTTTCATATAAAGTTTTAGAAATAAATACATTTGTACATCCGATCAATACATGTTACGAGAACACCCATTTTGGAAATTCTTTGATAATGATATTTTAAACAACTAAATTGCTCGGTGTAATACAAGCTTATACATAAAAATTACAATCAAACCAATAAAAAACTAAAACAAAACATTTCTAAAGGACTACATCTAATTTATATTATTTAAATAATTAGTTTCTATAAAAAGATGTGTAGACTACAAACTATTTTTCACTTACAAGCAATTAGAGTTTTAGGAAGATGGATGGAAGATGATAAAAGTTGAAATTTTATCATCTTGGTTCCTTTCTTATTAGATCCATGGACAAAGATAGTATTCCTTAATTTCTTATCATCACCATCGTTATCATTATCATCACTATCACCACCACCACCATAATTTACCAGATACGAAAACAACTACATATATTAGCGGCAAATCTATTACAATATACGAAACTAAAACACACACATAGATTATTATACGCCACCATTTGTATTCCCGATGTTTGCAATATATTCCCATG
Organism: Aquilegia kansuensis; assembly: GCA_020826895.1. NCBI lineage: Eukaryota > Viridiplantae > Streptophyta > Magnoliopsida > Ranunculales > Ranunculaceae > Aquilegia > Aquilegia kansuensis. Next base: position 19,918,642 of record CM037007.1, read on the forward strand.
GTTTGCAACGGTCGACATGCATTAGTAGAAATAAAACAAAATGTGGTTCGTTAGGTTCTCAACGTCTTCATATTGTGTTTAAAGATCTACGCTCGTAGTTTTATTGGAAGGGATGCACTTCCATGTAGGACTAACCATGTAACCAACAAGTTTCCATATTGTGCTTGACCATATTGTACCATATGATTTCTTTGCGCCTACGCACAAAAACAGCCACTTCATTCCTTACTGTACAAATTGAGAAACCAATATATGTGCAATATAACAATTGTAAAGCAAGCAAGAATAAACCAAACAGAAAGTAAATAACACACAGGAATTTTTAACGTGGTAAAACCCAATATGGGAAACGTCCACGGTTGTCCTCGCGACAACAAATAAATCCACTAGATGAAAAGAGATGTACAAACCTATCAACTACCTGCAATCACTGCGAGTTGACACTACTGGTTATCTCTAACACCTTGACTTCACCAGAGCACCTTGATGTACGCACAAGACACTCGACTTCTTGATGAACACACAAGAAGACTCGAAGCCGAACTATGAAGCAAGCTTACACCAGAGTTCCTTGATGAACACACAAGGATACTCGACTTCTTGATGAACACACAAGAAGACTCGAAGCTAAATCAATATAAACAATAATGAAGAAGAAGATGAATGGGGAAGAAGGAAGAAGAAGATGAATGGGGAAGAAGAAGATGAGTTCAATCACCAAAACAACCTAAAACAAAACCTAAACAAACTCCAAGAATAAGACTTCAATTGGACGGCCAAAGAACTAACTTGTTCTTTGGGAGAGAAACCCTATTTATACCTAGGGTTTGAACACACACAAAATGGGCCGGATTAAACAAAATTCACATTGGACGTACGTACGTCGAAACAGCGTTCGTACGTCCTTACCCGGAAAAGTTCGCTGCCTGCTTGGACGTACGAACGCCCTAACAAGGTACGTACGTCTTGACCAAAACATGTTTGCTGCCTAACATGACGTACGTACGCCCTAACTAGGTACGTACGTCCTAAACCCAAAACTTACTTTTGACACATGGACGCGAGGACACAGACTCGGGACGATGTGCGTACAACTTGGTTTTCCTAACAATGAACTCAAGGCGAGATAACCATGGACATCCAATGTCAAAAAATTAATGTCAAATAACCGAGTGCCGGTTTCAATCTCCCCCTTTGACATTGATTTTGTGACAAAAACCTATGACTCTAATAGCACTTATAAAACGTGCTTACAAACCCAAACCATGGCATTTATAAAACATGCCTACAAAAACACTCATAGAAAATACATACCAAATCACCAACACTTGATATCCAGCTTGAGTAAGACGCTTTAACCATCAGAGACCGAACGGAAGCAACAAGAAATTCTGAAACAATCAAAGAGCCAACGGAAGTTCCTCGAACAACTCCTCCATACTTTATGAGCTCCAAGGTTTAATACTCGAGCTTACCCAAAACTGTACATGCATTTTGTGATCATCATCACTTTTACTCCCCCATACATGTTCACTCCCCCATACATGTAGTATATCTGAAACATGACCCAAAAATACACTAACAAAGAAGAAGAAGCTGTTAGTATTAGAGTCATAAATCTCCCCCTTTTTGTCACAAATGAAGCAAGGTAACAAAAGAAAGAGAAAAGAAAAAAAAATACCAAACCATAACAAATAAGATTAAAGAAGAAAAGAAAGAGAACAATCATGTTAACAACAAAAAGGATATCCAACGGAAGCAACAACATAAACACTTGTTAACACGATGTCAATACAAAGAATTCTCCCCCTAAACAAAAGTTTCACCTAAATGCAATGCATATGAGAAAGATGCACCTAGAACAAACAAACCAAATAAGGATATTTGAAACACACAAAGAACCAAGCATACAAGGGTAGAAGAGAGTAAAGAGAAAACCATACCATAAATCTGGAATCCATGACACACAAAACTAAAAGACATGAGAGAGATCTAGGCATATAAATGAAGAAGAAAGAGTACCAACACAGACACAAGAAGGGAGATTAGATAAGAACCAAAACGAGATAAGAAGGAGATAGTGAAAAGACACTGAATACTTATATAGGTAACAGAGGGAAGAAAAGAAAACATAACATGAATCCCTGATAGAAACCAAGAGAAACCTATACATAGAAGAAAGAGTCAGGACACCAACAATCGGAACAAATGATTCACTAGAATATCACTTTAAACAACCGACCATAACCACCTGAGATAGATCCCAGAGAAACGACTTCATAGTAGCAAGATATCTAGAGAAAAAGAGCAAACAAACAAAAAGGAAAAAATACCATACCTGATGAAATTGGGAAGGTACAATAATGACCAAGAACCAAATAGTCAAACCTGTGAGAAATGTGCAAGAAAAGAATATGCGAAAAGAGAAAGAAGAAGAGATAAACAATAGTTAGTAGGAGATATGAAAGAGAATAGGGAAACCATGCATATTAGACACATCCAACAATATCCCATGACAAAACTACAGGAATATGAGTATCTGCAGGAAGAGATACGTAAAGTATAAGAAAATCCATTGAGAATCCATGGGGAAATCCAATGTGTACATGTTCCTGAAACAACTCATCCAACCACAAAAAAGAATTAGAGAATCTCATAAACAAAGAGAAGAAAATATTATCCCAAACACAATGAAATAGAGACATAAAGAGAATAAACCTGTAAGCCCACCCCTAGTGAAACACAAAAATTAGTTCAACATATGCCAAACACGATAAGCAACCATCAAGCTCATAAGAAAAATGCTTTAACTGAAGAATGAGCAAGGATTATCGATGTCACCGAGTCACAAAACAACAATCCAACTTCAAAGCAAATTTCCTGCCAGAACACTAAGACTCCGATGACATGCCATACATTGTCAGAAAGATTAGAGAGTCAAAAGAAGAGAATTGCTAACAGGAGATGACCAAACTGAGCATATGCATCCCAAAGTAGAACAGAGGTAGCCCAAAACCATTACAGGAGGATTATTGGAGAAGACTACCAAGAACACATCTAATCAAACCTTAGTATGTCAATGAAACACCGATTGAAAAGAATTACCAAGGAATGGAACCAAAATAGAGGAAGCCATAAACACTTTCAGCAAGAACATCTGCCTGTAAAGTTACTGAGAGAAAAATAAAATTGACGACACGCACATTGTCCATGAACCTGCATACAGTAGAAAAGAGCAGTCTAAGTGGTGGTAGCAACAACCAATGCTAGAACAACAAGCATACAAGAATCCGAAGGAACGACGCCTCTACTCCTTTGAGGATGAGGAGGACGTGTGCCTGATGACGAAGCACCCTTGGAACCGGGTGATTCTTTGGTGGGAGTAGTCCGAGCGCGCTTAGGAGGCATGTCTGGCATAAGCACAACAGTAACCAAACTAACAAATGTAAGAGAAATGATGAAACTAGCACAAGAAATGTGAGAATACCCATGTAGAGATTTTATCAAACACATGGTTTGCATAATCATGAAGTGTGCATACGACAACAACCAAGCAATGAGAATCGCACTAAACTTGTTAGACTAGGATAATGAAGAACCAAACACAAACAATAGCAAATAGAGGCTGCACCATATCTAATGAATCAATTTTAACGACAAAACTAACAACCCATATCCATAATAAGAAGATAAAAGGCAAAGAACCGATGTACCATAGAAGTGAAGAGGAATACATCATGAACTTCCAAAAACAGTAGCCAATCCCAATCCGTACAAAAATAAGAGGCAATATGTGGGGATAAACAAAAGATTGAACAATTAAGAGAATTGAAGTGCATCATAAACTAAACCTCGGTGTGTGTAGATGCAATGCAATGCACAAAGAGAGAGAAAGTTCACCACTAGAACACACCCTTTGAAGACCTAGAATATAGAACCATCAACAAGAGACATACAATTAGCAAGTGAGCTTAGAAGAAACAAACTTCAATCCCCTTTGAAACAAACATTATGAGTAGAAGGCAAACGAATATAAATATGATCTTTCAAATGAAAACCAAGACATCCAAAAGGCAAAGGAATATAAACTTTGTATGCCTTACATAAAAAACAATGAATATGCGCTTGGATTTTTATTTTGCCGCATGTGGTGGAGTTTAGTCTACATCACTCTAATGTCATTCCCGCGTGGGAGGGATTTTTGCCTCCATCTTTTCAAATACACGAGGGTAGGGTGTAGCCTACATCTTTTTGACAAACACAAACAAACTCAAGAAGTGCAATACCATGATAACGTGCAACACAAGAACTAACATCTCTTGAGTGCATCCGTCAGAGCATGACCCTCACAACCCCAACGGGTTCTTAGCCAACTGATATTGCTTCAAAGACAATCAAATGGCTGGGGATAAAGTGAGTCATTGACCACTAACAAGAGTTGTAATAGGAAGATGAGAATGCTCAATAACACGAACAACAAGATGAACATTAACCAAAACAAAGGAGAGATAGCTCAAGATCACATAAATACTCGAGAGATGGAGAAGTTCTATGAGCTCAAAGAATATGTAAGTGGTTTCCAAAAACTCCCATCATGCACGCATGTCGTGCACTGTGCAAACAAGCGAGGAAAAATGCATGATACATACCAAAACATACTTAAGAGTTCAGAAAGAGAAAACACCCAAACATATTGCAACTTATTTAAGACAATTGAATTAAACCAATATCTCAGAAACGATGCATCCAACAACACATACATGGAATAAATAAATAAAACAAAAAAATAGAAGGAATAACCAACAACCTTTTTTTTTTTATTTTTTTTTATTAACAATATATTCAGACATGCAACATGATCTGCAAGCTAAACAAACAAAGCATAAAAAAAAATAGAAGCACCAAACAAATAGCCTATGTGATGAGAGAAATATGCAATTCAAATAACACAAGGCTAGAAACAAACTATATCATCCCAAATGTGGGACACCACCAGACCTTTGCAAGTCCAGAAAAACCTTCAACTTATCCTTTCTTACCCATACTTGTTTAACACTAGGCGTGCACACCTTGGGAGTTGAAAAGATATGAGATCTCCCCTTAACAAGCTTTGCAATAGACTTGTCCTTAACTAATTCCACCTTAGTCTTTACCTTCCTTTTGTTGGAGTACCTGTTTTTCTTAAACCTATGACAATAAACATTAGAATTCCAAGGTCTAGAAAACACACAAGAAGGAACATAAGAATCAACAAGATTATAATTATAATGAACATGAGAATAACATTTAACATGTTGATTAAAATCCCAACAAAAGCTATCCAAATGACCAACTCTACCACAATAAGAACAATGAAAAACATTAGACTTACTCAAAGAATTCTTATAAGAAGATGTGGTAGTAGAAGATGAAACATGTATGTCACCATTGTATTTGTGACATGGTGCCTTAACAAGACCTATACCTCCATTATGAGAACAATATGGCTTATCAGTAAAAACAGCCTTACCATTAACCTTAGACTTAAAATTCTTACGAGAAACATGCTGAAAATTAGTAGCATTAAGTCTAGTCTCAATAGGTGGGGTAGGCAAAAGGGCAGGCAAACTAGATTTTACAGGAGTAATCACACTAGATGAACTAGTAGAACTAGCAATAGGAGAATCAAATCTAGTTTTGTCCAAAACCTACAATTGGAGTTGAGTAGACGTTAAATCGTTCTTTGTTACCTCATACTCCACCAATAGAGATTTGTATTTCTCATCGACCTCCTGATTGGCCTTCTCTAAAGCTGCAATTTTACATAACAAGTCAAGTTTTTCTTTGTCAAATAATTGAGAAATAGAAATTGCATCATCTGCAGCACAAGAAATTTGTTTTTCAAGAATCTCAATTTTATCCTGCAAAGAAAGATTAGCCTTTTCCAAATTTTTAATTTTGGATTCATAAACTTCCCCTTGAAGCATATAGTCCTCTGCACAATGTCTGAGTCGTTGTTCTAGAGAATCAACCTTAGTCTGCAAAACACCATTATCTTCAAAACAAAAATTATCAGAAATAGTAGACACATTACAATTAGCTTTATTAAATTTTTCCTGCAAATCAATATTAGCTTTTTGTAATCTTTCACATTCTTTTGCAGAAAGTCTGTAAAGAAGAGCCCAATCACTATTGCTAACAACATACAAATTATCATCCTTTTCAAAATCAGATTTTGGTTTTGTAGATTTAGACGATTTAGCAATAAAATTATTATAACCAGACTCATGAACCATTATTGCACTCATAGGATCTACGCGTGAGCCATTACGCTCCATAACAAGCGCCCTGCTCTGATACCAATTGAGAAACCAATATATGTGCAATATAACAATTGTAAAGCAAGCAAGAATAAACCAAACAGAAAGTAAATAACACACAGGAATTTTTAACGTGGTAAAACCCAATATGGGAAACGTCCACGGTTGTCCTCGCGACAACAAATAAATCCACTAGATGAAAAGAGATGTACAAACCTATCAACTACCTGCAATCACTGCGAGTTGACACTACTGGTTATCTCTAACACCTTGACTTCACCAGAGCACCTTGATGTACGCACAAGACACTCGACTTCTTGATGAACACACAAGAAGACTCGAAGCCGAACTATGAAGCAAGCTTACACCAGAGTTCCTTGATGAACACACAAGGATACTCGACTTCTTGATGAACACACAAGAAGACTCGAAGCTAAATCAATATAAACAATAATGAAGAAGAAGATGAATGGGGAAGAAGGAAGAAGAAGATGAATGGGGAAGAAGAAGATGAGTTCAATCACCAAAACAACCTAAAACAAAACCTAAACAAACTCCAAGAATAAGACTTCAATTGGACGGCCAAAGAACTAACTTGTTATTTGGGAGAGAAACCCTATTTATACCTAGGGTTTGAACACACACAAAATGGGCCGGATTAAACAAAATTCACATTGGACGTACGTACGTCGAAACAGCGTTCGTACGTCCTTACCCGGAAAAGTTCGCTGCCTGCTTGGACGTACGAACGCCCTAACAAGGTACGTACGTCCTGACCAAAACATGTTTGCTGCCTAACATGACGTACGTACGCCCTAACTAGGTACGTACGTCCTAAACCCAAAACTTACTTTTGACACATGGACGCGAGGACACAGACTCGGGACGATGTGCGTACAACTTGGTTTTCCTAACAATGAACTCAAGGCGAGATAACCATGGACATCCAATGTCACAAAATTAATGTCAAATAACTGTTGGATTTTTTGGACGGAGGGAACTTTTTTGTTCAGGAACGTACGTACGCAGTTAGGACGTTCGTACGTTCCATTCGACAGATGACTTTGGGGAGAAGGAACGTACGTACGTAGTTAGGGCGTACGTACGTCCCGTTCGACAGATAACTTCTCCGTGTTGCAACGTACGTACGTGATTTCGACGTACGTACGTCCTCTCTTGGTTGTGTGCATATGGGCCTGTTTTAGCCCATTTCGTGTGTGTTTGTATGGCTATGTTATAAAGCCAATTTGAGGTTGGAAAACCTAATTGAGATGGTTGAGATGTGAGAGAGTTTGAGAAGGGAGGAAACCTAGGGTTTCTCCATTTGTTTGAGAGCTTTGTACTATCTTCTCCAATAGTAAAAGTTCTATTTGTTTGTCCATGGACGTAGGCAATCAAGCCGAACCACGTTATTTTGGTGTCTCTCTCTATTGTTTGTTGTTGCTAAGTAGGTTTACTTCTTTACTACTTGCTTTGTCATCTTTCATACACTATTTCAATCTTGGGTATTGGTGCATAAGCTTCCGCTGCGCACAACAAGTGGTATCAGAGCTGCAGGCTAAATCTTGAGAGCCTTAAAGGTGTTTGAAGAAATTTCTGCAGGTGAGTTTCTTATTTGTGGTTTAAGGCAAAAGTTCTATCTTGTATCCGTGGGTTGTCAAGAAGGTGTTTGTTGAAATTCCCGTGTGAATTTCAGATTTGTTTACCTTCGATTGGTGATTGTTTGGTGTATGAAATTGATTGGTATCATGTCGGATCATATTTCGGATTCGAGTGAATTTGGAAAGGAGATTGATAGTTTGTTTGATCAAACCTTGTTGTTAAATGTTGACATTCATAAATTTGATGGTAACCTCGACTTTGCTATGTGGAAGACGGAGGTACAAGATTGGTTAGCCATTAATGGCTATGTGGATGTTCTTGATGATAAATCGAGAAATATGAATGATGATGAATGGTTAACTCTAAATTTAAAGGCTTGTGAATTTGTCCGGTATTGTTTGGTAGAAGATTTGTGGTACATTGTCAAATTGGAAACCATTGTAATAGTTATGTTGTCCAAGTTGGAAGACAAGTACGCTTTGAAAAATACAGAGGACCGGCTCTATGTGGTAGATGATAGTATTGGTAGATTCGTTGGTTCTCAATGTAAATTGAGAAGTCGAAGAACTCTTGCAAAGAATGAATGTGCCTATTGTCATTGTTGGGGACATTGGAAAATTAATTGTCCAAAGTTGCAGAAGAAGATTGTTCGTGTACATCGAAGAGATGAGGATTCATGTGTTGGTGTTTCGTTGTTGGCTTCATCTTCAGTTAGTCATTCTACTAATGAGTGGATTTTGGATTCGGGTTGTTCCTATCATATGTGTCCCAATAGGGAGTTGTTTGATAGCTTTCAGGAGCTAGATGCTTGTGTTTTGCTTGGTAATGATCATACTTGCAAAACTTTTGGGATAGGTACAGTTCGATTGAAGTTCGAAGATGGATGCGCTCGAAAGTTAGAAAATGTTTGGTATGTACCAGAGTTGACTACGAATCAAATCTCATTGGGTGTTTTAGAGTCCGATGGTATGAAAATTACATGTATTGGTGGAGCTCTAAAAGTTGTTGTAGGTGCACGAGTTGTTATGAAAGGCATTAGAAAGGGTAAGTTGTACTACTTGAAAGGAAGTACAATTACATGTGGTTTGCATAGTTCAGTTGTTGATTTGTCTGTCGATTCTACCAAGGAATTGCATAGTAATATGGGGCATGCCGTTGATGGTACTATGCAAGTGGAGACAGATTTGTTTGTGGGTGGCAAGGCATGCATAGTTGGTAGGCATTTTGTTGAAGCGTCATTTGTTCGGGTGGAGATTGATGTCGCTCCACATTTGATTGGTTTGTTAGGTGACACGGCAAAGAAGAAAGTTGAAGCCACCATTGTTAGTAGCAAGGTTATCGCCCAAGAACCTTATTGAAGCCGTGAAACCTTTGTTTGGGGGTTTTGTGTACGTACTTCCTATTGTTGGTAATCTCTCATGTGATGTTTGTTTGGCGCTTAGTAAGGAAGACGTATTTGGTAAATCTATGCATAGTGATTTGGATTTGTACCCCACTTGGTTGAACTTCATAGGAAAAACTCTTGAGAGGTTAGTTTTTCGGGGCATTGGATCATCTTCGATGGAGAACTTTGTTGAGGTGGAGATGGTATTTGGTAGCTTGGACCCCATTGTGTTGAAGTTGTTTGTTGGCCCTCTACGGGCATTGATGGGCATTTGGTTTTGATTTGGCCCCGGCATTGGTGGGCAATTTGGTTTTGATTTGGCCCCGATATTGGTGGGCATTTGGTTTTGATGTGGCCCTGGCATTGGTAGGCATTTGGTTTTGATTTGGTCCCTTGTGGGAATTTGACCCTTCGGGGTATGGTGGGCATCGTATAGATGTCATTGAAGAACTACGATGGTTTGATCCCTTAGAAGAAGGGTACGTAGGCAACCATGAGGTGGTGCAACCGCTTTGGTCCTTCGGGACAAGTATGGGAGTTTGGGACTTGGTGTCGGCTTAGATTTATTGAATCTTCGCCGAGGTGGAGAATTGTTGGATTTTTTGGACGGAGGGAACTTTTTGGTTCAGGAACGTACGTACGCAGTTAGGACGTTCGTACGTTCCATTCGACAGATGACTTTGGGGAGAAGGAACGTACGTACGTAGTTAGGGCGTACGTACGTCCCGTTCGACAGATAACTTCTCCGTGTTGCAACGTACGTACGTGATTTCGACGTACGTACGTCCTCTCTTGGTTGTGTGCATATGGGCCTGTTTTAGCCCATTTCGTGTGTGTTTGTATGGCTATGTTATAAAGCCAATTTGAGGTTGGAAAACCTAATTGAGATGGTTGAGATGTGAGAGAGATTGAGAAGGGAGGAAACCTAGGGTTTCTCCATTTGTTTGAGAGCTTTGTACTATCTTCTCCAATAGTAAAAGTTCTATTTGTTTGTCCGTGGACGTAGGCAATCAAGCCGAACCACGTTATTTTGGTGTCTCTCTCTATTGTTTGTTGTTGGTAAGTAGGTTTACTTCTTTACTACTTGCTTTGTCATCTTTCATACACTATTTCAATCTTGGGTATTGGTGCATAAGCGAAACAGCGTTCGTACGTCCTTACCCGGAAAAGTTCGCTGCCTGCTTGGACGTACGAACGCCCTAACAAGGTACGTACGTCCTGACCAAAACATGTTTGCTGCCTAACATGACGTACGTACGCCCTAACTAGGTACGTACGTCCTAAACCCAAAACTTACTTTTGACACATGGACGCGAGGACACAGACTCGGGACGATGTGCGTACAACTTGGTTTTCCTAACAATGAACTCAAGGCGAGATAACCATGGACATCCAATGTCACAAAATTAATGTCAAGTAACCGAGTGCCGGTTTCACAAATGAGCAAATTCGACCGACTTCTCAAATAACCCTTGTAATTGAATCTTTGCTTCCATCACCCACTCCCACAATTCTGACCCAAAGCAATTTCGGCAAACCCACAGCTCCATCCATGAGTTATCATCAAGTTGTGGACGACCATAGATAACTCCCAGGTACCGTCATTGTTAACAAGCCTGGATCGAATGTATACATACATACCAAAGTTGTCCACTTGGATTGGCAACGACATGGTGTTTGATTGAATACTCATTCGATGAATGGCAAATTTTTCTTTTCCATGCCAAGAGGGAAAATAGATCCATCGTTTAAGGAAAACAGGATCAGCCTTTTGGTTGACCATAACAAACATGAAATCCTGAGGAGCTGTAGTTCTGTACCATTTACCCGTCCTTGAGTCATACGTTTTAAAACAATAAAAAGATATATTTATAGGATTCAAAGTCGAACTGTGATACACTGGTCACCATGAACCGAAGTGTCTCCATTCTGTAAACATCAAGGACCATTCTAATGGTTGAACACTAATCTGATGGCCTTGGCAGGTGCACCCACTCCTTGGTAGTCGGCTTACATAAGAACAACTTTATTCGGGACATATTAAGTGGGGTAGAACGAAGGATATATCCAGATAGCGTACACGATTCGATGCTGATATGTAATACCTTGTATGTCTAGATGTATGCTTAGTGCTACAGAATGTATTGTTTTGTATATGGGCTTGGGCTATTAAATGAGAAACTACAAATAGTGCTAATATACCAATTGAATATTCAACCAAACAAACAATATGCAGAAAGTAAAGAACACACAGAAGTTTTAACGTGGTAAAACCCAATAAGGGAAACGTCCACGGTTGTCCTCACGACAACAAATAATCCACTAGATGAAAAGAGATTTACAAACCTATCAACTACCTGCACTCACTGCGAGTTGATACTCCTGGTTATCTCTAACACCTTGACTTCACCAGAGCACCTTAATGTACGCACAAGACACTCGACTTCTTGATAAACCCACAAGAAGACTCGAAGCCGAAATCACAATACCACTCTTTGAATCACAAAGTTATGAATTGAGAGAAAGGGGAAGAAAGGGAATTTGAGTTCAATAGCCACAAACAACTTCAATACCAAACCTAACACCAAAACACCACAACTTGAAGAACAATGGACGGCCAAAGAACTGCCTAATCATTTGGAAGAGAAACCCTATTTATACCTAGGGTTGGAAACCAAGGAAAATGGGCCGAAAAGTGAAAAACCCACATTGGACGTACGTACGTCGATATGACGTTCGTACGTCTCCACACGAACTATACTTTGCTGACTGCTTGGACGTACGAACGTCTTGAACAGGTACGTACGTCCAGACCAAGAATTTAGCTGCTGACATACCAAACGTACGTACGTCCTGAAGAGGTACGTACGTCCTGAACTAAACACCATACATGTGAGACCCGACGCGAAGACTAAGACAAGGGACGACGCGCGTACAACAAGGTTTTCTTAACAACGAACTCAAGGCGAAATAACCACGGACACTTTGTCACAAAATTGATGTCAAACCACTTAATGCCGGTTTCAATCTCCCCCTTTGACATTGATTTTGTGATAAAAACCTATGACTCTAATAGCACTTATAAAACGTGCTTACAATCCCAAACCCTGGCATTTATAAATCATGCCTACAAAATCACTCAAGGTATAACACGTACCGAGTCACCAATTCTTGAACAAGACGCTTTAAACATCAGAGACCGCACGGAAGCAACTAAGAATTTTCGAAGTAATCAAGGAATCAACATAAGTTCCTTCGAGCAACTCCCCCATACTTCATGATCTCCAAAATTTTGACACTTGATCTCCCCCAAACTTGTAGCATACCTGAAACATGACCCAAGAATACACTAACAAAGGAAGAAACGAATGTTAGTATTAGAGTCATAAATCTCCCCCTTTTTGTCACAACAAGTGAACCAACAATAATACACAGACGAACCAATAAACAAAAATAACTAGAAAGAGAAATCAAAACCAAAAAAAAATAAAGACAAAAAACAGATAAAAATATAACTCCTATCCCAACTGTTAAGGTTCATGAAAGCAACGAATAACCAAACAATATAAGTCATAATCACATGAACATAAAGCTTAAGATAAAACAAAATTCCTCCGCACGAGCCGAAGATCGAATCCACCGAGCTGTCACATGGCCATCATAGTTCTCCTGCCATGCACTCGTACAAAACAACTTCTCAATTCTGCTATCCAGACCACAGTCGGTGAGAGGAGCAGCAAGTCCTGGAACCTTCGGGTATCCCACCAACTCCAAGATGTGATTTTGAAGATGTCCCGTTAGTCTCTCCCAATGATTGACATGAACCAAACACGGATTAAGAAAAGGTTTATGAATATAATCATACCCATGGGGAACACGACATAAACGACAAACCTTTGCATTGTTTTTGTACTCCATCACCATAAACGACACATAACCAACAGCCGGAACAAAAACCCCATGAAGTTCATATTCTGCCATTTAGTAGTTCTGAAGAACAAAAAGAGAACTAGAAGGAGGTAAGAAGCACAATAGGAGGAAAAGAAGAGAAGACTCCCCTATATATATAGAAAAACAGAAATAACCCTAACATGGGCCCAAATAGAAAGGTCCATTACCTAATTAGCAAGGATTTACTGCAAAACAGAAAAATTCTAGAACTAATATTAAAAATAGCAATATCCAAGAACATGCGCAGCATCTAAAGAACGATATAACAAAAAAAAACAATGTGAAGTACAATAATGTGGAGAGTAAACCAAAACATAAACTACTCGGACTCCGAGTCATCACCACTGTGTTCACCATCACCCTCTTCCTCACTCTCTCCAACAGAGTCATCACCATCACTGTCACCTGGACCTGGAGGTGCCTCTTCCGGAAATGAGGGCAAGTCAGTGGGAGTGAAGTCCAGCTGTAGGTGATGCATCTGGGCGACATTCATCCTGTGAATATCACGCAGCATAGCATCATGCTGAGAGAGAATGACTTCAACACGATCTATCCGAGTACCCATGTGATCTTGGCGACGTCGAATAGAGGAAACCCGAGCGTCAACTGCTGCAACCGCCCGATTTCCCCTAGCCGGGGCTGAGACGGGGCGTCCAGGGGTCAGAGCCTGATCAAATTCATCATCACGAACAAGAGCCCGGCCTCCCCAGATTAGGTGGTGTGTCAGACGCGCACCCACAGACTCAAAAGCAGCCTTTCTAGACTGGCAGCCCTTCTTGATGGCATTGACCCAGTCATGGCCAACAAACCTAGGAGGACTCACCTCCACATATCGTCCCTGAAATCCCAAGTGCTTAAGAATGGTCATTATAAAACTAGGGAAAGGAATAGTACCCTTAGTAGCATCGATTTGAAACATCCGTGTGTAGATGACTTCAGAGAGATGGAGATGGTGCACCGACATACAAACTATCAATTTGATCATGTCGTCGGTCATGATGATCTTGTTGCCTTTGGTGGGGTAGATGTTGGAATGAGCAACCATATGCAGAAGGATGGCACTGTAGAACTTGGCGTGATATCTCTCTGTGACACCATCGATGAACATTCTTTGTACTTGATCGACAAAATCAATTTGAATTTCCTCCGGAATGGGCCACCTAACATGAATGCCATCTTCAGAGAGAAGATCATTATCAATTCCCAACGCCTCACGAATCACCTTTGGAGAGATAGTGTACCTCCGACCGTCAATCAAAACAGAGAAACTCGAGCGATTTTGGGAAGGTGTCTTTGTCTCATAAAAGGCAATCGTGTGCTCAACCGAGTACTTGGTGATTGGTTGAGCCACCCTTAGCCAATTCCGAGTCTCAAAGAAGAGGGTTCGGTTGCCGAGTTGAGTAGTCCCAAGAGGGGTGGCAGCGATGTCTGCCAAGTCAAAGAACCGCTCCGGAACAATAGCTTTTGCTCGGGGATGAGCACCAAGAGATGTAGGATGAGACGACAAGCCCGGATTGGAACCTCTACCCCTAGGAGCACGAGAAGAGGATGCCGTGGTGGAGGGAGTGGTGCGTGCGCGCTTTGAAGCCATTTTCAAGGTCATGATCAACTCAATTGAAGACACGATCAAGTATGAAGCCACCACGAACCATTAAGACATTTATCAAACATACAACCTTAAACAACAATATATGATAAGGCAATTCCAAATAATCAACAAGAACATGACAATTGAAGAAGGAAAGACCATAAGACAAACTTACAAGAGAGTGATTGAGGATGACCAACAAGATTCACCAACCAACACACGGAACCAACACAACGACAAACACCACTATGGAGGAACAGCACAAATCCAACAGGAAAAGAGCAAGAAGAAGGTCGACAAGAATAAACGAGAGAGAAAGAAGGGGAAGAGCAAGAAAAAACGATATGTTCGTGCAAGAGGGAATAGAGAGCACGTTTTGAATGTAACAGTTGGCCTTTGGTTTAACAAAAGTTGAATTTAAACAACAAATGGGCTGGACTGTTTCAGGAACGTACGTACGTTCTAGGAACGTTCGAACGTCGGGACCCCAAAAAAAAACATCTGCCAAACACTACGTTCGTACGTCTTAGGGACGTTCGTACGTTGCTAAAAGATCTGTCCCCCTCCACGTACGAACGTCTTCACGGCGTACGTACGAACCCCTTTTTTTTTTTTTTTTTTTTTTTTTAAACAAAAAGAAAAACCGAGAAGCCATCCTAACAGCCAGACAATAAACCAAAGCACAACCAAAGACAAGCATTGAGAGACATCACAAGAAAAATTGCTACTTATTGCAGGGATTCCAATTTTAGAAAAATTACGAGTGAAGCAAAACTCAACCACAAGAAGATGCAAAACCGAAGAACGACGTCATACACCAAGTCATGATACTTCCTGGAATGATGTAAACATGCAGAAGAAACTGACAGACACAAATCCACCTCCAGACCCAAAGGAAGACCATGATCATTGAAAATATGGAAATGCATATGCAACTAGACCAATGTGAACGTTAACTGGATCACAACTAAACCAAGTAAGCATAGAATATTGTATTTCTTCCTGTTGCACCACCAGACAAGAGTGAAAGTCACCCATATATTTTTTTTCTTTCCTTTTTTTTTTTTTTTTTTTTTTTTTTTTTTAGTGAGACCATTTGAAACAAATGCCATTCCCGTGTGGGAGTATATAATATCTCCATCTTTTACCAGAACACGAGGGTAGGGTGTAGCCTACATCTTTTCGGCAAAACACACTCAAGAAGTGCAATACCATGATAACGTGCAACACAAGAACTAACATCTCTTGAGTGCATCCGTCAGAGCATGACCCTCACAGCCCCAACGGGTTCTTAGCCAAATGAGTATGCTCACAAGACATTCAAATGGCTGGGGATTTTGTGAGTCATTGACCACTTACAAGAGATATATAACCATGAACGACAATGATGACCATGAAGGAAAAAAAACCATACAATGCTGGAGATGTACAGAAAATTCAAAATGACAATCCAACTACATGTAAATGCATCATGTAGAAACCATCAAGACAGAGAGAGTATGATGTAACCCTACTACACTGCACAACCAAAAACAGTTGAGAACGCCAAACAAGAACCATTTGTAAGAGGAATCCACACAATAGAGAAAGTAGTATGTCCCCAATACCAACAACAATAACAAAATTAACCAAACCTAAACATCCTAAACACAACCAGTTCCAACGGATACATTAGGTATATAAATGCGGAAGGGGTGTAGTGACAATGAAACAGTTATCAGATGAGCGACTACCAGTTAACACCAAGACATGATTGGAATCAAAAACGTCACACTTATCATCCTCAAACACAACCCTAAACTTAGCATCACATAACTGACTAATACTCAATAAATTGGACTTAAGACCCTTAACAAAAAGAAGCTCATGACTATTGAGCGATCCAACCTCAGAAAAGTTACCTTTACCCGCAACCGGAAGCATTTTACCATTTCCAAAACTAACCTTACCTCCATAGTCAAGAGTCAGATTATCAATTAGAGTCTTATCACCTGTCATATGACGCGAACAACCACTATCAAGATACCATGATGAAGGTATTGGTTCAACCAAACGAGCCATGTGAGATACCATTTTCCTGGATGCATCCATACTCCTATCCCAGAAGTGTGGTGGTGGAGTGGGCATGGGTGTTGCTTGATGACGATTTCCATAAGGGGAAGTCCTGGGTAAACCCCACGGAGCATAGCCATTCCACATGTATGGAGCCTGCATGGAGAAAGTGGAAGACTTGTTCCAATATGAATTACCTGCAAAAGAAGAATGATGAGCAGGATACAGATTATTCCAACAGAAAGCAGAGGTGTGACCCATGCGACCACAGGTTAGACATTTAAAGCCTTTGTGTCTAAAGTTCTTTTTCCGGGCATGCTTTACACTAGTGACCTTGGGTGGGGAAAACACACCAGACACCTGCACAGGAGCAGGGGAAGTGACACCTGTTGGTCTGACAAAAGTAGTACAGGAAGTGCTAGCAGTAGAGAGAGGAACAGATGTGTCATAACCTAAACCAGATTTGTCTGAGTGGGATTTACCAATTCCCAGCAGAGAGTTAAGACTATCACTAGCTTTACCAAAGCCAACCAATTGTTTGTTGGCTGCAAACAACTCAGCTTTCACCTTTTCATGTTCCAGTACAAGAGCGCGATACCGTGTCTCCAGATTATTGTTCAGGTTTTCCAGAGAGGCAATACGTGCTTGGAAGTCCTCCTTTTCCTTCGCAAATTCTTCCTTCAACATGTTGGAGTCACCTGCAAAAGTACATATATCCTGACCAAGACTATCTACCTGTTCCTGCAAGACAGTGTTAGTTTTTTCAAGCAACTTTACTTGTTGCATGGAAAACTTATACATGTCACATAATTTACTAGTAGTAGCATGAACATCAGAATCAGAAACATTAATATCATCAGTGGAGGATACAATACCTCCTGGATGCTCATCCAGGGATGCACTGAAGACCACATAGTTAGAGACAACATTTGAGGAATTTCCATCCTCATCTTCATCTGAATCATCCCACGTCACCGTGAGGTTTGCTTTGGAATCATCACCAGGTTTGCGATCCACCTTCTTGTCACATTCATTAGCAAAATGCCCATATTCACGACACTTGTAACATTGGACATCTTTACGATCAACTCGAGCTCTTCTTCCATCCACAGAAAATCTCTCAAAACCACGACTCCTAGGAGCATTTGAAGTGTCAGGAAATCGCTTTCGAGGGTCTCGATTCTGTTGATATCTCAGAATCTTCTGAAAGCTTCGTGACAGAAACGCATAGTTATCATCCACAGTCTGTCCTTCATCATCAGAAAGTTCTGTGCAAGTTTCTTTAGACGGTGTAGCCTTGAATGCTACAGACTTGTTCTTCAACGGTTCTTCCAAGGCCTGTTCCATCTCACATGTCCGTAGTTTCCCAGCAAGTGTCTCAATGGACATGTTCTTGATCACATTACTCTCAGTGATGGCATCCTTACGTGAACGAAACCGAGGAGGCAAGGCACGCAATATCTTACGTACCACTTGAGTGTCAGTATATGCATGACCAATAGCAGCACTACAGTTTATGATGTCTTGGAGACGGATAAAGAAGTCATCAAAAGTCTCAGAATTATCCATCCGTAGATTTTCAAATTGAGAAGTTAACAGTTCTAACTTGCTTTCTTTGACAGTTTCATCACCTTCATGTGTACAGATAAGTCTGTTCCATGCATCTTTAGCCTCATCACAACCTTGCACACGACGAAACTCACTGGCATTTAATGCCATGAAAATAGCATTGAGTGCCTTGTTGTTGTAATTTGCCAACAATTTCTGTTCAGGCGTCCACTTTTCACGTGGCGTCAGTGATGTAACAGCAGCATCATCAGTACCTGTAGTAGTAATTGGTTCTTTCCACCCTGTGACAACAGAAAGCCAAACTTCTTCTCCTAATGCTTGGAGATAAGCTCGCATCCTTACTTTCCAATGACCAAAGTCTTTTCCACTAAATTGTGGAGGAAGGCTTGAAGTAGCAAACTTGTTGGATTCCATAAAGCACTAATGATCGATAGCGTGAGCCTTTATGCTCCTTAACCAGCCCCCAGCGACTGATACCAATTGAGAAACTACAAATAGTGCTAATATACCAATTGAATATTCAACCAAACAAACAATATGCAGAAAGTAAAGAACACACAGAAGTTTTAACGTGGTAAAACCCAATAAGGGAAACGTCCACGGTTGTCCTCACGACAACAAATAATCCACTAGATGAAAAGAGATTTACAAACCTATCAACTACCTGCACTCACTGCGAGTTGATACTCTTGGTTATCTCTAACACCTTGACTTCACCAGAGCACCTTGATGTACGCACAAGACACTCGACTTATTGATAAACCCACAAGAAGACTCGAAGCCGAAATCACAATACCACTCTTTGAATCACAAAGTTATGAATTGAGAGAAAGGGGAAGAAAGGGAATTTGAGTTCAATAGCCACAAACAACTTCAATACCAAACCTAACACCACAACTTGAAGAACAATGGACGGCCAAAGAACTGCCTAATCATTTGGAAGAGAAACCCTATTTATACCTAGGGTTGGAAACCAAGGAAAATGGGCCGAAAAGTGAAAAACCCACATTGGACGTACGTACGTCGATATGACGTTCGTACGTCTCCACACGAACTATACTTTGCTGACTGCTTGGACGTACGAACGTCTTGAACAGGTACGTACGTCCAGACCAAGAATTTAGCTGCTGACATACCAAACGTACGTACGTCCTGAAGAGGTACGTACGTCCTGAACTAAACACCATACATGTGAGACCCGACTCGAAGACTAAGACAAGGGACGACGCGCGTACAACAAGGTTTTCTTAACAACGAACTCAAGGCGAAATAACCACGGACACTTTGTCACAAAATTGATGTCAAACCACTTAATGCCGGTTTCATTAAATCATGTGGGTTTAGGGTAGCTTAGTTAGCAGTTTACTGTTTTGACCTTAGACCAAACCAATTAGTTGGTATGTTCACACCAGATAGGATTGAAATAAGAACCGACCTTATGTTGTTTGGTAATAACTTAGCTTAGTTAGCAAGACTTTCAAAACCGACTTACCTTAGGATATATATATGCTTATAACCTGTTGCTGATATACATCAAAAGAAAATAATCGGCTTTTGGTAGTGTTCACACTATATACTTCAATTTTGAAAAAAAGAAAGTTGCATAAATCTATCAGAAGAAGAAGAACTTCTTATAAAGTTAAAGATTTCGATACTTGGAATCTCTAATTTACGAATTTCTCGTTAATAGCTCGTTGTTGTAGTGTTTTTCTTCGCGAAGCGAGGTAAGTTGCATGATTTGATATCTTTTCTTGCTTTTAGGAGATAGATGAGGTTAGTGGGTGTAAGAGTATGTTATTGTTATACTACAATTTTGGTTATACATATTAATTGAATTTGTTTGATTTTGATTTCATGAAATTGCTATAATTTCGGTTATTGTTGGAAAATAGATAGGAAAGCATGTTAGTGTGTTTATTTGATTCTAACATGATATTGATTGTCATAAATCCTAATTGACGCTGTAATGAATTATTAGATTATTGGTGATATTATTCATGTATAATTTTCATGCTAAAGGTGAGATTGCATATTTTGAAATTTATGTGTATTGATAGTTAAGATGCATTTAATTTGAATGGATGAATTGATTTATGTGAAAAAAGGCTTTTGAGCCAGAGACTGTTTTGAACAGTCTGAATTTGGGGAGACGTCCCTGGAGTGTACGGAGAGTATTGCTCGGTGTTGCATACAAAAGTACACTCAGTGGTGCTATGTCACCAACAATATGAGCCTGCAGAGAGTATTGCTCGGTGTCGCATACAGATGCATGGCTGGGGTACTGTGGTACCAGATGATTTGATAACAAATGGATTGACTTTATGCCATGTGTGTGATGATTGGTTTGTTTATATAATTATTTATTTATTCGAGTTGCTTGAATTAATATAATGATTATTGTTGACACATATATTGTATTGTTATATTATTGGGTGCGCTGATTCCGTCCCTGGGATCAAGATCGGATATCAAGTTGTGTAACTTGCTAGCGTTTAATCGTTCCTTTTTCCCTTCCTTTTAGAAAACAGGTAAAGCGATTCTCGGAGCGTGCAAAGAGAATCTAGTTGGAGATAGTTAGATAGGTAAAAGTGCTCTTAGTTAGAGTTAGTCTTTTGTTATCTGATGTAGCCCTTGGGGGCAGACAGATAGACTCTTAATCCTTTTGGGTTGTTTAAATCCTTGTATACATGTATATACAGAGTTTGGCTTGAATAAATCTTCCGTTGTTGTTTTGTTCGAGTTTTGTTCGTGTTATATTTTATTATTCTGTCCTTACATGGATATTGGATTTGGAGCTTGGTGTCACGTGGCAGTAGTGTGAACCTACGGTCCATGGTGGACATATGGAGAACATTATGACTCTGGAGTCTGGTCTTAGCCTGATCAACTAGGATTGGATTTTGGGGGCGTCACATGATAGTCCTCGGTCTCGCAGGAAGACACTGAAATGATGGCAAATTAAAGAAAGGTTGGGTTTGTGTTCTTTGTTGGAAAAATACCATTTTCCGAAGGAATCTTGGTGATGCTCAACAATGAAATACATTGAGATTGTGCGGGTATTCCTAGTGTAGGCTTCTTCGAAGTAGTTCCTTTGGGTAAGATCCTTCCATTCCTTGGAGACCCATAAGCATTGCTACAGAATGACGCTGAGTAAGAATGTATTAACCTATTTCTAGATTAATGCATTTACTGAGGTCAGGTCGCTGAGGAGACTTGACCAAATGGGAGGATGTTAGGTCGGGGTGGCTGCACCTCGTTGAGATCGAGATTGCCTACGTACTCTAGCTCGGGGGAATTGAACTTCGAGATCAAGCCATCGTAGTTCTGTTTATATAGAAGATAGAAGGGCGTGGATCGTGGATCTTGCAGATTCTCCGCCATCATAATGAGGATTAATTGTGTAACGAATGAGGAACGTCTCTGTGAATTAATTATGTAACTGATGAAGATATTCTGTGCATTGAATGATAGCGCGTGTGTGTAAGCAGGTCGCCTCTGGTCGGATCGCTGTGGGCGAGCTGCTATGAGGTCGTTGTTGTAGCGATCTGGTGAATGGTTGACTGTGCCACGTGGCTGCTTTTGATTGGCTGGAGTATGTAGTACCCCTACATAAGCCCCCTCTTTTTAGGTCGGCTTGTGTAAGGCGGGCTGAAAAGACTTAATGCCCCGTTCGATGTTGATTTGAGCTTTACTTTTTGAATTTTAACACGTGGCGACATGCAGCGATGTTTGTGGTAATCATGGCGTTCTTATGGGGAAGTGGAGGAGTCTCCTCGAGCAGTTAGCCGTGTAGTTATGGCAACTGACGCACGTATTGGGTGGGTAGATATCTGTCGTACACGTGGATTGATCCAATGGTGGATGTGAACCGTCTTGTGAGTGGAGAATAACTGCAATGCACTTGGATTCTTGGTCGATCTCAGCCGTTCATGTGTTTGGAATCGATGGCTGTGGTTTCTTGTGCTACAGTATTTAAACTGTAGTTACCTTGAGAAAGGTTTACCTATCTTGCTTTCATTTGAGTTGCTGCCTCCTTTGCCTTGCGAACTGAAGGACTTTGAGAGCTCGTGAGGTTTGTTTTCTTCTCTTGTTATTTGTTTGATCTTCTGCTTGCTTTTCTTTCTTCTTCTACTTTCTTGTATCTTGGTTTGAGGGAAATGTCTGACGCTAGTGATTCCCAAAATGATCACTTGAGTGGTGATGTTGATGATGAGATTGAGTCTGAAAGTACTCGATCTGACACTTCGTCTCCTGTTCGTGGTGAGGAGTTGGATAGCCCCCAGAGTAGTGGTTCTCATGGGCCAGACTCTTCTGATGATGAGTTGGTAGAGGGGGACGATGGTGCCATGTGTAGAGTTGTGAATATGAGTTATGTACATAGGCATTTTGTTGTTAGGAAGGTTTATGACCTTAGGTCGATTAGGCATCTGGAGATCAGGTTTTTGGGAGATCGATTACTCTCTCCTGACTATCGACCTAACAATCCGTCTTCTACTGTATTTACCTTGAACCAATTTCGTGCTGGTCTGAGGTTACCGTTGTCTGAGTTGGTGGTCGACTTGTTGAATGCCATCCGTCGAGCCCCCTGCCAGATGAATGGTAATTTCTGGCGTAATATGAGGGTAATTGATGACCTCAACGGGCTGCACAAGTGGGACATTTCTGTACAGGATGTTCTGAACCATTTTAGCTTCAAACGTTCCTCGAAGGTTGAACTCTCGGGCTATAATATGCAAGTTAGGGCAGACCGATTGCCCTTGATTTATCCAGTAAGTAGCGAGCAATGGTGGAAAGATCCTATGCTGCTTACTGGGTCGATCGTTGAAGGGGATACCCAGCTGCGTCATGTGATTAGGAATGACGCTCGTAAGTTTGTGGTCTTTAGGTCTAGGGTTGTTGGTTCATGTTTCTGTTTGTGGACTTGACGCTTTTGTATTTTTGTTGCAGCGATCAGGGACGATCAATTGGTGAAGGGCAACGTTCTGAATTCTGTGCTGAACAGATTTGGTAACTTGAGCGACGAACGAAAGATCTCGCTGCTGCCCCATCTAAAGGAGCACTTTATTCCCAAAGGTGGTTCAAAGACTGTTGAGGTTGAGCTCGAGAGGAGGAAAGCTTTGAGGAAAGCCTTTATGAGTTCTGTACACAAAGCTTCTGGTGGTGGGCGTTCTGGTAGCAGTTCGCGAGCTGATGATAGTGAACGGGCTGATGGTGGCTCGAGAGGGGAGAGAGAGCGTTCTGATGGTGCTCGTCGGAGGTCGGACAAGGGTCGGCCTCTCGACAAGGAACGACCTATGTTGGAGGAACGTTCTGCGGAGTGGGAGCGATCTACTGGTGGCTCTCGGCGGGTGGATTCAGTGGCGAGCCCCCCAGTTACAGGTCCTCCAGCCACACTTCCCAAGCTAGGTAGCTTGGCTGGGAAGAAGAGGTCTTTATCAGGGGGCCTTAAGACGAAGGAGCTCCCAGTTATGCCAACTCCTCTTGCCTCAATGCCGGTGGCCTCTCCTGGACTGTCTGGTTTGCCGATGAAGACTGCTGCTAGGCCTTCGCAGAAAGGCAAAGGTATCTTGTCTGAATTCCGGCCCGGGCCATTCGATTATTTGGATGGTCGAGGAGAGAAGCATGTCGTGTATGACAACGACAGTGCTATCGATGACCCTTGCGTTGCCCGGGCTGTGAATGAGGGTATCGTCCTGGCTGCTGATGCTGAAGCAGTGAAGTCACAACCCTTGTTGGTGACTTGCTCGAAGATAAACTCAGCACTTTCTTTGGTAGGTGTGATCATGAGTCGTGTTTGCCTTATTTGTTGTTGGGTATTTGTTTTAAGCTCTGTTGTTGGTTGCAGCTCAATGTCAGCTTCCAGGAGGTCCGTCTGGTTGCTGAGATTGGTGCCCAAGCTGAAATTGAGTTGAAGCAGCTCAATGATAAGCTTGAGCAGGCCAAGAATATTGCTGTCGTTGCTGAGTGTAAGGTCAAGGACAGGGATGCCCAGGTAGCAGCGTTGAAGGAGACGGTGGAGCAGTTGAAGGAACGTGACGCTGCTACTCAAGCTTCTGCTGCTTACTGGCAGAGGACATGTCAGGAGACTGAGGCGGCGTGGAAGGCCTACAGCGAGAAGCTGCTGGCAGCTATGACGGGATCGCCCGAAGGAGAGGAGACGCGAGGTGGTGCTGGAGATACTTTGGCGCCAGCTCAGGACGCCTCGATGGGCCCTGGTGACCAGGTCGCTGATACCCTTGCTGAAGTTGATGCTTCCGGGGACCAGTCTGTGCGGCAGTAAGCTTGCCTTGGTGTTCCCTTTCTTGTATTGGGTAACCTTGTGTTCCCTTTCTTGTATTGGGTAACCTTGTGCAAAGTTTGCTTCTTGCACTCCTTGTTCTTGCAGTATGTCTTCCAGAGCGCATTTTTGAGAGCCTCCTTCTGTTTTTGAGAGCTTGAGTTGATAATCTTTTGTCTTTTGTAATTAACAGTAGTCGTTTTTGCTTTGATGAGTACATATGAAGCCTTTCTGATCAGCTAGTTTCCGGGGAGTCTTGGTAGCTCGTTCAGAAGGCAGGTAGACGAGATGAATGGCTGCAAGCAGGACGTACTGAAACAGTTCTTCTTGTATGCTTTAGTTTTTTGGTTGTACCTGTAACTGTTAGGATCTCATCAAGTAAAAATGAATTCAACATTTTACCTTTTATTTTTGATTTGTCTGCTTGTATTGATTCTGCAAACAATAAGTAGAGTGTGCTCGACCTGGTTGGAGTGAGGTCGCATTGCATGAAGTTGTGCTTAGGTCGTGGGAAGGGAATGACCGGTGCACCAGGTGAAGTTGCTAGTGATTTAACTTAACCAAATTTTAAATTATCAAAGGGACTAGAGTTTTGATAATTTGTAGGTCGAGGGGTTGGACCTATAGTGGCCATTCATGTTTGAGCAGAGATGAAGGCAAGAATGATTTTATATATTGAAATGCAATGGACAGATGCTTACATTTCATTGATAAAACTTCTTTAAGTGATATGCATTCCATGGGTTCTTAACGATCTCCCCTTCTGGTGTTTGAAGACGGTAAGAACCATTGCTCTGGACCTTTGTGATAATGTAAGGGCCTTCCCAATTGGCGTTCAATTTGCCAATATTGTCTTTTCTTTTGTTAGTGAACATTTTCCTTAGGACTAGTTCCCCTGGTTGGAAAGTTCGAGGTCGCACGCCTTTGTTATAAGCTTTCTTGAGTCTCTGCTGGTATTGCTCGAGCTTTATAGCGGCGTGATTTCATCGTTCTTCGAGGAGGTCGACTCCAAACGACCAGGCATGATTGTTGAGCTCAGTATCGACCAGAAGAGATTTGGTCGTTCCAAATGTTAACTCAGTGGGAATAACTGCCTCAACTCCGTAGCACAGGCTGAAAGGCGACATCCCAGTGGACGTACGAGGGGTTGTCCTATAGGCCCACAGGATGTTTTCCAATTGATGTGGCCATTTATCGTGCTGGTCTTCGAGCTTCTTTTTCAAGTTGTTTAGGATCTGTCGATTTGCAGCTTCGACCTGGCCATTGGCTTGCGGGTACCTAGGAGTTGACCTCGAATGCTCGATTTTCCACAGGTCGTAGAATGCTTTGATATTCTTGCCAACGAACTGAGTGCCATTATCAGTGACTACCCGTTTTGGTAGTCCAAACCTTGTTATGATGTTTTCCCACATGAATCTTTGGACATCTTTTTGGGTAACATTGGTTAGTGCAACTGCTTCTACCCACTTAGTGAAATAGTCCACGGCCACTAGAACGAATCTTTTCTCGGATTTCTTTTCTTTGGTTAGGGGGCCCATGATATCGAGCCCCCACATGTGGAATGGCCATGGTGCCGTAATGTTGATGAGGTCGTTTGGATGTTGATGTTGCTTATCCGCAAATCGCTGGTATTCCTTGCACTTCAAGACAAACTTCTTTGCATCTTCCTTCATTCTTGGCCAGAAGTATCCCTGGTTGATTGCTTTATGGGCTAAGCTACGCCCACCGGAATGGTTTCCACATTCACCTTCATGGATTTCTTGAAATATCATCTGACCTTGTTTTGGAAGCAGACATCGTAATAACAATCCAGTTGCAGATTTTCTGAAAAGTTTGCCTTCATGGATTTTGTACATTGTGACTTTATGCAGTACTCGACTGGCCTCCTTTTTGTCAGTTGGCAGGACACCCGTTTGAAGGTAAATTGTGAAAGGTTCCATCCAGGTCCCCTGGATGTCTTCTGGAGTTGTTTCTAGTAGATCAGAGATTTGATGGACGTCTTCTTCCTTGCAGAGATATGCGGGCTGAGAGTTGATTGCTATAGTTAGGGCCCGCGGTCTGTCTGACTCAATCTTAGATGCTAGAAATGCCAGTGAATCAGCATGTCTGTTGTCATCTCTAGGTATGTGGTCGATTGTGAAGTAGCTGAGTTTGCTGATGAGCTCCCTTGCTTTGCTAGCATACCTTATTAGATTAACTCCGTTGATTTGGTAGTTGTTGGTCATCTGATTGACTACCAGTTGGGAATCGCTGTACACCTTGAGGCGAACTGCTTTAAGTTCGATTGCCATCTGCAGGCCATGGATGAGTGCTTCGTACTCGGCCTCGTTGTTGGAGGTCGAGAAGTCTAGACGAGTTGCTCTTTCAAGCTGTGAGGGTGACGGGCAATAGTATTTCTCCTCTGGATTCTTCTCTCGAATTGTTGAATCCCATTACGGGTGTGAAGTCTGGGATGAGAACTGAATCGGGCAACCTCATGTCCTTGAAGGTTCTGTACATGAGAATGTTGCAGGATGCACCAGGATCTACGAATACCCTCTTGATGGTGTAATCTGCTACTCGGAGCTCGATGACAAGGGCATCATTATGAGGAGTAACAACCTTGTTGAGATCGTCCTCAGTGAAAGTGATGTCCGATTCCTGGCGGGCGGGGGTGTCGATACGAGCTGCACGACCAGTGATGGAGTAGACATGGTGAAGATGCTCTACTCTCCTTTTCTTTTCTCGCGAAGCCGGGGTGGAGTGTGTTTCCTCAATCATGTAGACCACATGACTGTCCGACTCGCTGTCGCTGTCCACTTTGTTGGCGACCTTCTTGTTTAATTTGTCGCGTAGGTCGCCAGTTGGACCTAGACTTTGGGAGAGGCTACGCCCTCTGCTGCGGACTGGACTTGCTGAGGCCGTTCTGGCCCTGCTGTGATTGCGCTTGGGGGAGCGGGGAGGTGATCTGGATTCCCTCCTCGCTCGCTTGGTGGCAGAATCCTCATTCCTTCCGAGGATCCAATTGTTGAGCCTCTTTTCATCGGCCCATGTTTGCAGTGCGCGTTTCAGAACGCGACAGTCATCAGTCTGGTGACACCGTACCTTGTGGACTTTGCAGTACGGGCGACCAGATGTATCCTCCAGCTGTGTGGAGATGGGGACCTTGCACCAATGGTTGTGCTTGATCCGCTCATAAATATAACCGGCTGGTCGCGTGAACCGGTGATATTCTCGTTGCTCAGTGGGCAACGACTTAGCCTTAAACCTCTTTCCTTCCGATCGAGGTCGCCTTGTTGAGCCAGACTCGATGTTGCTGACTACGTGATTCTTCTCCCTCCCAGTGAGGGCTTCTTCAAGCTTTATATAACGATCTACCTTCAGGTAGAGCTCGTCGAGTGATGACGGTCTCTTCATTGCTAGAGACTTGTGGAGGTCAGACCCTTGGATCAGACCGTGAGAGAAAGCAATAACTGCAAAGGCCTCATGCTCCTTTGCGAAGTCCTGAATTGAATGTAACTCAGATTTGAAACGGACAAAAAATGTGCTCAGAGACTCACCACCTTGCTGCTTGACTTTGAACATTGAATCGATGGTGACGGGGCGTTTCTTGTTATGGATGTAGAAAATTACAAACTGTTTCTCGAGCTCTGCAAACGAGCTGATGGATCCTGACTTCAATCGATGAAACCAGTCGAGAGCTGGTCCGGTGAGGCTGGACTGGAATAGCAAACACAGAAGATGATCTTCCTTGATCAGTGGGAGGGACTTCCGGAATCCCTTGACGTGGTCGGTTGGATCTCCGACTCCAGCATATTGGTCAAACTTGGGGGCATTCAGCTTGTTAGGCAAATCGTGCTCCAGGATCTCCTTTGAGAAAGGGGACTCCTGGAACTGTTGGAGGGACTGGACAGCCAGTTGCTCCGCCGTGTGGCTCTTAGCATGGTACTGAGCCTGGGATGCTTTGAACTCTGCCAGCTGCTGGCTGAGTTGTTCAAATTTCTGATTGGAGTCATCAACAGGAATGACTCCATGACCACCATTTCCACCTTGTGTGGGATTGGTGGTTTGCGCAGCTCTCAGCTGTGCGTTCTCTTCCTGCAGACTCCTGATTTGGTCTTGTAGATCTTGGATGGTAGTCATTGTATGAATTTGAAAAAAGATTTAGAGTTGGGTGGGAGGGTTGGATTTTCGATATGATCGAATTCCTTGCAGTCGGCGCCAAATGTATTAACCTATTTCTAGATTAATGCATTTACTGAGGTCAGGTCGCTGGGGAGACTTGACCAAATGGGAGGATGTTAGGTCGGGGTGGCTGCACCTCGTTGAGATCGAGATTGCCTACGTACTCTAGCTCGGGGGAATTGAACTTCGAGATCAAGCCATCGTAGTTCTGTTTATATAGAAGATAGAAGGGCGTGGATCGTGGATCTTGCAGATTCTCCGCCATCATAATGAGGATTAATTGTGTAACGAATGAGGAACGTCTCTGTGAATTAATTATGTAACTGATGAAGATATTCTGTGCATTGAATGATAGCGCGTGTGTGTAAGCAGGTCGCCTCTGGTCGGATCGCTGTGGGCGAGCTGCTATGAGGTCGTTGTTGTAGCGATCTGGTGAATGGTTGACTGTGCCACGTGGCTGCTTTTGATTGGCTGGAGTATGTAGTACCCCTACAAAGAATTTCACAAATCTCGTCTTCTGACAAAGATTTGGTGCACAAAAGAGAATCTAAAGTGGAGATGTTTTCTGCTCCATTGCCACTGGGATTTTTCTCTTACTTAAACTCCATTCTAGGATTGAGATTCATGAAGCATTTTGTGTGATCGTTAGTTTAACAGAGACATCAGCACAGTTTACTAGGTTGGTATAATGAAGAAGTTTGAATGAAATGTCTTCAGATCACCAAGGTAATACAGAAACTCTGTTTCGGCAACAAAACAACACATTTCCCATTCAAACCTAATCAAATTGGCCTGTTCCTAGACTACTACGTTTCCCAAGAGATAACCATTAAGGACCAATACGTTATTCAATTAAAAAGTGTACACACTAAATGCATTTATAAGAAAACACTATTGATTTGATTGAAAACATAACCTCATACCAGTCATTCATTGTAATTTTGAATGGCCACAGTTACTTGTTGTTTTTTGTAAGGCACTGCAACATCTCTACTACTTTATAAGGCGCATCATTCTCGCGGCGTTCATGAGACCTGACGTGTCCCCTTTCTCTAATTATGATTTTACCCTTATCATAATTGTTATAAGCAGGCTGTATAAAAGCCCAGGCCCATATCCAATACTAATAATTACGATTTTGCCCTTATCTTAATTATTATAAACAGGCTGTATAAAAGCCCAAGCCCATACCCAATACTGATAATTCTGGTTTTACTCTTACCTTAATTATAAACAGGCCGTATAAAAGCCCAAACCCATACCCAATACTAATAATTCCAGTTTTACCTTTACCTTAATTATAAGTAGGCTGTATAAAAGCCAAACCCCATACCCAATAATACCCATACACATAGGTACTGATAATTTTGGTTTTACCCTATCGTAATTATAAGCAAACTGTATATAAAAGTCCAAGCCCATACCCAATACTGATAATTTCGGTTTTATCTTTACCTTAATTATAAGCAGGCTGTATAAAATCCCAAGCACATATCCAATAATACTTATACACATAGATACTAATAATTCTGATTTTACCCTTACCTTAATTATAAGCAGACTGTATAAAAACCCAGGCTCGTACCCAATAATACCCCCACTTATGTAGCACGCATAAGCGTGCATATTTACATAGTCTAGTATAATAGTACTCAGAATAATACAAACTAAAAACTTCACAAAAGCAGGAAGAAGAAGAAACTCAGCCAATACAACTATGTCTAGTTAAGTTATTTAAAAGTAAAAACGAATCATCCTCTACAAATTGGGCCCAATAGACCCAACTATGTCTTATGATTGGGTGTACACACCCACATATAATTAGGGAACACAGATAACATTTTTTGCTATATTGAGTTGTAAAAACAAAAATAATAATTTAGGTTTTTGAGCATCAACTAACCCTCTACAAATTGGGCCTAATAGGTCGAATTCCTTTTTTTCGGTGGCTCATGAGTAGCCCATTAACACAATTTCAAGTCCATTAATTCCTAGCTTCATTCAAAATTACTAATATATCCTTCAAGCACTTACCAAACTGCCATCTATTTTGAGTAATATTTATGCCCATCAACCAAATAACCCATATACCCTTTGCATCACTAATCCTCTAAAATGTTATATCTATGTGTCTCAAATTGAAATTCAATTCCAACGAATCCTGAAAATATAAATTTTAAAAGAATAGAAAAATTCGGGTTGTTACAGCTTCATTGTTTCCTTGAACGATATTGCAACGACTAACTTTTTAACGTAGTTCATCGCCCTTACTAGAACCCTTTTACGAGGAATACGTTCCAATGCCCCCAGATAACAACGCCTTTTAGTCTCCCTATTATGCACATTGAGTGCAAACATAAATGAGCAACACGATACCCACAACAAGAAACCTTGGTGCGTAACTGGTGCTTGATCGGCCAGCAACGTGTGTCCATCGATATGGATGGCTTGAGGATTTCCAACACCCCATGACTGGAGTTACTCATTGGTGGATTAAACTGGATTACAAGTGTTGTGTCGTCTTGTTTCGTGGCAAAAGGCAAGAAAGCGGATGGCATGGATAACATAAGGATGACATACTAATAAATTGGGTGATATTTTGTGGGTAAATTTGTTCTAGGTTGCCGGCTTCCACTCATGTGACTTTTCGTGATTCGAGCTACTTCTTCACCAACCACATTAATCTACTTCTTCTAGGTTAATTGCTAGCTTCCAGCCTTCCACGCATGTGATGTTTAGGCCTGGACCAAGACCCAAACGTGGTCTTTGGCCCAAAAGATCAGGTAATGGTTACAAACATAACCGAAAAAGCCTAAACTAAGCACGCTACATCATTCGGTTGCAGCCCCAACCATGGTACAGTGTAGGGGCATCTATGCCCCCGTTAAAAGATTACCACACCTTTATCGGGTAGCGAAAAGTCCAGTGTCCATATCCCCGATTGCAGCCCCAACCATGGTACAGTGTAGGGGCATCTATGCCCCCGTTAAAAGATTACCACACCTTTATCGGGTAGCGAAAAGTCCAGTGTCCATATCCCCGATTGCAACCCAACGAGGAGGATGACTTAGACTATCCCAACTCGGGGGGCAGCACCTAAGGTCTCCCCACCGGTAACTCTCATCAAACGCCAAAATGGTGTACGCACCCTAGCAAATGCACAACAAGAGTCCATTTAGGTCGTCGGCACTTCACCAGCCTGACTTAACAAATCTACGATGCATAGGTAGTCATGGCAACCCTACTCCAACTCATGACGCACAAAGCAAAACTTTCCATTAAAAACCTTACAACTTGAGTTTTATAAGGATATCTAAAGCCACCGCGGCTCCAGCCAAGCAGGGGAAGGCAACCCAAGTAAGTAACTCATGTTTTTGTTTAACTTACTTAACTTTAATTCAAACAGGCACACACGTGTTGCCCAGAATATAGTCTCGATCCCGTCATATCACATGCATAGGCCCATCCCACGGCTATACATGTGAGGGGGCACCTACACTATACATTCACTTGAAAACAACCGGCCTGCCGAGGGGTTTGTGCGGTTCACAGAAGACCAAGACTCTCAAAACCAACTATCGTCTAAGTCACGAATATAGTTGAAGAGCCACGACCATCTACTACTACAGTATGCATATAGGTTTTGGCTACGTTCTATATCTTCTCTAGTGAAAGAGATTGCATGTTTCCCATCATTTTTTAAGGTACAAAAGTTTACAGGAGCAAGGTCAGTAGGTTTGGGCTTAAACTATTTGAAAAGGGATGCAAAAGAAGGAGTGGGTAAACATCCAAACAGAGCTCCTTCTTTCCCTGCTGGATCTACTAGGTTTGACAGAAAAGAAGAATAAGAAGTCCTAAAAAGCAAATATTTTGCTTTTTAGGGTTTTAAGGTTTTTCCATGCATTTTGGATTTTTTTGCTTAAGACAGAATGAAAAGTTGAAGGTAGTATACTTTCTTTCTATGAACTTCTACTCCAAATAAAAATGTTTTTACTTTAATATAAAATAAATTTCTAATCTTGATTAGAATGAGTAAATCAAGATTGGGCTTGCTAGAGCCCAAAACTAATTTATCACATTCTCCCCTAAAATGAAGTAAATAACAAAAAAATTTATTGGCCCCCAATTCTGGACTTGTTTTTTTTATTCATATAAGTCAACAAATGTTATCAGAATTTGTAAAATGTGTCGGAAGTAATAGAACAGTTTATAAAATATGTCAACTTAATTCTTTATAGACAACATTGTGGATAGAGTTTCCTTGAGCAAGGAAATTAGGCTTGATTATTCATGGGGTGATAGGAGAAATTTTTATTATAAGTTAACTAATGTAAGTTTTACTAATTTAAGTGTTGCATCCCTGTCTAGACTGTTGTGTCATTGGTGTGATCTTCCTCCTCACAGTTCTTAAAATTATCTTTCACTGTTTTTATACGGGTTTGTTTGGGAATTCTTAAATTGAGGAAAGGAACATAAAGGAAAGGATTTTAATGGAATGGAATTGAAAATGGTGGAATAGAATGGTTTAATTTTTAGGGAGGTGGTTGCTTTGGAAAACAAAGGAAAGGTAAAAAAAAAGTTTTTTATTCCCTTCTCTAGGTTTTAAGAGCTTTTTTTTTTTTGGGAAGTTATGGAAAAAATAAAACTTATATTATTTTAACAAAAATCATTCCTTTATTTTCCATACTTGTTCGAGGGGAAGGGCATGGAAGAAAATTACGATTAAAGTCGTCCCTTATGGAAAAAAAAAATTCCTACTTTTTCTTAGAGCATCTCTAATGGGTCTCCTAAAACCTAAATTATAAGAATTCCTAAAAAAACCTGACCCTAACGCGTCTGCTAAAATTATAGCAGCCGGCCATCCACGTAGGACGTGGTGGGCCGGTCTGCTATAACTTCAGCCAAAATCGAACCAAAGATAGGATTATAGGAATGGGTAAAATAAAATGTTCCACGCTGGTTCAACCAGCGTGGAACTTTTTTATTATTATTTTTTTAATTCCACGCTGGTTCAACCAGGGTGGAACATTTTTTTTTTTATTCCACGCAGGTCAAACCGGCGCGGAACCAGACCAAACCCAGCCCACGCCTCCCAGCCTACTGCCCCAAGCCCAGACATGCGAAGCCCAAGTCTTCCACGCTGGTTGGACCAGCGTGGAACAGAAAAACATTTCCACGCTGGTTGGACCAGCGTGGAAGATAAAGTTTTGCCAAAAAAAATAGGAAACGCGTTAGGGATACCCCTGATATAGGTATGGAAGACCTGCTAAAAAAAGTGATAGGAAAGGAGGTGGCACCTACGTGGAGGCTAAATCGTCCTATGTGTAGGCTAAATATGGGAGACCCATTAGAGATGCTCTTAACCACTTAAACAAACCAAGAATAGATTTAAGTGGACCATTCATTTGTTTTCTTTTCGTTTCGCAAACAGACACTAAGGGTGATGTAGGACATGTTAGGAGTTACTATTTTAATTCTAAGTATGAAATAGGTTCTAGAATATATTGTTTTAGGTCTAAGTATATTATATTAGGAATCATTATATTTTTAGAAGTCGTTTAATTTAGAAGTCCTTTACTTGTTAAACAAACTTCTTGTTCTATAAAAGAAGCTCTAGATTATTGTAATAGGGAGAGGTTGAATTATTATTGAATTGAATAGAAGAATTGCTTCTTGAGTTATCCTTGTTTTCTTGCTAGATTGTTCATCTTTTCCTTCTTTTTACTTGGTGGATTCCAAGCTTCACATTCGTCTAGGTTCCTAACCCTATCTTCTCATCTTCTTTGAGAGATTCTTATCTCTTTCTTCTAAGTTCTACATTAAGTGGTATCAAGAGCCTCATTTTCTAGATCCTTATCTAGAAAGCGGTCCGTCGTCACCTTCCGTTCAAGCAGTTTTCGTCCATACAGATTCAGAAAAGTTTGTCAGATTTAAAGGCTTCTACATGACAGAATACTTTGAACCAGTGTGCGTGCTATAGCTTGTTGGAAAGCTCTGCGAGTCTTCTTTCTAACCCAATCAACGGTTTGCAATTCGGAATTCTGATAAGGGAGATACACACGTTCTACTAAAAGGTGTCGAATCAGATTTTTCTGCAGCAACACTTTTCTTAAGATCCAATGGCACCTAATCAACAAGATTTCGTTTCAAGGAAAGATTTTGATGCAGCCATCAATTCTCTTAAAGAAACTCAAACTTCTATGCAAGCTACTCAAGAAGAGATGAAAGCTGAGAAACTACAAATAGTGCTTATATAACAATTGAATATTCAACCAAACACACAATATGCAAAAAGTAAAGAACACACAGAAGTTTTAACGTGGTAAAACCCAATAAGGGAAACGTCCACGGTTGTCCTCACGACAACAAATAATCCACTAGATGAAAAGAGATTTACAAACCTATCAACTACCTGCACTCACTGCGAGTTGATACTCCTGGTTATCTCTAACACCTTGACTTCACCAGAGCACCTTGATGTACGCACAAGACACTCGACTTCTTGATAAACCCACAAGAAGACTCGAAGCCGAAATCACAATACCACTCTTTGAATCACAAAGTTATGAATTGAGAGAAAGGGGAAGAAAGGGAATTTGAGTTCAATAGCCACAAACAACTTCAATACCAAACCTAACACCAAAACACCACAACTTGAAGAACAATGGACGGCCAAAGAACTGCCTAATCATTTGGAAGAGAAACCCTATTTATACCTAGGGTTGGAAACCAAGGAAAATGGGCCGAAAAGTGAAAAACCCACATTGGACGTACGTACGTCGATATGACGTTCGTACGTCTCCACACGAACTATACTTTGCTGACTGCTTGGACGTACGAACGTCTTGAACAGGTACGTACGTCCAGACCAAGAATTTAGCTGCTGACATACCAAACGTACGTACGTCCTGAAGAGGTACGTACGTCCTGAACTAAACACCATACATGTGAGACCCGACGCGAAGACTAAGACAAGGGACGACGCGCGTACAACAAGGTTTTCTTAACAACGAACTCAAGGCGAAATAACCACGGACACTTTGTCACAAAATTGATGTCAAACCACTTAATGCCGGTTTCAAAAGCTTCACTAGATTCTTTTCAAGCTACTCAAATTTCGTTGAAAGATTCTATTGATCAACTCACCCGCCAAATTTCTCAATTTCTTCAAGGTAAAGACAAGATAGATGAAGAGATCCCCGTATCTACATCCAATATTCCAGCCACCATTATCTCTCTCCCCTCTACACCTATGGTTCCCTCCACCATCCAACCAATTTCGTCTTTTTCTCAAGAGGAGAGTGTTGATTTTAACCTAGCCGGCTTCTTTAAAGAAAAGGGGTTTATTGCATGTTCTACCTTTCCTACTTATGAAGACCCTTTTGAGTGTTTTTGTTCGATATCCATTAATTACAAAGGGAATGTTAAAGCTTTGTTTGGCGACACACACTTCAAATTGATATGATATCCTTGGATTTATTTCGTTTCTCCAAGCCAAAAGAAGAAGTGGGAGGATCATGGAAGTATTATACTCTCGTCTTTAGGAAGTGACTCCCTTGTGATTCCAATGCATAACTCGAGGGCGAGTTATTTTAAAGAAGAGGAGACTGATGTAGGACATGTTAGGAGTTACTATTTTAATTCTAAGTATGAAATAGGTTCTAGAATATATTGTTTTAGGTCTAAGTATATTATATTAGGAATCATTATGTTTTTAGAAGTCGTTTAATTTAGAAGTCCTTTACTTGTTAAACAAACTTCTTGTTCTATAAAAGAAGCTCTAGATTATTGTAATAGGGAGAGGTTGAATTATTA
Organism: Aquilegia kansuensis; assembly: GCA_020826895.1. Lineage (NCBI taxonomy): Eukaryota > Viridiplantae > Streptophyta > Magnoliopsida > Ranunculales > Ranunculaceae > Aquilegia > Aquilegia kansuensis. The sequence goes on from CM037007.1 coordinate 19,955,343, forward strand.
TTGAATTGAATAGAAGAATTGCTTCTTGAGTTATCCTTGTTTTCTTGCTAGATTGTTCATCTTTTCCTTCTTTTTACTTGGTGGATTCCAAGCTTCACATTCGTCTAGGTTCCTAACCCTATCTTCTCATCTTCTTTGAGAGATTCTTATCTCTTTCTTCTAAGTTCTACATTAAAGGGTGCGTTTGATAACCCTATTTGCCTCAAGCAAATGTGTATTTTCCTGCATTTTGGGGATTTGACAGTGTTTGATAACGTTTTAGGCCATCGGGCAAATATTCGGCAAATTTTGCCTCAGATGGTCACGTGCTCCCATTTGCCTGAAAAAAGCAGGAAAATAATTCCTGACCCCCCCCCCCCCTGGGAAAATATTTCTTTGCCTCAGGCAAACAATACATTTGCCAGGTATAAAAGTCAAAAAAAAAAAAAAAACAACCAACTCTCTCTCTCTCGAACTGATCTCTCTCGACAGCAATGGCGGCGACCTAAAAAAACAAAACAACCAACTCTCTCTCTCTCTCGAACTAATCTCTCTCGTCGCCACCATCACTCATCGTCTCCACCACACTCATCGTCTCCACCATACTCATCATCATCGTCGTCCTTCGCTGTTACGACGGTGAGTTTTCGTTTTTTTTTTTTATTTTGTTTTGTGTAATTCTTGGGCAAATTTCTTCATTTTTCTTTTGGATTATGGTTCTAATTAGGGGGGTTTTCGAAATAAGGTAGATTTTTGTTTGATTTTTGTTTTCTAATCGATAATTTTGAAAACCCTAACCCTAAAAATTTGGGGGTTTTCGAAATTGGAGATTTTTCTCTTCTAATTCTAAAATACAATTGATAATTTCGAAAACCCTAACCCTAATAATTTGGGGGTTTTCAAAATTGGGGATTTTTCTGTTCTCATTCAAAATACAATTGATAATTTTGAAAACCCTAACCCTAATAATTTAGGGGTTTTCAAAATTGTGGATTTTTCTGTTCTAATTCAAAATACAATTGATAATTTTGAAAACCCTAAACCCTAATAATTTGGGGGTTTTCAAAATTGGGGATTTTTTTGTTCTAATTCAAAATACAATTGATAATTTTGAAAACCCTAACCCTAATAATTTGGCGGTTTTCAAAATTGGGGATTTTTTTTGTTCTGATTCAAAATACAATTGATAATTTTGAAAACCTTAACCCTAATAATTTGGGGGTTTTCAAAATTGGGGATTTTTTTTGTTCTAATTCAAATACAATTGATAATTTTGAAACCCCTAACCCTAAAAATTTGGGGGTTTTCGAAATTGGGGATTTTTTAATTTTGGGTACTTCAGTTCCAAATTTTTGATCTGTAATCTGCAGCAGCTCTACTTGATTAGAGCAAGCAATACATAATATAGTCACATTGTCGCAATAGCGAATAAGTCATTGTACGTATTAGAATATAAACTGTCTTTACCATCACAATACATATTCATAATGCATGTTGTTTTTTATAGTTTAATTTTCTGAAAAAACAGGTATATATTTTACTGAGATTTTTTCATTGTTCTCTTCTGCTTGTCCAAAAGATTTTGATTTTAAATTTTTTTTTTATATATAGAAAAGTCAATCAAAGTATTGGGAAAGAACTGTTCTATTCCATTGTTCGGTGTTTTAATCCATTTTGTTTTTCAAGTTGCAGTCTCGAAGTTTTGCGTCTCGGTTTTCGATCTTCTTAAAATTCCTGGTATTCATTTCTACGTACATATTATTTAATCTTTAATCAAAATGATTAGAACAATCTAATTATTTTTCTTTTCCAAGTTGCAGTCTCGAAGTCTCGCATCTTCGTTTCGGTCGTCACTCTCTGCTTTATTTCTTTGTTGTGCACTGAATTGAACCAGGTATTTTTTTCTATCTAATAAGTGTTCATATGAACTGAGTGTGTTGCCATGTTAAGTGTTAATAGCATGTTTAGAGTTACATGTATTTCTTCTAGAGTTACATGTATTAGTGTTAATAGCATGTTTAGAGTTACATGTATTATGATTGCCTCGATTTTTGTGTTTATCATGCTTAGGTGTACTTGTTATATATGTTGTTGTATTGTATAGTTTAGAACGACATGTTGTATTTTAGAAATGTAATAGAACTATCATATTGCGCGTGTACATGTTGCACTGTATTTATCCATGCTGCACTGTATAAGTCTAGAACTATAGATAACATAAGGTTAGGTTAGTTCATTACCCAACCCCAGTTTCCATCACTGTAGTAGTTCTTTGTCGAGAAATGGATAATATTCCTAAACAAGAACGGTCAATGAAGCAACTCCTTTGGAGTACTGCAACCCGTTTGTACGGGGAATCAATTGTCAAGCCTCTGACAGTGGCAGTAATGAGGGTCTGTGCACTTACGTGTAAATCGACCTCTATTGCTTAAAACCTTGTTAGTAATATTATTTATTAATCGATGTGTACTTTGTGACTTCAGGCAACCCCAGTTTCCATCACTGTAGTAGTTTTTTGTCGAGAAATGGATAATATTCCTAAACAAGAACGGTCAATGAAGCAACTCCTTTGGAGTACTGCAACCCGTTTGTACGGGGAATCAATTGTCAAGCTGTTATTGATAGCCTCTGACAGTGGCAGTAATGAGGGTCTGTGCACTTACGTGTAAATCGACCTCTATTGCTTAAAACATTGTTAGTAATATTATTTATTAATCGATGTGTACTTTGTGACTTCAGGCAACCCCAGTTTACATCACTGTAGTAGTTTTTTGTCGAGAAATGGATAATATTCCTAAACAAGAACGGTCAATGAAGCAACTCCTTTGGAGTACTGCAACCCGTTTGTACGGGGAATCAATTGTCAAGCCTCTGACAGTGGTAGTAATGAGGGTCTGTGCACTTACGTGTAAATCGACCTCTATTGCTTAAAACCTTGTTAGTAATATTATTTATTAATCGATGTGTACTTTGTGACTTCAGGCAACCCCAGTTTCCATCACTGTAGTAGTTTTTTGTCGAGAAATGGATAATATTCCTAAACAAGAACGGTCAATGAAGCAACTCCTTTGGAGTACTGCAACCCATTTGTACGGGGAATCAATTGTCAAGCTGTTATTGATAGCCTCTGACAGTGGCAGTAATGAGGGTCTGTGCACTTACGTGTAAATCGACCTCTATTGCTTAAAACCTTGTTAGTAATATTTTTTATTAATCGATGTGTACTTTGTGACTTCAGGCAACCCCAGTTTACATCACTGTAGTAGTTTTTTGTCGAGAAATGGATAATATTCCTAAACAAGAACGGTCAATGAAGCAACTCCTTTGGAGTACTGCAACCCGTTTGTACGGGGAATCAATTGTCAAGCTGTTATTGATAGCCTCTGACAGTGGCAGTAATGAGGGTCTGTGCACTTACGTGTAAATCGACCTCTATTGCTTAAAACCTTGTTAGTAATATTATTTATTAATCGATGTGTACTTTGTGACTTCAGGCAACCCCAGTTTCCATCACTGTAGTAGTTTTTTGTCGAGAAATGGATAATATTCCTAAACAAGAACGGTCAATGAAGCAACTCCTTTGGAGTACTGCAACCCGTTTGTACGGGGAATCAATTGTCAAGCTGTTATTGATAGCCTCTGATAGTGGCAGTAATGAGGGTCTGTGCACTTACGTGTAAATCGACCTCTATTGCTTAAAACCTTGTTAGTAATATTATTTATTAATCGATGTGTACTTTGTGACTTCAGGCAACCCCAGTTTACATCACTGTAGTAGTTTTTTGTCGAGAAATGGATAATATTCCTAAACAAGAACGGTCAATGAAGCAACTCCTTTGGAGTACTGCAACCCGTTTGTACGGGGAATCAATTGTCAAGCCTCTGACAGTGGCAGTAATGAGGGTCTGTGCACTTATGTGTAAATCGACCTCTATTGCTTAAAACCTTGTTAGTAATATTATTTATTAATCGATGTGTACTTTGTGACTTCAGGCAACCCCAGTTTCCATCACTGTAGTAGTTTTTTGTCGAGAAATGGATAATAATCCTAAACAAGAACGGTCAATGAAGCAACTTCTTTGGAGTACTGCAACCCATTTGTACGGGGAATCAATTGTCAAGCTGGTATTGATAGCCTCTGACAGTGGCAGTAATGAGGGTCTGTGCACTTACGTGTAAATCGACCTCTATTGCTTAAAACCTTGTTAGTAATATTATTTATTAATCGATGTGTACTTTGTGACTTCAGGCAACCCCAATTTACATCACTGTAGTAGTTTTTTTGTCGAGAAATGGATAATATTCCTAAACAAGAACGGTCAATGAAGCAACTCCTTTGGAGTACTGCAACCCGTTTGTACGGGGAATCAATTGTCAAGCTGTTATTGATAGCCTCTGACAGTGGCAGTAATGAGGGTCTGGGTACTTACGTGTAAATCGACCTCTATTGCTTAAAACCTTGCTAGTAATATTATTTATTAATCGATGTGTACTTTGTGACTTTAGGCAACCCCAGTTTACATCACTGTAGTAGTTTTTTGTCGAGAAATGGATAATATTCCTAAACAAGAACGGTCAATGAAGCAACTCCTTTGGAGTACTGCAACCCGTTTGTACGGGGAATCAATTGTCAAGCCTCTGACAGTGGCAGTAATGAGGGTCTGTGCACTTACGTGTAAATCGACCTCTATTGCTTAAAACCTTGTTAGTAATATTATTTATTAATCGATGTGTACTTTGTGACTTCAGGCAACCCCAGTTTCCATCACTGTAGTAGTTTTTTGTCGAGAAATGGATAATAATCCTAAACAAGAACGGTCAATGAAGCAACTTCTTTGGAGTACTGCAACCCATTTGTACGGGGAATCAATTGTCAAGCTGTTATTGATAGCCTCTGACAGTGGCAGTAATGAGGGTCTGTGCACTTACGTGTAAATCGACCTCTATTGCTTAAAACCTTGTTAGTAATATTATTTATTAATCGATGTGTACTTTGTGACTTCAGGCAACCCCAATTTACATCACTGTAGTAGTTTTTTTGTCGAGAAATGGATAATATTCCTAAACAAGAACGGTCAATGAAGCAACTCCTTTGGAGTACTGCAACCCGTTTGTACGGGGAATCAATTGTCAAGCTGTTATTGATAGCCTCTGACAGTGGCAGTAATGAGGGTCTGGGCACTTACGTGTAAATCGACCTCTATTGCTTAAAACCTTGTTAGTAATATTATTTATTAATCGATGTGTACTTTGTGACTTCAGGCAACCCCAGTTTACATCACTGTAGTAGTTTTTTGTCGAGAAATGGATAATATTCCTAAACAAGAACGGTCAATGAAGCAACTCCTTTGGAGTACTGCAACCCGTTTGTACGCGGAATCAATTGTCAAGCTGTTATTGATAGCCTCTGACAGTGGCAGTAATGAGGGTCTGTGCACTTACGTGTAAATCGACCTCTATTGCTTAAAACCTTGTTAGTAATATTATTTATTAATCGATGTGTACTTTGTGACTTCAGGCAACCCCAGTTTCCATCACTGTAGTAGTTTTTTGTCGAGAAATGGATAATATTCCTAAACAAGAACGATCAATGAAGCAACTCCTTTGGAGTACTGCAACCCGTTTGTACGGGGAATCAATTGTCAAGCTGTTATTGATAGCCTCTGACAGTGGCAGTAATGAGGGTCTGTGCACTTACGTGTAAATCGACCTCTATTGCTTAAAACCTTGTTAGTAATATTATTTATTAATCGATGTGTACTTTGTGACTTCAGGCAACCCCAGTTTCCATCACTGTAGTAGTTCTTTGTCGAGAAATGGATAATATTCCTAAACAATAACGGTCAATGAAGCAACTCCTTTGGAGTACTGCAACCCGTTTGTACGGGGAATCAATTGTCAAGCTATTATTGATAGCGTAGAACGGCATGTTGTATTTTAGAAATGTAATAGAACTATACATATTGCGCGTGTACATGTTGCACTGTATTTATCCATGCTGGACTGTATAAGTCTAGAACTATAGATAACGTAAGGTTAGGTTAGTTCATTACCCAAGCTGGTTAATAAAGAAATTCACTATCAATACATATATTGTTTCAGATACCATTATGGTTAAGTATGCTTGTTATATTGTGCGTCGTGGGATACGTCCGAGTGTATACCTAACCTGGTCGGAAGCCAAGGCTCAAGTAGACGGTTTTCCAAACAATGATTATCAGAGCTGTCAATCTCTTGCCGAAGCCCATTTTTTGTATGACCAGTACTTATCTGGTCGTGCGGCACAAAGAATCCAACAACCTGTGCAACCCTATTTGCAGCCGGCGACCACCTTTCCAGCTACGATCCCTGCTACCTTCCCTGATACGCTTCCAACTATGTCTGATAGTTGGTGGTTGGTTAGGAAGCTAGTGGTTGTTCTCTTGGTTATGTTGATCGCCATTTTATTGAAGTTGTTGTTTGTGTTGTAACTTGGGTCGTTGTAAACATTTTTAATCAGGGAAATGTACGAACTATGTCTGATAGTTTGTGGTTGTCGTTTGTAATCATAAAATGTTCGAACTATTTGATATTAATACGAGGAACGTTTTTTAATTATGGAACTTGGTTGTTTATATTAATACGAACTATATATGTATACTGTGTTTAAAGGGTTGGGGGTTTTGTAGAATGCCAACTGAGGAGGAAGAACGTAGGTTGTTGGCTGCAATTGTGACAATTGTAGTTGTCCATTCTGTGATGCAACGTCGACGACGGTCTAGGAGGTATATCAGATCACCTAGTATACCTAGGGAGCCATACACGTACCAAGATCACTCCCGTCTATCTAGGCTATCAAGATTCTATATAGACAACGACACTAGCTGCCATGAAAACCTAAGGATGAAGCGTAATGCATTCCATCAACTATGTTGTCGCTTACGCCGCTTAGGTCTAGCAAACTCCCGTTACGTGACTGTGGAAGAGCAAGTTGCCATGTTCTTATTGATAGTGGGACATGATAACCACAATCGGAGAACACGATTCGAGTTCCAACGATCGGGTGAAACCGTGAGTCGATTCTTCCATGTTGTCTTGGACGCGCTGATAAAATTGTTTAGGGAAGTTGTCAACAATGCTACCGAAGCCAACTCACCACTGACCAACCATGACAACCCTGTGTACTACCACGAGTTTTTTAAGGTCTGATTCTTAACTCTAGAACGAACTCCAAAAAAAATATTTTTAAAACGACCACTTAGACTAACCAAACATTTTTTGATACAATAGGATGTTGTTGGTGCGGTCGATGGTACCCATTTTCCTACCATGGTCCCTATCACAGATCATACTAGGTACCGCAACCGGAAAAGTGAAATATCCCAAAATGTCCTTGTAGCTTGCACTTTTGACATGAGGTTTACTTACGTTCTTGCGGGGTGGGAGGGATCGGCCCACGATGGTCGATTGTTGCGGAACGCAGTTACTCGTCAGGGTAGGAGGTTAACTATACCGGACGGTAAGTACTACCTTGCCGATGCAGGTTTTGCATTGAGTCCGGGGTTTTTAACCCCTTACCGCAGCGTCCGGTACCATCTTAGAGAGCGAGGAACCAACTCTCCCCAAAATGCTGATGAGTTGTATAATTGGAGACATTCGTCAATGCGTGGCGTGGTTGAGAGGATTATTGGTGTGCTGAAGAAGAGATTCGCGTACCTTAGGCATGCTCCTTTCCATGATGTGAGAACGCATACCAAGATTATCTTGGCTTGTTGTGCGTTGCACAATTATCTGAAAGACATCGATCCCACGAATGTTTGGCAGCCCTGGGTACCGAGGGAGGACGACCAACCAGAGGTAGTACCTGAAGTCGATCCCGGAAATGGTGGGGGTGGGATTCTTATTGGTCCGTACCAAGCTTGGACAAATTGGCGTGACAATTTGCGTAATAAAATGTGGGACGATTATTTGGACTACCACAATGGTGAACCAGAATGAGAACCATATTTGTTTTGTTTTCATGGTTATGTACGATTTGTAACAATTTATGTATTTGGATATTTGGTTTGTATTTGTATGACTATTTGAAGTATTTGTTGTTTTCATGAATGGATTTATTGTTAGGCATGTCAACCATTAACTTCAAACCACCAAGGAGGACTAAGAAACCCAAACAGACTACACCTCCACAACCTTCTCAATCCACTCAATCGCTACCTCAGGAACAGCCGTACTTTCCACCCCATAACCAGGGTAGTTCTCGCCAAACTGGTAAAACCCAGATTAGATGAACAAAGCAAATGATTGAGCTCATGCTCGATGTCTTGTGTGAAGAGGTTGCGCTTCGAGGTAAGCGTGTCGACAATGGGATAAAAACTGAATCCCTAAAGGCAGCCGCTGTGGCTGTGAACAAGGCATTAGGGATGCATGTTGGGCCTGAGAATGTTAGATCGAGCATGAAAACTTTGAGGGCTTTATACCTCACAGCCAAGGCGCTCATTGATGCTAGTGGTTTTGGTTTCACTTTCGATAGTGGAACCAGGACTATATCTGGAGACGAAGACGCTTGGAATAGATATTTTCTGGTAATTCTTCTAGTGTTTGAACTCCATTCAATTAAAATTTGCCCCATGTCTATACCCACTTCTAATACACATATGTACATATATGTGTTAATGTAGGCCCATCCCGAAGCGGTACCTTTACGTGGGAAAGAATTTCCATATTATGACCAGCTGTATATCATCATCGGTAATGAGACTGCAAATGGTCATGGAGGTGACGCTCGAGACCAAGAAGAAGAACTCTTCGTCGTTGATTCACCAAATGGTAACCTTTGTTGTACGTTAAATATTGTTAGGCGTTTGCGTCCAACCATTATCCCTAAAGTCTCGTAAATGTGTGTTCATTAGGGACAGAACCTGATGAAGTAGAAGATTTTGTGGTAATGGAGGGAGCCGACACAAATAAAAGTCAACGAGCTCCGCATACCGGAAATTCTGGGCTGAGTACTAATGAAAGCTCAAGTTCGGAAGGACCTCGTAGGCTGCCTATACCACCTCCCATTGTACCTTTACAGAACAAGCGTAAGAAGTCGCGCCTAGGCTGCATTGATCCAAGTGACGCGGAATATAACAAAGGGATGATGGACGCTGTGAAATCTCTGGCAGATCATTTTTCTGGTCCAAAGATCGATGATCTTACTGAAGCATTGTCGAACGTCCTAGGTGATGACGAAGATATGCTTTTGGAGGCAATAGACTTGCTCGGTGATAACAAAGCGCTAGCGTCTGTGTTCATGGGGTTGAATGTAAAACTGCAGCGTCCTTGTTTGCTTAAGAAGCTGGCAGTTGCTGCCCGTAAGGCTTAGTCCTTGTATGTCCTTGTTGTGTCTGAATTTGAAATATGTTGACATTATTGTGTTAAGTTAGTTTGAATGGTGCATACGACACCTTGAGACAATACATTGTGTCCATGTTTGGGGTGTTTTTCTAACACCGAAAAACTTATGTTATGGAGTTGTTGGTTTGGATTTCTCATTTTTTTATATTCTTATATTATGTTGGTGATGCCAATGCTCTGCTTAATTTGATAGGAATGCATCCCGGTAATTTTGGAAGAAACATTGCGAGTCTATATAGGCAGCGCAATGTGCATTGGACTGGAGATATGGATGTGCATTGGACTGCAGATATGGATAAGTTATTGTGTGATGTGTTGTTGTTCCATGCAACAGGCAATGTACCTGTGATGGTCCGACTCCGGTCAGCTTATGACCATTTTGTCAATAGTGTGAAACACGGTTTCAACATCGAAGTTAGTTTCAACGAGATTCGATGTCGAATCTCGTATTTCAAGAGAGAATTTAAGCTAGTCCAGGAGTTGTGCGAATACTATGGTTTTTATTTTGACAATGTCACGTTGAAAGTTAGCGGAACCAATGAAGAGTGGGACGAAGTCAATAGTGAAATTCCAGGCCGTTACGGCCACATTAAGGATAGGTGTATTCCAACCTACTTGCCAATGTCTACTATAGTGATTGCGTATAGTCTGCGTCCATGAGTGACGGCTATCTGTAATGTATGTAATGACTGCTTTATAAGCAAATTTGTTTAATGACAATTTTATTGAGTGCCATATATATATCTATTTTGTTCAACAATTAATTTTGTGGAGTCCTTACATTCTTCATGTGTTATTTTATAAAAAGGAATGGCGTGGACACCAAAAGACGATGAAAATTTATGTGTTGCTTGGGGGTTAGTCCGGAGCTCACCACCTGTAAATGGTACCGGTGAAGAGTTTTGGGGTGTTGTTTCCGACCGATTCCATGCAATGGAGGGAGTTACTATAGGTAGAGGTCTGTCACACCTAGCCAATAGAATGTCTGAAATTTGGGAGACTACCGAGCATTTTATCGGTATTGTTGAGTTGCTTCGCGAGCGTCGAAAAATTTTCGATTGTGAATTGGAACGGAAGCGCGCAGCGTTGAAGGTATACAAATACGGCCAACATAAAGACTTCGAATTCAATTCTTGTTTGCCAATCTTAGAACCATACATACGTTGTGGACAACCAGGTTGTACCGGTGTGATGAAAATCTACACTGGAAGTTGGAATAGACTTGATGAAAAGTGGATAAGTCTTGTGAAGTGCTCCGTTGAATTATGTCCATCAATCGAGTACTTGTTTCCAATACTTCGATCGCCTCCGACGAATGACATGGGGATGATATGTGCTCGATGCCTTCAACATCCCTGTCGCGAAGATTGCTCTTACGCATGGTTTCACTATAAAGCACAAGAATTCGAGACGTGTATGCATTGCTCGAATACACCATGTCCTAACGAATGTTTTAGGTTTTGTGATAACGATTACGTGATTGATAATGAGTCGAGTCAGACTCATGATGTTTAATATGAAATTTTGTAAAAATTTCAAAAAACTTGTGTACCTTATTAATATGTAATATTACGTGATGGGGATTTTTCGTATAAAACTCGAACAATGACAACCTTTTCATTAATGTTTCGCCGCACTTATATACTTGTTCTATTGGAATGTGTTCACACAGAATTTGATAATGGAAGGTGGAAGGGGTTTTTGTAGACGACGTGTCCGATGGACAACATCAAGGGATGACTTGTTGTGGACCAAAATAATGGCCGAACCGACACGTACTGTGACGAAAAGCATAGTGCACGATGTTGCTAGTGAATTAAAGATTGTATTGGGGCGTGAATTCACTTATGCTTGTGTTGCAACTCGGGTGCATAAGGCTAGGAGGGTTGCAAGGCAAATATATCTCTTGTGCGAGAATGAAGCGTTTGTATTTTGTCCCACAAGTTGCAAACTCATTGCCCTCGATGACGCTTGAGAGTCGCTCCCACCCGAAATGTTGCAATATAAGAAGTACAAAGACAAAGTCATCCCGTATTATGAAATAGAGAGGACAATTTTCAACATGCACCCGACGATGCCTATTATCAAATTTGGGTGATTGTCCATAGATGTGCCACTGTCACATGTTTAATTATTCTGCTACTTTGTGTTTCGATATTATTATGCTTATTTGAAAATAATATTTTGGCAATGTTTAAATTTGACATGTTCAATTCAAATATTTTCACCAATTTTGTATTATTTTGTATATTACCTTTCTAGCCTATGTATTGTTTAGTATTATTACTGTATATTTGTTTTTTTTTTTTTTTTTTGTTCATATTAGATGGCCAAAGCGAAAGGACTTCAGCCAATTGACGGAGAGCGTAATATCTGGTGGTCCAAGACAGTGACGAAAGCGAACGTCACCAATTAAAAGATTATGGTATGTCTAATATATTTTTTTTCGAATCTTATATATATTCTGAATTTTTTTGAATACATGTAATACCATGATTGACGAAATTAGGGAGATAACATATTTATAAATGTAACCTGTCTTTAACAGAAAATTCCGGCAAGGTTGAACGACAATTTTCATTCTGGCTTGGTTACGAATATGTGGTGTTGTGATCATGACCATAAGATCGTCTTGTTGTGGGATTCAGACCATGCATACTACTTCAAACATCTAGGCTGGAACACTTTCATCAAAAACACCAAATTGGCTGCAGGTGATGAAATCTTATTTGAGATTTTGGGTTATGTTCAGCATCGTTTAGAGATTTGGGTTCAGATCAGGCGTATGGACCCCATAGTTTCTGATTGGGTGCTCAAGGGTTGGAAAGAAGTCGAGAGATTGTATGCTCGGGCAAGGGCTGAAGGAGTGTTCCTTGATACACCAACGGAGAAGGTTCGTACTCCGGCCAGGATCCGCAACACTACTTCAAAGATTGTATCACTTGGTATTGGAGCTGGGAAGACAGATGGCGCATCTGGATCTGGGAAAAAGTCACTGGCGAAGAAACCGAAAATGCGAGTAATCATGCCGAAAGTCATGAAGTTCAGGATCCCTGATGGAGTAACACCCAAGGCAGCAACACCCAAGGCAGCAGCAAAGGCAGCAGCACCCAAGGCAGCAGCAACTAAGGCAACACCCAAGGCAGCAGTAACTAAGGCAACCAAGGCAGCAACACCCAAGGCGGCAACACCCAAGGCGGCAACCAAGGCAGCAACACCCAAGGCGGCAACCAAGGCAACAACCAAGGCACGCAAGGTGACAGCAAGCAAGGTTGATAGGGCTGGAAAAAAGAAGATGAAGATTGGCGATGATGAAGTTGGCGATGATGAAGATGTTTGTACTCGTCAAGAACCATGTTCATGCTTTGACAACTATGGCGTTGGCGGTAATTGGGACTGTGTAGCAGAAATTTTCAGGAACTCAGAAGCAGCAATGGATGTCGATGTCACAGTTGAGATTTCAGACTCCACGATAGTGATTGACAGTGATTCTGATAGTGAGGTATTCTAGTTATTGACAGTGATTGATAGCAGTTAATGTGCATTTGGTAAAACTGATGAAAGGGTAAACTGATTGACAGTATTTTGGTAAAGCTGTGTTAACAAATAGTTGTTGATATTTATGACGACATTAGTTGTTAATATTTTGGTAAAACTGATTTGACGATAGTTTTCATGACGACATTATAAATGTTGGTCGTCCGGACATGTATCCGACTTTTGTGACATAACTTTTGTTTATAACTCTATATTATTATTTTTGTGACGTAACTCGTGCACTAGAGTCATATGTGTACAGGTTATTTTCGATATTGCTAGTGATTTTTTTATATATGTCCTTGTAATTGTTTTTTTTATAATGTTGATGTGTATAGTTGGTTACATATGCTTATGTTTATCGAGTTGAAAGTCCTTGTGTTAACTACACACGGGGCTATTACATATTTCAATTTTTAACAACAAGATTTTTTTTATTATATTTGTTTATAGGCTTGTTTATAACTCTATATTATTATGTTTGTGACATAACTCGTGCATTAGAGTTATGTGCGTACAGGTTATTTTCGATATTGCGTGGTGCTTATTTTCGATATTGCGTGGTGCTTATTTTCGCTATTGCGAGTGATTATTTTTTATACATGTCCTTGTATTTTTTTTTATGTCGATGTGTGTACTTGGTTACACATGCTTATGTGTATTGAGTTGAAGGTCCTTGTGTTAACTACACACGGGGCTATTAAATATTTCATTTTGTCCACCAAGATTTTTTTTATCCCAATTTATCTTCTATAACAACCACTACCTTTTTTTTCCGTTAATTTAAATTTTTATTAATAAAAAATTTTAAATTTTTTGAAGTTTTGTATTATTACTACAAATCCACAAGTATGTATTATGTTATTGGGTTGGGTTGATAAGACATGTGTTTTTTCAAAGGTTTAAGATTGATGGGCTTAAGATTTAAGAGCTATAAAAATTGGCCCATGTTCAGTTTAAGTGTTTGCCTAATCATTTAGGTTATCAAACAGAGAAATAGTGGCAAAACCAAGTTTTAAAGTGTTTGCCAGTGTTTGCCCGTGGAGTTATCAAACACTTGCAAAATTTGTTTGCCTCAAAATTTATTTGCCTGAAGCCGGCAAATCACCATTTGCCTCAAAATTTGCCGGATTGCCGAAAACATCAATTTGCCAGGAAAATTTATCAAACGCACCCTAAATAACCATCAAAGAGGGAAAAAAAAGTGGGGGACTGAAAAGCTAAATGTGGTCTGAGATGGAAGAGAAAGAACAAAAAACCCTAAAAAACAAAGATTCGACTAGATTGTCAAAAAGTTGTCGCCATTTTTTTGTTTCAATGTTTAAGGTTTTTAGAGTTTTTTTTTACTGTTGTATGACCAACAGCATTTATAGGGTACCCTAATAAGAATGCATCAGGATTCAGGGTTGCATACTCATATTATTTCTCAAAAACTAGAGTGTGACATATGATGACTAGTAAGGAACAAAATCCAGTTCATACAGTATTTGAATTTCAAATAAGTTTATCTCTAATCTCTAATCTCTAATAATAATTACTATGCTTAAAAATCAAACTATATTTTCTTGAGATGCGAAATATCATAAATCCTTGTTTTCTTTTTCCAGAAGTAAAAGTTATCAAATAAAGTCAAAATCTCGAGATATGAAAAAATATGATCTAACGAATGCTAATCACCAAAACTCTCTACTTCTGTTCTCTACTATATAAAGCGGGAGACGAAAAGAACAAACAGTACTCTGTTCTCTGTTTTCAAAAACAACAAGAAAGAAGAAGAAGATGAGCAGAGAAGAAGAAGATAAAGGTTTACCACCATCACTAATTCCACCTGTTGATCTTCAGTGTGAGTATAATGAGTGCAAAGGGTGGAGACTTCATGAAAAGAAGTTTTGTCAACTTCATTATTTAGAAAAAAATAGAGAGAATAAGAAGAAACAGAGTTATAGAGAAGAAGTTGAAGTAGTAGTAGGTGAAAATATTGTGAAAGAGAATGATGAGATTAAGAAGAAGAAAAAAAAGGGTAAGAAAATTGATAAACTTTTGGTGGAAAAATCTAATCTTGATCATATTGGTGGTGTTATTGATGATGGGGGTAAGAGAAATCAAACAGAAATTGAAAATAGTAAGAGAAAGACTGTTGATTTGGTGGAAAAATTTGATCTTGGTGATAATGGTGGTGTTAGTGATGATGGGGGTAACAGAAATCAAACAGAAATTGATAATGGTAAGAGAAATAATGTTAATTTGGTAGAAAAATGTGATCTTGATGATGATATTGGTAATGGGGTTGAGGGAATGTTGCGGCATGATTCAAAGGATGAACCATTGGTTCAAAAAGATGAACTAACTTGTTCAATTGCGGCCAGGAAAACTGGAGATGTAAGTAAATAATTTTTTTGAAATTTGAATTCCAATCTCTGTTTATTACTCATTTTTATGGAAAAGTTTAGTTTTTTTTTTAATTAGATTGTTTAAGAAGTGATAATGGAAATGGTAAAATACATTTGACAGATTATTAGTGAGAAGAAGAGTGATGATGGAGAGCTTTTTCATGGGGAAGATGATAAAGGGTTTAAGAGCAGTCTAAAAGTGTGCCAACAAGATGAAAAGCCGGGGATTTTAATTAAGAAAAATGATAAGAAGAAGAAGAAGATGGGTAAGAAAAATGAGGCGGGGGAGAAGAAAATCGATGATGAAGGGGCTAAGAGAAATCTGCAAGAGAAAAGAGTAGAGGTAGATATCTCCATGAAAAATAAGGGGGAGGTTGAGAAAAAGAATGATCTTGATGGTATTAATGAGCTAAAAGATTCTGCAGAACCTATGGAAGTGGAAGGTGAACTGGAGAAGCTGAATCGTGATGTAAGTCAAAGCAATCTCAATCTTCATGGGGAAGATGGTAAAGGGAATCTAAAAGTGTGCGAAGAAGATGTAGAAAATGAAAATGCAGGGATTTTAATTAAGAAAAATGATAAGAAGAAGAAGAAAGGTAAGAAAAATGAGGCGGGGGAGAAGAAAATCGATGATGAAGGGGCTAAGAGAAATCTGCAAGAGATAGATATTTCGGTGAAGAAAAATAGTGATCTTGATGGTATTAATGACCTAAAAGATTCTTCGGAACCTATGGAAGTGGAAGGTGAACTGGAGAAGCTGAATCGTGATGTGAGTCAAAGCGTTCTCAATCTTCATGGGGAAGATGATAAAGGGAATCTAAAAGTGTGTGAAGAAGATGTAGAAAATAAAAATGCAGGGATTTTAATTAAGAAAAATGATAAGAAGAAGAAGAAGGGTAAGAAAAATGAGGCGAGGGAGAAGAAAATTGATGATGAAGGGGCTAAGAGAAATCTGCAAGAGAAAAAAGAAGAGAGAGATATTTCCGTGAAGAAAAATAATGATCTTCATGGTATTAATGAGCTAAAAGATTCTTCGGAACCTATGCAAGTGGAAAGTGAACTGGAGAAGCTGAATCGTGATGTAAGTCAAACCATCTATTTCTTCATACAATTATTTCTGGTATGCCTAAGTTTCTGTTTTTGCATTTGATGAATAAAAAATTTGAGCCCTAAATGAATGCTTCTTCAGGTTGAAGAAGACAAGCAGGAGAAGGATTGTCAACAAGATGGAATGATAGAAATTCCGGTGAAGAGGAATGCACAGAAGAAGAATAAGGACAATCAAGGTAATGGTGAGAATACAACTGGTTCGGAATTGAAAGGTCATGTATCAAAAAGCAAGGTGGAGACAAAGGTTGAATTTAGACGTATCACAAGGTTGACTTCTGGTGGGGCAAGTAGGGTAAATGAGGATGTAAGTAAAGAACTTTCTGAATTCCAATTTCTACTTTTTCCACATTTTTGTGATAATTTTTATTTTGCTTTTGCTATATATTGGCTGTATAATGTAGATTTATCCAGTGTTTTTGTTTACTTGTGCCGTGATCTAATTTCATTGTATTTCTCAAAGAAAAGTTATCCTTACAATGGCAATGTAATGTAATTCTGTGAATTAAAGAATCTGTTGTTTTTGAATGTTGTTGTTGTTGTTGTTCACTTCTGCCGATTTAGTAATGTTTTCATTTTTCAATGTGTTAGGATCTTTGTACTAAATATCTGACTGGATTAATCTTTTCATTTCATGTGACCTTTTGCCTACTGTTTGCATGATTACCAGTAGGTGATCGTAAAAAGCCGTTTAAATTCATCACTCAGCAGTATGTAGAGAGGTCCACTATATAATGTAGCAATATCCAGTTGTCCGCTATAAGTTGCGTGTGTATTAGCTATTTCATTTGGTTTGTGGTTGTGGACACACAAAAATCCTAAACTGTTGGAGTATTTACTTTAGCTATATATGGTTGAGAGAACTCATTAACTGTTAAATAGGGAAATATTAGTGTTGTTTCTTTTTAATAAACTGGATATCTCATACTTAACAGAATGACGAAAAGAAACTAAAATTGTATTTTATAAGCCTGCGGCATGTTGTTAAATATTCAAAACCACACTTAACAAGGATCTGTTTCTTTTTTATTAGCTGGGTTATCACAAAGAACACTTGCCAGTGTCCTTGTTCCATTATGAAGCAAAACACATAAGCTAACCAGGGCAATGTCATCCATCTACTTTATACCTTCACATAACATGACAAATTTCAACGTCTGGTCATTTTAATTTTTAGCCATGTTGAGCTCAATTATGTTTATAACACAAAATTGGAGGCAGTGGTTATTATTTTCTTGTCGGATAGTAGAAAGTTATGGAAGAGTGCTTTGCACATGATGCGTTTACAAAGAAAATATGGTATCCATCATGTGTTTAATACTTTGTATTATTGTGTTGCTGCTTTGTACAATACTGTGTGCATGTGTACAGATAGTATTGATGAATCAGTTGTCTTCCATGTTAAAGGATAAAGAAAGGGAGACCGTAATGACACTTCGGGCTAAGCGTACTGGTGATGCAAAAGATGATGAGGTAGTTTATTAATACGACATTCTTATTCCTTACATTTCATGTATTCCTAGCATGACCATTCTAGAATTCTTGTTCTCGGATGAGTAAGGAAACTTGGTCTGATGATAGTAAAGATATAAAAAAATTGTGTGTTCAGTGCTTCTGCGTAGTGTGCTTGTGTATCATTAGTAATGATGAATATGGTGTCTTTTGCGTTTAAGGATAAGCAATGGGAGACAGTAGTAGCTCTTCGAGCTATGCCTATTGGTGGTGCAAAAGATGTTGAGGTAGTTTGTTTATCCATTATCTGTTCCTTAGATGACATGTATTCCTAGCATGACCATTTCAGAATTCTGTTTCTCAGGTGAGCAATGAAACAAGGTTTGATAATGGTAAAGATAAAGAAAAGTGTCTTCAAGTCCAAGAAGATCATAAGGTGGTCAAACATCCAAAAGAAAGTAAGAAAGACAAAAATGTAGAGCTTCCAGTAAAGAAGAAAAAGAATGAAGAGAAAAAGAGTTTGGTTAAAGATCTTACTGATGGAGTTACGAATGTGGAAAAAAAATCTTTGAAAGAAAAACAAAGAAGAGTGGAATACGTTGAATCACTCAAGGATTCAGAAAAGAGAAAAAATGATTTTGCCAATGATGTTGGTAACAACAAGAAGATGAAAGGTTGTGTAGTTAAGAACAAAGATCAAACAGTTGTTAAGGTTAAACCGACAGTGGAAACAAAAGCTGAACTCAAACGTAGTACAAGGACAAATACTGGAGGGGCATGTGGAATAAACGAGGATGTAAGTAAAGAGCGTTCTCAATTTTCTGGTTTTTCCTATATTTATGAAAAATTTAATTTATTTCCTATTGTTTGCCATATCTGAACAGTTGTTGGTCTTTTCTTTGGCTGTTTAATGAATCATTTGCCTTATAAACGATAGTTAATACGGAATATCGCTGACTTTGCAACATAATCTTAACTCCTGGCAGTAACTTGATACTTAATCCAGAGGACAGTGGTTGTTGTTATAAGTTTATGCTGTCCATTTCTCTGCATCTTACTGATGTTTCCACTGTTAGTGTTTTTTAGTTCAGACAAAACCCTAGTTTATGCTTCGACTGACTTAGGGCTTATGCTTGCCTCGAGTCTGTAAACTCGATTTTGTTTCCCCCACCCCACCCTTAGCCTTTTAAAAACACGGACAGTAGAGTATGGCCTGGTAAGGCCTTCACCTTTTGTGGTAAATTTGGACCCAGAAAAGGCTAAAACTTGAGCTGTTTATATATAAGAGACTACAAAAAAGCTGTTTACCACCTTTGTGGTAAACTTTGATTGAGATAATTTATTTGGTTTTGTTTCTAGAATGAGATATGATAGCGATCTATACCTCTACCCTTTAAAGAGACTACAAAAAATGGGGAATGCTTGGATCAGTTCCTGTTTAAATCTTGTAAAATTCACTGTTCATCCTTCACTCTATTGCGAAAGGGTTTTCTTTCTCGTGAGGTTCTTAATCCAAAGAAGACTCTCCACTGTTCATCCTTCACTCTATTGCTCTCCTGTATATGAGAATTCCTGGTAATGAAAGTATTGTAACTTTTTAAAACCAGGAAATCAATTATATCTAGAGACTACACAAGTTTTTTTGAAAGACGTCATACTTTTCAAGTGATAGGCTTTTCAATTTTAAAGCGCAATTAACAATTTGATTGAAATTAATTGAATGGACTATTTGAAAAAGGTTGTTACTCTTCTATTGCAATCAACTTTCATGTATCTTATTGGATTTTATTTGCAATCGACTTTCACCTATCTTAATTTGTATTGGATATATGTGTTGTATTTATTGTGGACTTTTTTATATGTGTAGCCTCAACGTCAAGATATCAACGATATAGGAAGAAAATGTGAAGTGTACGGTGCCTGGAATAAGTTCGCTGCATATGGTGTAGTTGTGGAAGTTGATCCGAAGATACAAGTCCATAATGTAGCAATGGGAAATGGCAATTATAAAATCCAAATTATGAGTGCCGTGGATAATGAAGCAGAATTGTTTAGGCCGAATAGTCAGGTTTCTATCATTGAGGATGTTGTGGGCAGTTTTACTGTTTGGCCAAAACAAAGTCTAAAGTTTGTTGATTGAGATGTAATTTTGGTGGAATTATTTTGGGTAATGCAGTTTGGTCGAGGTTGTTTTTGTTGGTTATCAACTACTAATGTTATTTATATTGTAATGCTGATTATCATATTTAAACTTCTAGATTATATGTGAATTATTATTGGTTTATTTTTATTTTTATAAATATTTTTGTGGAAATTTGTTGTGTCGACGTTACCATGAATCAAAGATCATACTTTGCTATGATCCATATTGTTTTTCACTCCGCCAATGCAAGTGGTGCATTGCTGGTCACAACCCTTGATCAAGGAGGGAGGACGATAATAGAAACTACTCTTCATATCACCAGTACAAGCAGGTGTGTATATATGCTATCGGCAAGGTATCTATCATTATTAACCTGTGCACAGTTTGAATTCTGTTATATTGTTATCAGGTATCACGGTCAAGGAGACGGAGAAAATGGAGAATTATACGTCAAGATGCAGCTGACAGGTGACAATATCTTTGTATCGGGAGAGGCTGAGAAGGAGAAGGCAAATTGGAGCCGGCTTGGATTGGTTAAAGTTCCTTTCTAGGTAAGATTTTCTATGCTAACTAATATACTTTAACATTTGGACTTAAATAGTTTTTTTTTTTTTTTTTTGGTTCTAGCTTAAATAGTTATTTAGATCTTATAATCAGCCATATTACAAATGATTCTATATTTGGCCTTATTATTTTGTATTTTGGGACAGTAGATTGCTATCACTTATGTATATTTTTTTAGGAGTGCATATAGTCTACTTTTTTCATGTAATATGTAATGCTCATGATAATGGATATTTTTATTTGGCCATAACAACTTATTAGTTCTTGAATGGTGTTAGGAGGGATTTTTTAAATTGAAGCTCCACAAGGAGAGATTACGCTGTGAGATGCCCTGTATCCAATCTTGAGCTTTGTTCAGATTTACAGGTAGGTTTTATGCTATTTTCACCAGTAATAGAGCTACAAGCTTTCCTTTCAATGGGTTTTAATACATGAGAATAATGCAAGCCAAAAATCTGACCAACTATTGTTCAAATTTCAAAGTTTTAAACAGATTAATTAATCGTTTAGTTTAGTTGGTATGTTTTTTCACTAGTATGACAATGTCTTCACTTCACTTTGGCCAATAACCAAGTGTTAATTTAGTTTCCATAGAAATATTATTATTAACATTATTATTTGCCGAGGATGGGATTGTTGTAAGACTGATTCTTAAGATTGTAATTAAATGGATTTGCTTAAAAATAGATAGGTTTATGTTGCTGCACATGTGGGTTAAATTAAAAATGATTTATGTTGTTGAACCGTGGTTGATTCAGATTTATTACTAGTAAAATGGTTTCTAGTATAAGTCAGTATGGGAATGACAAACTGTAAGTTTGTTGCTTTCTAATTATTCTGTTTGTAATTGCATTTACATATTCCATTAGTTGTTTTACCTCTGCCTCTCCTTCTATGTGATAGAACTGAAATTATGAAACAGTCTTTTCAGTGCTTGGGTTGACAATGTGGTGACTGTTACTTTTATATGTATGAGCCTAGCTTATATAGATTATTAAAAAAAAAAAAAAAAAGCTTAGCTTATATGGAAAACTAGTTGTACCCGTGGACGCTAGTATCAATAAATTTGTAAATCTTTTCACTCAATTGTTCCTGTAGAAAGAATAATTATAATAGAAAGTGGTAAAAGATTGTCAATAACAATAAAATGCACACAACCTTAGAATGGAATAATTATAGCAATTTTTTTTGGGGTTTTTTTTTTATAAAACGGATTATAAATATAATTTGACATTTTGTACTTGTACTAAATGGAGTTCATACAATGCTTGTATTAAAACTATGTGATCTACAATGATTAATTTATTGATTCTTGGTTTCAACTAATTTTCATCATTTTATAACCACGATTGTTTTTTAATTTTTGTTAAGTATGAAGTCTTAGCAATAAAAGATATTTTCTTCACATTTTATAAAATCTTGCATTTTTTTTACACTTGATTTTTTTTTTTTTCTAAATCTAGGCAGTTGATTTTGATTAGGGCCACATTGTCTTCACCAATGTTTGTTGGGGTTTTTAGGTTTTGGGGCATGTATTAACAATGCCCTTCACCTATGCACTTCACCAATGTTTATTTAGTAAGATGAAAGTAGTAGTCATATGGGAGGAACGCTGCTCATTATGACTGAGGCCTATATTATCTCCTGAAAGAACACCCATGGCACCCAGTTTTACAACATGGACAATAACAAACTTAAGATAGGCATATGCCATGTAACTGGAGGTCTTATTCTTTGCTAAAAGAAAACCTCAAATTAAAAAAATAAAATAAAAATAAAAAAATAAATCATAGGTCTTACAGAAGATAGACGGTGGTGGCCTTACATCAAAATCAAATTCGGCCCAATATACCATGTGCTTGAATACATCTCCGACACCACCTCAACTCAGGAAAAGTAAAGCAATTTAATATATTTAAGTCATTATTCAGACCATAGGAACCGTTCTACTCTTCCAACCTAGATCGTATTCATATTTTGAGCATCTAATGGTAGATTGGTAGTATCTATCCAATATAACATTGTGTAACACATGGCTGGTGATTAGAAGAGTTCCCACTTTAGCAGCTACTACTTCAAAATATTATGCATCTTCACTTCTGAATTTTCTGTATCAACTTGTGCATGTTGAATTGCACAATGTATAAGTATTTCAATTACATTTTTAGAGACAATCAATCGCATTACTATTCATTATAACTGTAAACTGAAGATTTTACAACTATGAATTGTACATAAACTTTTTTGGTATAAGAACTTTGTTCATGTGCAAATCTATTGCCCTTAAAGTTTACAGAATTTTTTTTGTAGTGTTTAAATATTGTTCAAACATGATCCCACTGCCTCAAACCTTTGATGCAGTTCTTTGGTCGTCCAGTATTCATACAAATTCCAGGGAAAAAAGTTAAATTAAAATATATGCAAAAGGTAAACAACAATTGGGATCATTGGTCACCTTAAACTTTTATAATCCATCCTATTTTAATAAGATAATAGGTAACACTTGAATCCAAATCAACATAATGGGAGCTTCTCATCCATGGGATTAGTAAGAAAAAAAAATTCTTTGAAATAGTAATCATTAATGACATTATTGTTGAGAAAGAAGAATAGCTTACCAGGGTCATCATTAAGTGTTTTCCTAGCCAAAGCTTAATTTCATAATCACCTGCAAAACACAAGGCACAACAAATATCGTGAACACAAGTTTAACGAAAACAGTGTCATAGAACTGTAGTACATTGAAAGGTTGTCATTATTGGATACGCTTATTAGGGGCTTGTAATTCTTGTTTACCCCAGGTTAGTAATTTTTTGCGAGAACAACTTTCAAACTCAAAAGTCCTATGAGAGGTTCAATCTGATAGGACTTAGGAAAGAAGCTTACATAAAATGTTCAATGACAATCATAGACATCAGAAACAAATACAAATGATTTCAAATTAATATTGTTTTGAGTCAGGTTTTGGTATCATTTTTGCACTGGTGTTGGAAAAAACATTTTTCACTAAATATCAAAAATTTCGCCTTCAATCAATCTTCTCATTGACCAAATCAAGTTTATACCATTTCATAAAGAAGTGATCCCAAAAACACTGCAATATGGTACAGATCAGATACGTGTTCTTCAAAACATTTTAGAAAATAATGAAAGGTGATCAGTTTTGGAGTCTAACTACCAACAGGGTTAACAAAATAAGAACAGAGCAAGACTGCAATTAGGGGTGTAAAAAAAACCGTGGAGGCGGGTCCCCGCGGGGAACTGATCCGAATGGGAGGATATGAAGGGGTATATATGGGGATCGTGGGTATGGAAGTCATTTAAAAACCCGAGTAGGTTTCGGAGCGGGGACGGATATTATGGTCTCCAAATCCATACCTGACCCGATTATATATTCAAATTTAAAAATTATAATTAATATATCTACTACATTTAATACCCAAGAGCTTATTCATTATGGTTTTCAGTTTTCTATGCGGCTGTGCTCTATTCTCTAGATTATTTTGAAGTCCAAACGGCTCCCATTCTCTAGTCTCTATACATATTAACAATTTAACAAATATATCTATTCTTTTTCTCATTATTATTATTATTATTTGTTTACCTAAAATTAAAAATGGAGTCCCGCGGAGAACCGATCCCCGTTGGAGGCGAGGACGGGGTTCCCCGAATAGTCTCAAGCGGGGAATGGACGGGGATGGAGACTAAAAAACTAAACGGGGATGGGGACGGAGATAGGAGTACCCGGTCCCGAACCAATCTGTGAACATCCCTAACTGCAATCCTATTTAACACATTGTAAGCCATTGGAGTATAATAATAAATAAACATACCTGACTTAGTATAAAAGCTGAGAAACAACAGATTGGCTCTCCCATCACATTTTCATTTAGCACACAGCAAAAAGTATCTATTGGCTTCAGTGGAACCACAACAGCAGCCATGTTATCCATTCTCCTATTCTCAAAAACAGTGTTCAATATGCATTCAGCTAATGAGTACACACACGAAGAAGATAGTTGTCGCTCCGTGTATGCACTACATCTAGGGTTCCTGGCACAGCCAAACATGGCAGGCCAAACATGGCATGCCATAGGCATGTTATTTGGGGATTTAGCATGCCTTTTACGTGATTTTTAATAATTAATTAATATTTTATTTTAAATATATATGTATATAAAATTTTATATTTAGAAGACAAAATTTCTAGAAGATATGATCTACCTACCCAAATTTGAGTAGGATGTGAAGTACATGAACTAATCCCAATCTATATCGAAGTTACAATTGATGAAAATATCCAAGAATGTAGTTAATTAGCAATTGCACCAATTGATGTCTTAAATTCTTAGTACAAGATACTTTTAAACTTAGACTTTGAATAAACATGTGTTTTTTTTTCGTTTTTATTTGAATATCTTCGAATGAAATTCCAAAAAGAATTTAATATATTCTATTATTGTTAATTTATTGTGATTATATTTAAACAAAATTATATAGTCCAAACTTTGTATATATGGTACACAAGAAAAATAGGCCTTGTATGTAAGGGGGAGAGCAAAAGGCATACCAAAACGACATGCCATTTAGCGGCATGCCAAAAAAATAGTTCATGCCAGGAACCCTAACTACATCTGATGCTTCAAAACTATACAACTGTTCCTAGTTCCTACCACATCATCAGAATTGAGCTGATGTGGCGAAAATATCCTTTGTTGTCAATCTTTTCCTCAACTGATGTAGCAACTATGCAAATGGGCACCAGGAAATGACTATTAGTCTATTACCGTAGTGGTCTGGTCCTCTAACTAATGAAGCCATTGAGTATTAGGATTAGTCCGAAGTTACCCTCTAATTGAGTATTAGTGGAGCCAAAATAAAAAGGTAGCTCATTTTTCTCTATTATATTATACTAGCTTTTTAGCCCGTCCGTTGGACGGGGAGCTTGAAATAATCATTTAATAAAAAAATTTGTTTTTTTTTTAAATTTGTCTCAATTTTAGATTCTAAAGTATTCCTGAAAAAATGCAATTGTTCCGAAGTTCCCTACACAGGTGCCATGGGCCTGTGGGCTGTGGCCGTGAAGATCGAAGATTACTGATACATTACTGTAAGATGAAGTGCAGTAAGGGTTTGGACGAAGCAAAGGACACAAAAGAATATAAGAAGCAGTTTGAAGATTGTGGAGGTGAATAAAAGAAGCAGTGATACTGAATCGCATACAAGAGTTCCGCTTTCGAGCAACAAATCTAACTTCATAATAACCACAGCTGGACTTGCTAATCACAATAAGTCTAAAAGAATTTTCTAATGCTTGAAAGAATAAACTGGTTTTGCTAGACTTCCTAATCACAACTCATTCTCAAAGCTCCGTCTATCAGTTCCAAGGTGAAAGTTTAAGGGACCTCCAGCTCAACATTAAGTTACTAGCGGTTGAAAATGCTATTGATTCTTCCCACCATTTTTTATATTAATAAATCCATTTAAATACTGATTGTTTCAATTTTTTGCAAGTTCTCTTAGCTTCCTGTTACATTTGAGTTTTGTGTTGCTCTAACCTGAACTTGCATAATCTGTCCTTTAAAATAACCACAAATCTGATCTGAACAAAGTCAGGAACGAAAAATTATTGAAGAACATCATCTCTACTATTAATACTGAATGCGGTTGACATCAAGATATTCAAAAAATAAAATATTACAATGTATTTCATAGATTACAGTTGTAAAGTACATTCGGCATTGCAGAAAACAGAAAGAAGTTGTTCTGCGCGCAGATCCAATCACCCTTGGAAGACTGCCCCATTGTATTGGTCGTTATAGCTGCACCGTTTTCCTCCGCCTTATTAACAGGTCTGAGAATATGAGTTTTTCTCGTTCCTTAATACTGTCCGTTCCATTGGTAACCATGCCCAAACTGTTGCCTTGATCCTCTTAGTTGCTTTGGCAAACGTAAACTCTTCTTCGCTGGAAATGGCTTCATTCCTCATGGATCAGGTCACCCATATCACCATGTACAGTAAAATTGGCCATAGGAACTTGTCTGTAGGGCATGGTCTGGTCGTCTCAACCATTCAGCATCTCTGCAAAAGTTTCTTTACTGACTTCTTTCACCACTATACATCTGCAAGAAAGATGAATTCTGACTTCCTACACCGGTTTATATGGGAATTCATTCTCTAATCTCTCTTCTGGTTGATGATCCCCGATAATTGATAGAACATGGACTTGACAGTAAATTGCTTTAAAATGTGGAACGGAACAGGTTATATGAACATAATATACCCAAAAATAGAAATACCAAAAAGATTGTTTACGATCCAAGAATTGTAAAATAAAAAAACAGGAAAAAAAAAGAATAGAAAAACCTATTGAGATATTGTCCCTTTCCACCAAGCTTTTGACCTGCCCTGATAATACAAGTAAAACTCCCTGCACTCACCCACAACATCCTGCACCTAAAATGCCAATGATCAAGTAGTTGGCTAAAAATGTTAGTGATAAAACTTCTAAGTCATAACTAATACGAATAAATTGTTATTATTAATAAGTTCAGTACGTGTTTTATATTGAAGTACTGTAATCAATCTCAACACGGTCTCCCAGACGACCTTCAAAATTAAGCTCAATTGGTGATGGACAAATATCCTGTAGTAGAAAGTAACAAATAATTTTGGTTACTACATATTATGTATATGCGGAAGAAAATCAATAATTTTTTGGTTTGTAAATGATACCTTCTCTTTAGTTCTGTCAAAGACATATGAAGTTACGCCCCCACACGGAAGCTCTGTTTGCTTGTTATCAAGCATTTTCTGTTTTTTTAGCTCTTGCCCATGAAAATATTGGGGTAATTAGTTCTAAATATCGTCTATTTACATAAAATCTGAAATTATTTTGAAGAGATCTTAGTTGACCTTTGTAACATGTAGAGAAACATTATTGCTCTAACTTGAAGATGCATAAGTTGTAACATGTAGGGAAGCATTATTGGTCTCACTTGAAGATGCATAAGTTGTAGAGTCTTATCCCCTTTCATCTTCTTGTCACCCTACATTGAAGAATATATGAGTAATTTGATTAAAAAACCACTAACATAACATGTACCTCAATAGGTTTGGTAAAATGCTTGGTCTCGATTTCTTCATTGACAACCCAAACTTTGGATGACGTAAATGAGGCCACAACATCTTCATTGCATATATTGAATTTGCTTATTTTTATTTCAATAACAAATTCCAATCCAACCAGTTTATTCAATATATCCTTAACAACAGAGGTAAAATTTTAATTAAGTAAATAGGAAGGAGAAACAACTAAATAATGTATGGTAAGTGTACCATCGTATTTAAGTCAATCATTTCTGTGACAGGAAGCTTCAACAAACGTTCAACCTCTCTATCAAAGATAGATGTTGAAGCAGATTGTCCACAATCTCGAATCTCGACATGTATTTTATACCTATTAATCCAAATGATGGTTTAGAATTAATATCTAATTTAATTTAAATTCGTAGATTTGGAATTCTCTTACTTTGCAACTGGATAATCAACAAAGTTTTTGCAATTGTCACACCAATGCTTGTTGCCTCTACAAACAACTTTCTTGCGATAATCTTTGTTATTGCAAGAGAAATATATAGAAGGGCTCATAATCGTATATAACCTAATAAATTGGAAAGGCAAGCATGTTATTTGTACCGAACAAAAAATGATTAATATAATATTCTCTCAGTATAAACAACAACAATTATAAGAAACCCAAATTTTAGTGAATCAAACCAGTAAGAAAAAATAAAATTAGAAAGGCAAGCATCAACATGTGATTTGTAAACTTCTCTTTTAGTGTAAATGGAATCAAAATTATAAAGGGCCCAATTGTACTGAATCAAGTGAGTAAGGAAAAACAACTCCACGTATACATGTGATTTTTTTTTTTTTTTTTTTTTTTTTATGTATATAGCCGGAATTTAGGTATGGAAAATAAAAGGAGAAGAAAATTTGTGCCAAGATATAATAATGCCAAATCAAATAAATAAACAAATATCTAATAATTCGAACACATAGGAAAGAGTAAAAGAATAACAATTGAGACTCAAACCTTTCCAAAATTAGTTGTTGTTTTTTCTGCCGGGAAGACCAATTGCAGAAGAGGAGAAGAAGAACAGAAAAGTGACGAATTCATTTGTTGTTATTTTCTTTTATAACTTTCTAAAATCGACGAATCGTTACATATGTCTATTGGGTAAATTATATCTGTTGGTGAAGATTTGGGATGATAACTGCCAAATAGAGAGAATCACAACCTTTGGACATGCTAACAAAAAGATGCGACGATTGGTGAAGAAGATAGAATAGTGAAGACGTTTGTACATATGAAAATAAAGTGAGTTAGTAATTTTTAAAACATTGAAAGGATAAAATTGGAAATTTGCTTTAATTTTGCTGATGTGGCTGCAAGATTATGTAATTGTTTGTAAGAATTTTTTGCCCTTGGACATTGTGCTTTATATTAAAAGAAGAATGACTCTTGCTATACTGGACTAAAGTAAAGAAATTTTAATTTTCAGTCTTACATTGCACACTCCGTCTAACGTCTTAAACCCGGTTTAATATTTTCACAATTTGTACTTGCTAATGTCTTACAGGAAAAAAAGTATATAAAGTTCACCATCTGCAACCTACTGGACAACCAATACAACTGATATTACTTTTAATTATGATATCCTCATCCACTGACATTTATCAGAAAGTATTGAATATAAACAAACAACTGTTTGAGAAGCCGAATGTTTGGCACATTCGCTCATTTGGAGAGGCAAGTGCCGTGAGCACCGTGCCTTTGAGTACCGCACTGCATAACAGTTTGGTGTCCATTGCTTGAAGTACCTTCGGGCTGGATATTTGTCGTATAACCATGTCGTCACACCCGTTACTAACAAAGTCTGTGCCGACAAGGTTTCCTGGCGTCTACACGAGGGGACTTTGCCAACCCGTGTTTTCTTTCCCTTCTTTGTTGGCAAGACGTCCCACACATTCCGGTTTGGCCGGCAATGGTGAGGTGCGAACTAATGCCCCGGGAGACTTGGCCATTGGTCGTCGTCCTGCTAGGACCCCCCCCCCCCCTATGCATTAGCCGTCCCCAAGTCTAATAGACTTGGAGCATCCCTAAGGGGGGACCTACTATTGCTTTTAGAATGGCCAATAGTAAGGCATCCTTCCCGGTCCTCACGGTTTGCAGTGTGAAAGGTGTTGAGCTAGGCTCAATCGTAATATACTGCTGTACGTGGAGATAACACGTTCAAAATGATGCTTGTATGATGCAAAGGCTTACTTTTATTGGTAAATAAGTTTTGGCTTGGATGCAAAGGCTTACTCCCATTAGTAGAGAAGCTTTGGCTTGGATGCAAAGGCTTATTCTCATTAGTAGAGAAGCTTCGGCTTTAATGATCAGTGTATAAGGGCTTACGTGTGTGCCTTGACTGCTTGTTCGGACTTGTGGGTTTATGTGTGCCATGGAGTGTCCGAAAGTGCAAAGGCTTACTCTCATTGGCAGAGAAGCTCTGGCTTGAATGAGCAGTGTATAAGGGCTTACGTGTGTGCCTTGACTGCCTGTTCGGACTTGTGGGCTTTGCCATGGAGTGTCCGAAAGTGCAAGGCTTACTCTCATTGGCAGAGAAGCTCTGGCTTGAATGCAAAAGCTTACTCTCATTAGTGGAGAAGCTTTGGCTTTTAATGAGCAGTGTATAAGGGCTTACGTGTGTGTCTTGACTGCTTGCTCGGACTTGTGGGCTTATGTGTGTCACGGAGTGTCCGAAAGTGCAAAGGCTTACTCTCATTGGCATAGAAGCTCTGGCTTTTCCCAAAGTTGATCTGTTTGTCTTTCACATATGCACAACATGTATCTATGCACTTGCCATTAAGAAAAGGTATCTACCACAAAAATATCAAGTGTTTGACAAAATTAACATATATGACGGTCACATACGAATGTAATTATCGGGTCGACCGAGCTCATTTGTTATAGTTTGTGTAGTAAGAGGGGAAAGAAAACTTGCCGTGAAGTTTGTTGTCGCCCTCGTGTAAGTTGGTCCCCGTGGGTTGCCTTTGGTGCAAGTCGCCCCCAGTGTTGCTCGCCGCCCGTGTAAGTCGGTCCAAGTAGGGCGCCTTTGGTAGAAGGCGCCCCCAGTGTGGATCACCCCCAGTGTGGGTCGCCCCAGTGTTGCTCGACACAGTCCGACGAGAAATCTGGTCCTTGTATCGCTGTAGGTGTGATAACAGGTCTGTGGTTTCGTCATTCCTGTCAAATTTAGGAGGGTTGAATTTTGACAGGAAGCTATAGTTGTAGTATTCTTCCGCCAAAGGTTTTCTCTCGAGCCGAGTGAGGTCATTTCTGACGGAGTCACTCCTCCCTCTTCTGTCTGTCGCTTTCTATCTGGTCCCAGCTGCTGCACCCTCTGCAGTAGGGTAGACTTGACTATTCTGGTCTTGTCCAGGTCGTGGGTTCGGTCTCGGACGAGGGTGCTGAGGTTGACGTTGCATGGCTCGTGAGTGTTGTGATTCACATACTTCTTCCTATTCCTTCTTCGGCCGGAATCTTGATCGGCTGCCGGTGACCCCCAAGTTGGTTTGACCGGTTTTGCTCGCTTGTGTTGGTACTTCCCTCCGGCTGCACGTTCTCTCCGTTCACAGCCAATAAGCGTTTCCAGCTGCTGAAGTCGAGCAGCTTCACGTTCTCTAGCCCACTCAAGGGCTCTTTCGGCCGCCTGTTTGTTGTTCACCATGCGGTTGGCCTCCGTGTTTTGGCCATCTCTTCTGTTCGGAGGCGTTCATTCTCCTCCCTGAGGTTTCTGGCCTCCTCTTGTGCTTGCGCTAGCTGCGTGTGGGCTACCCCGGTGTCCTCAACAGGCTGAACGAGAGCCTGTGGTTGTGTAGTTTTTGGTGGCTGAGGAACGTTCTCCACCGTCGGGAGGTTCTCCGTCGTACCCACGTTCAGAACGGTCTGGTTTGCTCTTGGGGGCGGCATGTTCTGCGCTACCCCGCATCTGGTCACCCTATTTCCGGCCATCGTTGCTGGATTTGCACAAGGTTAACAAAAAACAAGAAAGAAACTTTTAGCAATGTGACTTGACAACCCTTCTTCTAGCGCCAATATGTAGGTGCAAATCTCGGACTACACAGGATGGATATCTCGGGGATGATCCAAGGGCTGAGCTCTTCCCTGCTTTCGGTGTGAGCACTCCGACGGTCAAGTCAGTAAATGTATGGAAGGAGATAGAACTTGACAAAGTAGAGTTTTGAGTGAGAAGAAAGTACCTTAAACCTTGGGGGTAGGGGTGGCAGATGGGTCGGGTTGGGTCGTATGCGTGTCGGGTTGGTGTCGTGTTGCGGGTTAAAACAGGTTAACCCATATATGACCCGGTTAGGAAACGTGTCAACCCGTGTCAACCCAAATACGACCTTGTTTCTTTACCGGGTTAAACGGTTGACACGCTAAAACTTCAAACTCAATTCAATCAATCAATAACAAAGATGATGAAGTTCCTTTCAAAAACTTCAAACTCAATTCAATCAATCAATATATATATGTTGTAGTTCGAAAAGATAGATGAAGTGCAAGCTTTTTTTTTTCTCTCCACAAATTACTGTTCAATCGCTTTCTTGGATGCAAGAGTGAAGATATAAGAAGAAGTGGATACAGTTATAATTGAAATGGTGACAAATGTTTGATGCTTTGGGGTTATGAGAATAAAAAAACGAAGATGAAAATCAAAATTGAGAAACGATGACTATTATAGAGCATAATTGTTGAGTAAGAAGAGTAGGAAGAAAATGGATTAGTAGCGATTCCTCTGTTCCACAGATTAATGAAGAAGCCCTTGTTGCTGCTGTTGTTACTTTTCAATTTCTGAAATTGGTCTCTGAAATCGTTATTTTCCCAATCTATTTATAGAGAAGTACAGTTTTTCTCAAATTAAAACCGGAAGAGAAAGAGGAGGAGGAGAGAAGATGGTGGTGGCGGGTTGTAAATGGGTCTATTTGTGTTTTGCGGGTCAAACACGAACACGACCCATTTGGTTAGAGGGTTTAGCGGGTCAGACACATTTATAACACGGAGCAGATAACGTGTCACCCAAACATGGCAAAAGTCGGGTCGTGTTTGTGTCGGGTCAATGGGTACGTGTCAAAACTGCCACCCCTACTTGGGGGTTGCCCCATTTTTATAGTGTTTGAACTGACCTCTTATCTAGGCCATCCGTCTGTTTAGCAAGATCTCACGGTAGAGATGTTTCTACATGGGTCGCTGTGAGCCTTGTCTCCGCTTGACCGTCTTTGACTGGTTGTGGAATGTGTTGCACCTGTATTCCTCGTGCGTCTCGCGTGCCGACTACCCGACAAGGTGGGAGTCCATGGGCGACTTAATGCAAATGGATTCGAGTTATGTTATGTTGCCACGTATACATATATACCGAAATATGCTCCCACTACAATATTGTAAAAGCAATTTCACTCATAGTAAATAAGTTTTTCTTTTCTTTCTAAAGAAATTAATAAGCTAAGTACTGTAGACAGATGAAATCAATAATAGTAAAAAAACTTTTATATCCAATTTGTTGATTGGTTCAAGTGTTTGTCTACTGAGATTTATGAAGTGAGTTCTGAAGTTAAAGTATTTCACGAAGAACCCTATATTCACATACTCAAACCTAATAGTTTGATGTTTCCATCACAAATTCTCATCCATGTAGTATGTGCAGAAAATATCATCCCTGTAGGTATGTACAGAAAGGATTTATTTTCTTGAACAAACATACCCAAATCATCAATCTTAGTATATAAATCCCCAATACAACAAAGCGAAATTCACGCCACTTATAAAATTAATGTTTTCTGCAAATAATAATTCTGGGGAAAGAGGTTTGAGGTTTTTGAATCTATGAAATTGTGGTGTATGTGTTGGTGGTCTGATTAAAAATTTGGGAAGACGATGGAGGTGTCCTGAAGACAGAGGAGATGGAGAGAGAAGAGAAAAGAACAAAACAGAGTTGAATTTCTCACCGGGTCCTATCCTGGTTTTAGTGGACCCGATAGATAAACCAGATTTGCGGCAAATGTTTGAAGTATCACGTGATTTTTTCTATTTCCTTCCTATTTTGTTCAAGACCGCACAAGTCCGCATTAAAAGAGTCTTATATATTGGGTACCGTGTTTAGGGTCAATTTGAGAATACACCCTATGTTCCTCACGTTTGGCCAATACATCCCATTAGTTAAAAATTTGCCTTTTCCACCCATTTCACAGTTTGACTCTGTATGAAGAAACAGTCAACACACATTGACTCAGTCAGACCCCTAAAATACCCAAATTATCCTTATATTTGAAAATACCAAAATTACCCTGATTTGATTTATACCGTCAGATCAATTTTTTTTTAGATTTAATCCGTAGTCGTTGATTTACTAGCCGTTGTTCTTCTTCCTCATTATAAAACTAAACCAAAAAGTTACTCCACTGCAACAAATTCAAGTCGGGGTTGTAATGGCTGGTGGAGATGCTTCTTCGTCCAGATTTAAGGTAATTCGTTGTTGAGATTTAGTTTTCAAAAGTTAATTGAGTTTAATTTTTGAAATATAATTGGAAATTGAGAATTTATTTTTGTTAGGTCAATTCAAGATGTTATACATGTGGGGATCTCGATCATTGGAAGAATGATTGTTACTGGAAAGATTACTTGTGTGTGAAGTGTAAAATTCATCCTATGAAGCTCTTCACAAGCAATAAAGAGGGCACCAAAAGCGACAGATTTTTTAGGTGTACAACGCAACCAATTTGCAATGGATTTGAATGGTTTGATGCAGCAAAGAAGAAGAAGGAAGAAGAAGAGAAGATTAAAGGAAAAAAAGAAGAAGAAGAGAAGATTGAAGTAGAAAAGACTATTGCAAAGAATGAAAGGAAGAGTTCAAGTTTAAAACTCAAATTTAAAAGCAAGGTACCTATGATAGCTGAAGGGAATGCCGAAGATATGGCTGCTCTGATAAAAGAATTAGAAAATTTGTATGCCGAAGATATATAGTTTGTGATGTAATCTCTGTGTGTGTGTGCAACCTGTATCGAAAAATATTAATGTAAGAACATGTGAAACTTTTATTGTCCATGTCCTCACGTCTTGTGTCTAAGTCAAGTTTTGGGTTCAGGACGTACGTACCTAGTTAGGACGTACGTACGTCCATCGAGGCAACGAACTTTTATTGTATTGGACATACGTACTGAGTTAGGGCGTACGTACGTCATTGGAGGCAGCAAACTTGTTTTGGTCAGGACGTACGTACGCTGTTAGGACGTTCGTACGTCCAAGCAGACAGATGACTTTATACGTATGAGGACGTACGTACGGTATTTCGACGTACGTACGTCCACTGTGAGTTTCGTCCATTCCGGCCCATAACATTTTCCATGAATACACAAGTCTGAGATCCTTTACATGAACATAAGTAGCACAGCAAAATAACAAAATAACTTATCTGTTGTCTGAATCCAAACAATAAACAACAAAATACTGAATTTCTGAATCCATTACATCAACTCACATGTATTCATGGTTTCCATGGAGGGATTGGGGATGAAGCTTGACTACTCTGTTGAGAAGATGATTGACTAGAAGAAAAACCAAGTAAAGTAGCTATCCTTGATTGAGGAATGTATGAGTTGTTTGTACCTCTGAAAGGGAATATAGTTGGAGGCTTGAAAATTTTCTTTTGTTGCACTGCAGGTTTTGGAAGAGGTGGTAGCATAGTTGTAGGTGATGTTTGTGCTGCTTCACTTGGTCTTGGAAGAGGTGGCACCTTCATTAGTGGAGGAAGAACCTGTTGCATTTCTTGGTCTCTTTCTTCCATTATTACCTGTAGAACTAGTACCATGGCATGTAGGTCCCTTGTTTCTCTCCCTTCAAATATAGCATACAAAGCAAGCTTAGCCTCTTTGGTTCCTGGAATGTTGTCTTTAATCCAGTTATTTAATTCTATCAGAGACACGAAATCCCCATCCCAATCTAAAGCATCCTTTACCCTCCCACCAATGTACTTCATCAACATAAAGCCATCCCTTTCTCCTAACTCAGTCCAGGTTCCTTTATAATGGAACCTTAAATTTCTAATTTTAACTTCACTCATTTTGACTCTGCAAAGAAAAACATAATACAATAACATTCAGAACATGTACAACATTATATTCCAAGATTACATCATGAAATCTCATTCATAGTTACATCATCCTTATAATTTTGTAACCCATAAATCACCACATCACAACAACATTGCATCTGCAAAAACACTACCACTAACTCTGCATTTGAAAACCCCTAATATCACTACCACTA
The DNA here is from genome assembly GCA_020826895.1 of Aquilegia kansuensis. Lineage (NCBI taxonomy): Eukaryota > Viridiplantae > Streptophyta > Magnoliopsida > Ranunculales > Ranunculaceae > Aquilegia > Aquilegia kansuensis. Next base: position 19,991,270 of record CM037007.1, read on the forward strand.
ACTCTGCATTGTAACCCAATCACAAAAATTCCAAAGAAACTAACTTTATTAAAGTTCATGCTATTAACATTCAGTAGAGCAGGTGTCAGTTGGGCTCAACTGGTAAACCTCTGGGTGATGATACCAGAGGTCTGGCGTTCAAATCCCGCCAGCATTACCGAGTTATTGATCTCATTAAAAACAGGCTTACCAAACCATTTTTGCCAACAAAAAAAAAAAAAAACCCATTCAGTAGAAAACCCTTTCTCTAACAAAAATCAGAATTAAAAAAAAAAAAAAAATTCAATTTGTTGTCATCATAAGTTCATAACTGAAGAATTAGAGGATCACTTCAACCAAATCACTATTACTTTCTAAGATTAAATATCATGATCTAAACATGCAAGTAGGTATAATAGTGCAAGTGTATTACCTTGATTAGACTATAACTTGACTTTTACATTCACAATTTCGCAATTCTGAAACACTGGGGATTCAAACATTCAAAGATTATCGAAAAATTGTTGAAACCCACAAGAAAATCGTAAAAACCCTAAATTTCTAGGGTTCTAATAGCGGGAAAGTACAGAGCTTTGGGAGGGAAAAATTGGGTGGATTTAGTGAAGAAGAAGATGAATAGAAAGGTGTATTGTTGATTTTATAACAAAAGGATAATATAGTCTATTCCAATTTTACGATCAACGGCTGCGATTAGATGTACAATAACAAATTTGATCTGACGGTATGAATCAAATCGGGATAATTTTGGTATTTTCAAATATAAGGGTAATTTGGGTAGTTTAGGGGTCTGACTGAGTCAATGGGTGTTGACTGTTTCTTCTAACAGAGTCAAACTGTGAAATGGGTGGAAAAGGCAAATTTTTAACTAATGGGATGTATTGGCCAAACGTGAGGAACATAGGGGGTGTATTCTCAAATTGAACCTTTTTTTTATGAAGATGATGGTAGTCAAAATATGGAAACCGTCAGATTTAAATTTTATTGAGATGACTTTCATTTAAACTTTTATATTAAAGTATGGACTATTGTATCATATTTGTTATGATTTATCAAATTATCTAGTATCTACACCTCCCCGATATATCTGAATAAATCAGATATTTTTGAATATTCGCTTAAAATCACGGATTTGATTTAAGCCGAACCTCCCCAATCCGATAAAGGCGGCCGAAAATCCACGACATAATCCGTTTTTTGAGACTTCGAATATTCGCCCAAATTCGGATTCTTAAACTATGGTCCAAACTAGATATCACTTATCATGACTCAAAGCGGCAAATTTCAGATGTTGTGATTCGTTGGAATTCCTAAGTCAAAGGAATATGTGGTAGAGTGAATTTACACGCTTGCATAAATAGTGTAAGTCTAGTGTGTATTCACTTTAATTTGATTTCTTTCACTGTCAGTTAATTAATTACAATAATGTATAGACCTAGAGTCAACTTCACCCCAACTACGAATATTTAAGGTAAATTGAAATGTCTGAATTTTCAACTCTTTAAATATTTGGTTATTTTGATCTCATAAAAAATATATAAATATACCCATTATGATGCATGAAGAAAGTAATAAGGGTTATTTTGTATTTGGTCCCTCTAGAACATTCATATTTAGCAAGTGGTATAGAGTTTTTCAATTATTAGCAGTTGGTCCTTTTTCCGTTATTTGACTGGTAGTCAACTCTGTTGACTGTAGTCAAACCATCCAAGTTTTTAAAATACCTAAACTACCCATGCACATGTTAATCATGTGCATTTTTATGAACAACAAATATCATTCTATGCTTCATCCAATGGTCCAAAATAAACCAATAAATAGAAATAAACTAAACAAAATAATTGAAATAAAAAAACAAAGATAGTGATAAACAACAATAACAAAATCTTGCAAAGTAATATCCCATCAATCTAACAACCCTCAATACAAAATCAAGAAAACCAACCCTAAAAATTATCAAGATTGAAACCCAATTTTCTTTTAAAGCAATTGAAATTGAAAAGTCATTCTTTTTGTCAAGCAATTGAAAATGAAAACCCAACACTTATTGTTCTTCTATAAATACTTAATACCCATAGTTTTTGCCAAACAATTAAAATTGAAAACCAAATACCCATTTTTCTTCTCTTCCAATTTGGAAACCTAATACCCATCCATTGTTCTTGTCAAGTAATAGAAATTGAAACCCAATACCCAACAAAACCAAAAACATTCTCTATACCTCAAAGATGAAGAAGATGAGAAAGAAGCTTAAAAATTATTTTATTTTATAAGCCAATTCATAAAAATGATTTATAAAAGTGATTCATAGACTAAGAGCAATAAACTTTGAAGGATGAAGAACAATGGGTATTGGTTTTTCAAAATCATTAATGGGTAGTTCTTCATTTGCAAATTTAAGTGATAAAACTTATTCTTTTGTCAAGGTAGAGTTTAAAATTTTATTTTTCTTCTCACTAAAACATGTGCCTCGCACGTGCATAGGTAGTCTAGGCATTTTGAAAAATTGGGTGGTTTGACTACAGTCAATTGAGTTGACTGTTAGTCAAGTAACGGAAAAGGGACTAAATACTAATAAATGATAAACTCTATACCATTTGCTAAATATAAATGTTCTAGAGGGACCAAATACAAAATACCCCAAGTAATAATCTATTCAATAGAAATAAAGAGTCAATATCTAAAATAAACAAATTGGTATTGTCATGGCTTAAAACCCAACTTTCTCATACATGAGCAATCTGGAAAGTTTTACTGCTCATTTTAACAGTTTCATTGGTTGTTTGCCTTTTTTTTTCATTGTCCAACTTTACAACAATACAAATTATTAATGTTAGGATACAGTACATTTACTGGCCTTATTGATCTAATATGCACGACAATGTTTCAACTAAGTTCCCTCATTCTAAATGCCATACTTTTACTGGCCTTATTTATTTGATAACTCACCTTGCAGAGTTTGTAGACGGGATCGTTTCACTCGATCAACTCATTTGTAGATGGTGGTAAAAGTGTCCCAAACATCCTTGCTTTTCGTTCCTTCAGCAACCTTTTGGAAAATGGATTCATCCAACCATTTGATAGAGTAGGAATAAAGCTTTGTTGTCTTTTTTCGATACTCTTTAAGGGCGTTCTTCTTTTCTATGATATAGGTCGCTTCCTCCTCTTGAGTGGGTACTTCGTACCCATTAGTAATAATCTCCCACAACTCTTGAGAACCAAACAAGGCTTTCATTTGGATTGACCAACTCTCATAATTATCTTTTGATAATTTTTGTATTTTGGGAATAAGGTTGAGGACATAATTTTAAGAGAGATAAATATGAACAACTGGCTCTCATACCACTTTGTTGGGGGTTAAATAGTTTCCAAACTGAATACACCCTTTAATATTTCTCACTTAACTTCTTCGTAGATCTTTTTATTGATCTTGTTCTTCTGAACTTTTCTTTATTTATCTTGTTCTCCTTGTTCTTTTTTTTTCTTGATTACAACTCAAAGCAAAAGGCCTATTTATATAGGCTCTTAATGTAACTTATTATTCTGAATGATAATAATAATAATAATAATAATAATAATAATAATAATAATAATAATAATAATAATAATAATAATGTAACTTATTACATAGTAATAATTATCGAAACTATAACATTCGTAACTTATCATTATCACCTCAACATTATTGTTAGAAATAGTTGCAATAATTAGTTTTCCATTTGATTATTTAAACACTATAAATATCATGCCGGAGCATGGGAGTGTTTACTTAGTATCCATTGGCTTCGGTGAAAACATTATGTTGTGTTGCTAACTTGCTGAAGATGGCTGACGACAAAGCTGCTGACCTCGTTCACCGTGCCTTCAACCTCCAGGTAGAGAACATGTTCAGTTTCGCCAAGGCTCGTGAAGTGAACCAAGAAGCAGTCACCTGTCTGAAGCATGACTTCGAGGTGTCCTTAAAGGAACGTGAAAAAACTAATGCTAAGCTCCGTCAAAAGATTTTCCTGTTGGAGGGTCTTCTACAGGAAGCTTTGGAGGAGAACAAGACCCTGAAGCTTTCGTTGTGGGCTAACGAACATATTCCTGCCAGGTCCGTTGGCTGGGTGGATTCTGATATCCCATCTGAGTCCGATGCGACACCTGTGGAAGAAGTCGTCAATTCTTGCCCCTGACTCTGTAATTTCACTATGTAGATAGTGCTCTTGTTTTTATTTAACCATCAATAAAATTTTGTTTTTTCCCGTAGATTTGTCATTTTCTTCTTGCCTTTCCTTATGTTACTTCCAGAATGACTGATGGTTCGTGGGGAACCGTGGGCTTCTAGGTAGTGACGCAGCCAGGAATTTTGAAATGGTGGGGCACTAATGCACTATCACTTACAAATTTTATTTTATTTGTTTTTAAATTTAAAACCACTATTTCGAACCAAATTTATCTAATAATAAAATCACAAATTTTCTAACAAAAAATGAATAATTGATATTATGTAATTTGTCGATGAGAAATAATCATTTTACAATTGTCCTCTATGAGGCTTCATATGTTGAAAACGTTGAGTTACATCTTCATCACAAATGGTATGAAAAACATCTTTCTCAATGTAAGTGACCAAGCAATCATTTAACCACTCTCCCATCCTATTTCGTAGACGATTTTTAATTATGTTCATAGCTGAAAAAGCCCTCTCAACTGTAGTTGTAGCAACTGGTAACCTTAACGACAATTTTATAAGTCTATAAACCAAATGATAAGTGATATCCTTCTTTTTCTTAACCATCTTCTTAGCTAAACCACCAATACCTTTCAAACTTAAAAAGTCTATTAGATTTTATATCTATTTCATAAATCTCCAACTAATTGTGAAGGTCCATGCGCTCTTGTTCGGAGAAGTCATCTGGATAAAATTCTGCCAAACTAACTAACTTCTCAACATTGAAAGCACCAAAAGATTCAACTGGGTTTAAACATGCCATACATAAAAGCAATTCAGTATTCACCTCATCAAAACGATTATTAAGTTCGGCAAGTTGCTTATCGATGCAACCATTAAACAAGTAATTTTGATAATGATGAATGTTTGTCACGTTAGCTCGTCAAGATTTTCCATGAAGTATAAACATACCATCCATCTGAGGAATGAACACACTATGTTTCGTACAATATGTCAAAAAAAAAAAATGTATCCCAACCAGAATCTCTCACTGCTTGCAAACGTTGTTTTGCTATTTTTACCAAGGTCATAGCATTCACAATATCTTGATTTTCCTTCTGCAAAGCCTTTGAAAGATCATTGGTGATAGCAAGTAGCTTCTACATTAACAGTAAGGTGAACACAAAATTAAAAGATTGCATCAAGTCTAATAAACGACAAGCTTCACCTCTTTGGTCTGAACTTGATCCATCTTCCATCACATTTTCAAGAATGCCAACTACCGAAATAAATATAATAATTAAATTTACTAGTGTACCATAGTGTGAACCCAACTAGTTTCAGCGGGTCGTTTCATTGAAGTCTCTTGATTTAACCCACGACCACTTGATAATTCACCACTTTCAAGTGCCTTGAAAACTCTAATAACCTCTTTCTCTTGAAACTTATCTCGACACTTGCACGATGCACCAGTAGTATTCACAGTAGTACTAACTGAAGTGAAAAATAAAACAATCTCTGGAATATCTTTTGCAATGTGAACAAGAGCCAACTGAAGTTGATGTGCGAAATAATGTACAAATAATGTTTTGAGCCAATTGAACTCACCTCGCATATTACTTGCCCCATCATAACATTGCCCACGCAACCTTGTAACAATTAAGTTATGCTTGCAAAAAAATTCTTCTAAGGATGCTTTGATATATTGAAATTGCCGAAGTTTCTGGAACATGCATCATACCAACAAATTGCTCAATCACATAACCTCTCTTAATTGTCAACATATCCTAAAGCAATCGCCATTTGTTCTTTGATGGATATGTCACACGCTTCATCAATTAAAACAACAAATAACTCATTTATTTTGGGTATTGTGTGAGCCTAGTTTGACATAATGGTGTGTGTGTGGCTGAGATACAAATTAAGTTAACTATCAGACACTGATAATTAATGAAACAGACAGAGACACGACTTTAAAACACAATAACTCAAAGTGGTGCTAACAGTACAACTCGGCGATGGTTTGTTTGTTTTCAACACGATGGTGGTGTGTGCATTGATTGCATGAAAACTGTGGTTGGCAATTGTTAATTCATTGCGGATATTCATGTTACTTTTACTTGATTGCTTATTATTACTTCAGCTAATCTCTGTTGCAGGTGGTAGGTCACAATAACGTTTATTGCAGGATTTGACCTACCAAAGTTGCACTAACATGTGGTAAGTTGGTAAGTCGTCTTAAATTATATTAAGTGTAAAACATGCTTAGTTTATTTGTTTTAACTGTGGATTGTTGTTAGTTTTGGTGAGCTCTTCTTTCTGAAGAGACGTCACACCAGCAAATTTGAATTGCTGGCCATCGTTGTTTCTTTTGCAACTTGGGGTACGTCTCGGTTCCGCGTAGAGGAGGAGTACGGGTTTAAAGATGATGAAACTTGAGTTGGAGTTATTCTTTTGGAAATGAGGTAATTAATTCTTTTGAAGTTATTTATGATCCATGTAACTTAATGGTTTGAAAGATTGTGCCTGTCTGGGTCCCTACTGTGGGACCGACCCGCTCACACTCTGGCTTTTAGTTTATAAATATTTGCTATTTATATGACGAATATTCATTTATAAAAAATTGGGCTGTTACAGGAAATAAGTTTAGGGCATTTCATCCAGCTTTTTGAGCTTGGGCTTTCACAGGATAGTTTCTCTAATCTTCATAGAGAGAGGGATGAGATTACTGAGTTGGGCTACCATCAAGATCCGATTCATCTTCTTCTTCAATCTCAATTCAAATTCTTGCATATCTTGTTGTTCTTCTTCTTCCTATTAGAAAATAGACTCAAATCAAAAAAAGAAATAGAGGAAGGAGAGTTTAAAATTCAGAAATTTTTGTTCATTCTATCATGATATTTTCGATATTTGTATTCTATCGCAATATATCCAAATATATCGAGTGATATATATTACGATATATCGCCAAATATCGCGAGATTTTGTACTATGTACAATCACAATGGCTATTGCCAGTTGTACACATAAAAAATGATTTTAATTAGAAAATTGTGCTATTGTTAAGCATATCATTCCTTATTTGGGAAACTAGACAAGTGGTAGAGAGTAGTTAGTGGTCTTTTTTTTTTCAATATTTAAGGGGATCAGAGTAACCATCATAACAAGCCAATAACCATATCCTCTACAAAGTATGGCTATTGGTAAGTTTCCTCTACTATTGTTGATGGTGGTGGTGTTATCATCGGAATGTTCATCTATCTTGGCACTTAAATGGGCCAAATATGCTACCCATGTGTATATCACCAATTCAATCAATGCTACATTAAATGTCCATTGCAAATCTTCTGACGACGATCTCGGCCTTAAGGTCCTCCGCCATGGTGAAGAAGTTAATTGGAATTTTATGACAAATTTTTGGGAAACTACACTCTATTGGTGCTCAATGTCTTGGGTGGATTCTAATGGCCATAAGCTATATGGGTCAGGTGATGTCTTTAAGAAAAAACAGTCAAAACATTGTTTTCAAGGGCTCACTTGTTTAAGAGACGCCAGAAAGGATGGATTGTATTCTACTGGGCCAGCTGATTATATGTTGTTTCCATGGTCGAAGTAATGAATGAAAGAAAAGAGTTCTAGCTTCTACAAAGAACACAACTATGTATATATATTATGTTTTCAAATTAATACATGAATCAGATAAAATTAATAATTTTTTGTTTAGTTAGAATCTTAAGAAGAGGGAAATGCCATTGGGACTTTATCATGAATATTGCAGAACAAAAAATGTCATTCGGGTATGAGCTTGTGGCGTGACGCCCGCACCCCCATTACTCCTAGGATACGCATATGAATGTTCATCCGTCTTGGCCATTAAATGGCACGAATTTCATACGAATGTGATTATCACCAATTCAATCAATAATACTATATTATATCTACATTGCAAATCCGTTGATGCAATTATATGTTGTTTCCATGGTCACAGAAAGAATGAGAAAAAACAAACAGATCTCATTAGTCATTACTACTAAGAACAGTTATATAATGTTTAATCATTTAAATTGATCTTCTATGTTCAATTTTGTACAATTTCAATCTTCAACCGTTTCCCAACCCAGTTAATCCTCTGGCCTGTTTGTATTAGCAGGTATACATGAATCTCCAATCCACATGACAAGATCCCAAGAAAACAAATCCCATGACAGACAACAAACGGGTTTTGGCTAGCACATTGAATGACAATGATTTTAATTAGCAATCTTTTTCGAAGTTTATCACCTGATGCTACCCGCTACTCCTCTGGAGTAGGCTGATCAGAAGTACAAAACTCTTTTTTCAATATTTTTGGTGCTTCCACGCGATGATGATTTAATTCCACCCGCTTCAGTTGCAAGACATGGTCCTACTGCTTTTCCTTCTTCTGGTAATTTATTAACTAAACCTTCGATTTAATTTATTTCTAGTTCACCATGTGTTTGATCTGATGATATTACTCAGTACTCACTCATAGCAAAACTTTAAAACCCCTTTTCAGGATCAGTTCTTATTAGTCAAATGAGTGTTGCATTTGGTCGTAGGTGTGGAGCTATACAAGTGTCTTGTTGATAAGTTCGGTGAAATTGTGTCGTTCCCCAATTTGCCTAAGTACAATGTAGAGCCTACTTGTGTAGCTCTGAATGGCTTGTTAGATGCCGTGGCAGGTATACTGGATACAACTCCTGAGACTATCAGCCAACAGAAGGTTTCTGAGTGGAATGAGATGGTCTCTTTTATAGCGGGATAGAATTGAAGGTTGGCTGGTTACAGGATCATGTTCGTCTTTATGATGACTGGTTAGTTAGACGTTCGTCTGTCAATCTATTGGAAGCTACAGTACTTACCAAACAGAATGTGTTGGAAACCAAACGCAAGGAGCTTAGCACCTTAGAGAGTGAGCTGCAGCCTGCAGGTGCTCTGTGCTGAGATGGAGATGGAGGACACTCAGCCGAGGTTTATTTTCTCTCTCTTTCATTAGTAGTGGTAATGATCGTAAGGAATAATCCATTCTATTACACTTTTTTTGTGAATGAAAATGCATGAAGTTTCTGACAATCTATCAATTGAACTATTGTATATATATGCTTTCAATAATTTACCAGTTACTACATGCCAGGTTTGTGTTGGTTTTAGCTTTTAGGAGACTGAAATTGGAACATCAGTCGATATAATTTGCACTTGAATAGGGAAGTAGGAAGAAACAATCATATCCAAGTTCTCTCTCTCTCTCTCTCTCCCTCTCTCAATTTTAGAGTTCATTCCAGATCAGACCTGTAAATGAGTTGATATCTTGAATGAAATTAGATATCATGTGTTCCGACTTCAGTAGAAATCATCGAATGTTGTATTATACTACGTTCTAAGAATGTGTAGGCTGAATTATTCCATGATTACGTCTGAGTTCATATCCTACACATCCCAAAAGAGTGAGTGAGACCCTATCTTGCACTATCTACTCAGCAACCATTTTCGCCCTTGGGCAGAGGAACACCCACCTCCTCCAAACTTCCAAAGAAATTGTGTGGGACACATTGTCTAATATGATTAGAAACTTCTTAATTATCTTTAGCCTCCCAAGTATTTGGGCTGCTCCAAAACTGCATGTCCTCGTACGTTAACTAATATCGATTATACATTTAGCTGAACCTTTTCATTATACAGCGACTAGTTTTGATGTTTCACTCGATGAGATGTAATCCACACAGGTTGAACCATACTGGTTGACAATGTTTCCACATCATCGATATAATCTTCAGTAGAACCATACACATTGACGGAAAAGATCTAAAGATTTAGCCCCTGTAGGCACATAATGATATCAAGATGATCCGCCTAACCGACAACACTGAGTGTAAAAAATTCAAGCATTTTAAACTTGTCATTTCCATGAGATACTTGGCCACCATAGGTGAGTGAACATTACAAAATCCACTTCCCTGCACGTGCAACTCCTCGAGACGATGAGATGTAATCCACACAGGTTGAACCATACTGGTTGACACTGTTTCCACATCATCGATATAATCTTCAGTAGAACCATACACATTGACTGAAAAGATCTTAGGGTTTAGCCCCTGTAGACACATAACGGTATCAAGATGATCTCCATAACCAACGACACTGAGTGTAAGAATTTTCAAACGTGTCATTTCCATGGAAAGACATTTGTCAACGGGTTTGCAAGTTTAAAGTCACATTCTAATCCATAGGGTAACTTCTGCCCCACACATGTAGGAAGTTTCTGCGGGCAAGGTACCCCTAAAGAAAAAGATAGAAGACATCTAACTTGTATTACTTTTATCTATCCTCCCAAATGAAATAACAAATCAAAGTGTTTGCATTGCAATTAGTACCTTAAAGATCGCTAGCTCTGAACAGACTGAATGGCCGTTCATGTCATGTTGTCCACATCTTCGACTGAACCATACATGTTGACGGAAAAGATCTTAAGATTTTGCCCCTGTAGGAACACAATGGTATCAAGATGGTCCCCGTAACCTACAACACTGAGGGGCTGTTTGTTTTTTATTAAGTTAAGCTCTGAACGGCTGAATACGCTGCTTAATCACTTGTACACTTAATTGAACTTAATACAAATGCTGAATACAACACTTAATTAAGTGCTAGACCACTAATAATGTTTGTTGTATGAAGTGCTTAATCACTACTAAATGTCTATTTTATCCTTTTTATTGTAGAGAGTTATTTAAAATTTAAATTACACTTAAATTGAAATTTTGTTAAGCAAAATCCCCTCTCAAGCACGTCAGCAACTTTTGTCCCAGAAGTCCCATCTGCTGCCTCAACCACCTTAGCAAAATCTCTCTACAAATAAGCTCTCATCATAGTATTCCAAATAAACCCCATTTGGGTTTTTTATAGAATCAAGCATATAGTGTGAATCATAGGTGAAAATGTCGTTTAAATCCGGATATCCGACCTCTCAAAAACCGGTATATTCCGTGAATATCCGACCTCCCATGTCGGATATGGGAGGTTTGGTAAATTCAATGTACCGGAATTTTCCGCGAATATTCGCGAATATCCGCAAAAAATTCGAAAAATTGGGAGGTTTTCTGCACTTTTCGTGTTTTTCTTTTGATTTCAATGTGTAAACTTATAATTAAAAGAAAAACATACATTACAAATTAAACACGCGACAAATCATACAAGGAAGCTAAGACGGAACTATTACACAAGATAGTTTTACTCATAGGCGAAAAGAGAAATGCAAGAAGTGTGACTTCTCTGTGGAAACTACTCATTCAATAATCTTATGACACGTGCATTCCTTTCTACATTCTGACTTGCAATAACCTTAGAAGCATTAATTGTTACTTTCAATTGAGCGGGAAAATGATTAATGAAATTTAACTTTCTTTATATTATACAAAGAGACAACAATGGAGTTGTAGCTACTATGCACAACTGAACCCCATCCCAATAGAAAGTTTTCAAACGTCCCGTGCCTTTTTGGACCTTTTTTTTATAATCTCACCGAAAATTCTAGTTCGGGGGGATTAAAAATAAATGTGTTAATTTCATAATCGAAAATTTCATAAATTTCGTAAATTTCGGTTTTTGCCGAATATTTCGTGAATATCCGATAAATTCCGAACGACATGGGGTGTTTTAAATTCCGTTTATATGTCGTATGCCGTACCGATCCGAATAGCCAAAAACCGGAATATTTCGTGAATATCCGGGCGGCAAATTCGATTTTTTCACCTATGGTGTGAATGATTGATGGGAATGAAGTATGAATCTGTTGAATACTTAAGAAGACGACTTGCAGGCTTGCAGCAAATGTATCGTTTATATAACCACAAATGATCATTTGTTAATGAATTTGATTGAATTGTTTTAAATCTTGCATTTCCACAAAAAGGTATCTAAAATTGCTATAATTATTGTAGGTTTTGAGGTGAAAGTCTGATGCAAAGATGATTTAATGGTCGAAGAAATTTGGTTTTTGCAATATTCATAGAAGAACTTCAGTAGAAAAAGAAGAGTTTTTTTTTTCTTTTACTGTACTTTGTTTTAGTGCACCATATAGTACTATACTTGCTATAAGAACTTCAAACAGTCTGTAAACAGTTTGTGCACTCTAAATGAAATTTACAAATGAAAGATTTCATAGACCCAAATATACAATATAAATTTCCACTATAAACTGAATGAAGTGCACTATAAATGAAATTTGCTCTAAATGAACATTTACTATAGGCCAAGAGTTCCAACAACCTACTACAACAGTACAAATGTTGACATAACATTTCTGCTGCGCATTTCATTTACCAAAAACACAAGAAAGAAAAAAAGTTTAACATGCATCCAAAATAAAATGGAATCCCAAAACTGCACAACTTCCAAATACCATGGTCCTATATTCACTTAATCAAAATATTGAATCTCTAATCATAAGACTCCTCCTCTCATAGTACTCCACTTCTCACCAACTTGCATACTCAAAGCTGGTTTGCAATTTGCTCGCGTAATTCTTTCATATACACTTGTTCTGTCCTCCGAAATATATCATTAGCGGTTGGAGGTGGGTCGTCATATTCTATTTCCGGAGGTAGTTCTAGTACAACATTTTCGTTCTCGTACTTGTGAAATAAATCATCTGTAAAAGAATATCTACGAAGATAATTATGTATAGCCATTGTTGCTATAACTATATTCTTTTGAGTTGGTAAATCATATTGAGGCATTTTTTTTAAGATAGGAAATCGTGCCTTTAACACACCGAATGATCTTTCAATTACATTCCTTAGCTTTGAATGAGCGTGGTTGAACTTCTCCTCCTTTCCTCTAGCAGGGCCTCCAGCTTGAAATTGAGGTAGCCAATATCGTGGACCACCTTTATAAGGACACATAAACCCTCTTGTGTGTGTGAAAGCAGAATCACACAAGTAATACATATCTACAAAATCAACAATGAGCAATTAAAAAAATAAATATTTAGATTTAATTAATAATAAAAATAATAAAATTTCCACTAAAAAGCAAACAACTACCTCGAGGAGGTGTTGGGAAATTGTTGTCGGGATCTCGAATAGTTTCCAACAAGATTCTAGCATCATTTGCAGTTCCCTCCCATCCGGCTACCACAAATACAAACTCCATATCGAAATTGCAGATAGCCAACACATTTTGCCAACATTCTCCTCCCCCCCCCCCCTCCCTCTATAAGGAATTTGTTTTTGTTTAGGGACATTTGCATGGATTAGAGTACCATCGAGTGCTCCAACTGCACCTTTGAATATCTCCCTAAGACGCCTATTACTATCATGTATTTCTTCCACTGGTGCATTAAAGTTTGGAGGAACTATCATTTCTTTTGAAAATTTCAACATTGCCCACAACACTTCATGAAAGTACTTGCTAATGGTTTGACCAGAATGTTGAAACCTATCTTGAATCACTCGATTCCGATCATTGTGAGAAAGAGTTCGAAGAAACATACACATTTTCTCCCTAACCTTGACATGTTTGCTATCTTGAAGCCAATCTCTTTCAATGAAGTGATCACACAAACTATTGAATGCGTCTTTCTTCATTCTAATTAAATCAAATAGATGTCTATCAGAACCTCTCATAAGCTCATCTATATAGTTTTCACCAGTTAAACTAGAGTCACATATTCTTTGTCGAACATTCCTAGTCCTTAATTTTCGCCAATGACGATACAAGACCAATAATGTCACAAGACTTACAAGCAACCATACCTTAGGATTCATCACTGCAAAAAAAAAAAAAAAACAAGAAAATTTAATTGTCCGTAGACAACAACCCAAATTTAAATTTAGCAGACATGGCAAAGTACGTCTGACTTTCCCATTAAATAATGACGAGTTCACAAAGTACAAGTATTATACTCAAATTAAAAAGGAGAACCTAATTAAAGTGTTTTCTATTTCATTTTATTCGTAACGTTGTTCAAGAAGGCCACACAAAGTTACCCTATATTCTGGCAGGCATATACACCAGTTCACGCCACAAAATTAACTCACACAGTAGCATACTTATGTTTAACAATAACAAAATAGTCTAAAGAAAGAAATTCACAATAACATCATCTCATTACATCTAAATTCAACCAAAAAACACAATTGGTCTGAAATACATCAAGGAAAACTACCAATGATCTTTTGATAACATTTTGATCAACTAAATCAAACTATTCAGAAAAGAAATCCTATCTTCGGGTGTTTTCAATGCCAGGAAGAAGGTTTTGTAATCTTTTTCTTGGCAGAAATGTTTGATTCCAGCATTAAATGCAGCCACAGATAAACCATGATTCTCTTTGAGTTCTTTTAATGCAAGAAGACATTCTTCTGGAGTAGGACCCGATGCAATTTGATCCTTGATCACTCCTACAAGGTTTTTGAGCTCAACGAGAACAACATCTTCATCAATAGAATGGAACCTCTTGCGTTTCTTCTTAGATTCTCCTGTAGAAGTAGCACAATCAGAAGTTGGGTTGGGTTCTTGTTGGCCACTTTGGGTGCTTTCCTCATCAGGTAGACTAATATGCTGAGTTTGGGTTTCAAGTGGCCCACTATCCAAAGGCATCCCTTTCTTCAAAGGATTCCAATTGAGATCTCCAGTGGACTGCACCGAATCAAAGAGGGTTCTCAACTCATTCTCAAATTCCAAAGGCTTGTCTCGAAACTTGGACGCATCTGGTACTTTCTATAAAATTAAACAATAAAAAGGCTTGTTTAACTCATACTACCAAAACATAAACAAATAAACTTGTGAAGTTAGATACTTGCCACAAGAAACTCATTCCATTGTCGATGAGACCAATCGAATGTGCGAGTCACATCATTGTACCCATGCCCCGTCGCATTCATTAGCTTTGGCCAAGCCATATATGACTTTTTCAAGTAATCCCATCTGTTCTTCAAGTTCTTTTGGGTTGTGGTCACTCCAAATTGATCTTTGATTTCCTTTGATATATTGTGCCATGAACTAGTAGTCAAAGAAGAACCACCCCGACCTCTCTTATCTACTTCTCTTAGGCATAATTCTATATAGAATTGATTCAAACCTGGATTTCCAGCCCAATCAATCCTTGGCTCCTTCCCCCTCTCGGATATCTCACTTTCACTCCTCTCAACCCCTTGGGTACCCGACATCCTTCACGACAAAACAAAGAACAAAAGAGATACCAATGAAGAACAACTACAAACAAAATAATATACATGTAAATGCTACTAGGTCAAAATCATATCATATAGCAAAATTGTCATATTCCAATTGTTGACATCACAAGCTAGTGTTTCTCTTCTTATTTCCTTGACACATTCTTGTTATATTGCATTTTTTAAACAAACTGGTCAGTCACCGAGTCAGGCCATTATTCATCAAGTTGGAGACACAAAACCAACAACAAAACCAAGATAACAGAACAAAACTACAAAGACTGAAAGACGTATATCAGATAATCTTCCTACTCGTAGTCGAACTGAAGAACTGAAATGCCGCTCTACACAGGATAGAGAGCACCAATGTATTAACCTATTTCTAGACTAATGCATTAACGGGGTCAGGTCGCTTGGGAGACTTGACCAAATAGGAGTGTTTGAGATCGGGGTGGCTGCACCTCGTTGAGATCGAGATTGCCTACGTACTCTAACTCGGTCGGATTGAACCTAGAGATCAAGCCATCGTAGTTCTATTTATATAGAAGATGAAAGGGCGTGGATCATGGATCTTGCAGATTCTCCGCCATCATAATGAGGATTGATTGTGTAACGAATGAGAATCGACCCTGTGAATTAATTACGTAACTGACGAGGATATTCTGTGCATTGAATGAGAGCACACATGTATAAGCTGGTCGCTGTTGGGTACGTGGTTGAGTCGTTGTGGTCGAGCTACTAGCAGGTCGGGATCGTGGCGACCTGGTGGATGAATGGTTGTGCCACGTGGTTGCTTTTGATTGGCTGGAGTATGTAGTACCCCTACATAAGCCCCCTCTTTTTAGGTCGGCTGTAGAAGGCGTGCTGAAAAGACTGAAAACTCTGATCGATGTTGATTTGAACTTTACTTTTTGAATTTGCTGACGTGGCCTCCATGCAAAGCTGTCTATAATAATTATGGCGCTTCCATGGGGAAGTGGAGGAGTTTCCTCGAGCAGTTAGCTGTGCAGTTATGGCAACTGACGCACGTCTTGGTTGATGCTGTGTATGTATGGCACGTGGCTTGATCCGACGGTGGATGTGAATCGTTTTGTGAGTGGAGAATAACTGCATTACACGTTGCTCATTTCTTTGATCCTGGCCGTTCATCTGTTTCGAACGGATGGCTAGTGTTTCATGTGCTCCAGTATTTAAGCTGTAGCTTGCTTGAGAAGGGTTTACCTATTTCGCCTTTATTTGAATTGCTGCCGCCTTTCCCTTGCGATCTGAAGAATTTTGAGAGCTCGCGAGGTTAGTTTCTTTTTCTTTGCTTTCTTTCATTTTTTGTTTTTCCTTCTTTTGATTTGAGAGAGATGTCAGACGCGAGTGATTCTGAAAATGATATCTTGAGTGGTTGTGGCGGTGAGGAGTATGAGTCTGAGAGGACTCATTCTGAGAATTCGTCTCCCATTCGTGGTGTGGACCTTGATAGCCCTCAGAGTAGTGGTTCTCATGGGCCAGATTCGTCTGATGAGGAAATGGTGGAGGGGGATGACAATTCACTGTGTACGGTAGTGAACTTGAATTATGTAAATAGGCATTTTGCTTTTAGGAGGGAGTATGGGCTTAGCTCGATTCAACACTTGGAGATTAGATTTTTAGGGGATCGTTTACTTTCTCCTGAATATCGGCCTAAAAATCCTTTCTCTACTGTCTTTACATTGATCCAATTCCGTGCTGGGTTGAGGTTGCCATTGTCTCGGTTGGTGGTCGATCTGTTGAATGCTATTGGTCGAGCCCCCTGCCAGATGAATGGTAATTTCTGGAGGAATATGAGGGTAATTGATGACCTCAATAAGCTGCACAAGTGGAACAATACTGCAAGTGATGTGTTGAACCACTTCAGCTTCAAACGCTCTTCTAAGTCTGATCTGTCGGGATATAACATGCAAGTTAGGCCAGACCGTTTGCCTTTGATTTATCCAGTAAGTAGTGAGCCATGGTGGAAAGATCCCATGCTGGTTACTGGGTCAATTGTTGAGGGGGATATCCAGTTGCGTCATGTGACTAGGAATGACGCTCGTAAGTTTGTTGTTGTTAAGTTTAGAGATGTTGATGCATTTCTCGGTTCCTGGACTTGACGATTTTGTATTTTTATTGCAGCGATCAGGGACGATCATTTGCTGAGGAAGAACGATCTGCAGTCCGTTCTGAACTGTTTTAGTAATTTGAGTGACAGACGGAAGATCGCGCTTCTACCCCACCTAAGTGAACATTTTGTTCCCAAAGGTGGTCCAAAAACTATTGAGGACGAGCTCGAGAGGAGGAAGGAGTTGAAGAAGAACTACATGGCTTCTGTCCACAAATCTAGTGGGGGGCGATCAGGTGGAGGCTCGCGTGCTGGTGATAGTGAACGGGCTGGTGGTACCTCGAGGCAGGGGGAGAGAGAGCGATCTGGAGATGTTTCTCGGAGGTCGGAGAAGGATCGGCCTCTTGGTAAGGATCGATCTGTGGAGAGGGAGCGGTCTGCTGGTGGCTCTCGCCAGGTGGATATAGTGGCGAGCCCCCCAGTCGTAGGTCCTCCGGCCTCACTTCCTAGGTCAGCTGGGCTTGGCTGGGAAGAAAAGGTCTTTCTCAGGGAACCTTAAGCTGATGGAGCTCCCAGCTATACCAGCTCCTGTTCCTCCAATGGCTGTGATGTCTCCTGGAAAGTCTGTTTTGTCCAGGAAGACTGCTGCTCGGCCTTTGCAGAAAGGCAAAGGTATTTTGTCTGAATTCCGTCCCGGGCCGTTCGATTATTTGGATGGTCAAGGAGAGAAGCATGTCGTGTATGAGAACGACAGTGCTATTGATGACCCTTGCGTTGCCCGGGCTGTGAATGAGGGTATCGTCCTGGACGCTGATTCCCGAGCAGTGAAGTCGCAGACCTTGTTGGTGACCTGCTCGAAGATCAACGCGGCGCTGTCTTTGGTGAGTTTGATCATAAGTCGCATTTGTTTTGTTTATGCTTGCACATTTGTTCTAAACTCTGTCGCTGCTTGCAGCTCAATGCTAGCTTCCAGGAGGTGCGTCTGGTTGCTGAGATTGGCGCTCAAGCTGAAATTGAGTTGAAGGAGCTTAGCGAGAAGCTCGAGCAGGTGAAGAACGTTGCTGCCGTTGCTGAGTGCAAGGTGAAGGACAGGGATGCGCAGGTCGCAGTGCTGAAGGAGACGGTGGAGCAGTTGAAGGAGTGTCACGCTGCTTCTCAATCTTCTGCTGAATACTGGCAGAGGGTGTGTCAGGAGAATGAAGCGGCGTGGAAGGCCTACTGCGACCAACTGTTGAAAGCTGTGACGGGGTCACCCGAAGGAGAGGAGACGCGAGGTGGTGCCGAAGAGGCTTTGGCGCCAGCTCAGGACGCCTTGATGGGCCCTAGTGACCAGGTCGCTGGTGCCTTTACGGAAATTGATGCTTCCGGCGACCTGTCTACTCAGCAGTAAATTAGCCTCGGTATCCCTTTTCTTGTATTGGGTAACCTTGTGCAAAGTTTGCTTCTTGCACTCCTTGTTCTTGCAGTATGTCTTCTTGCACTCCTTGTATTTGGCATAGCTTCCAGAGCGCATTCTTGAGAGCCCCCTTGTGATTTTGAGAGCTTGAGTGGATAATCTTTTGACTTTTATATATACCAACAGTAGCTAGTTTTTACTTTGATGAGTTTGCATGAAGTCTTTCTGATCAGCTAGTTTCCAGGGAGTCCTGGTAGCTCGTTCAGAAGGCAGGTAGACGAGATGAATGGCTGCAAGCAGGACGTACTGAAACAATTCCTCTTGTATGCCTTAGTTCAAATTTACTTGTACCTGTAATTATTAGAATCTCATCAAGTAAAAAGTTAATTCAACATTTTACCTTGTATTGTTGTTCTGTTTGCTTGAATGGGTTTTGCAAGAGAATTATGCATAGTGTTGGACCTGCTTGGGGACGAGGTCGCATGCACTTTAGTTGCGTTGTGCTTGGGTCGTGGGCAGGGAATAACCAATGCACCAAGTTAAGTTGTTAATGACGTAACTTAACGAGATTTAAATTATCAACGGGACTAGAGTTTTGATAATTTGTAGGTCGAGGGATTGGACCTTTGGTAGCCATTCGTGTTTGAGCAGAGATGAAGGCAACAGTGGATTTACACATTGTAATGCGATGAACAGATGCTTATACTTTATTGATAAAATTTCTTTAAATGAAAAGCATTCCAAGGGTTCTTGATGATCTCTCCTTCTGGTGTTTGAAGACGATAAGAACCGTTGCTCTGGGCCTTTGTGATAATGTAAGGGCCTTCCCAGTTGGCGTTCAGTTTGCCAATAATGTCCTTTCTTTTGTTATGGAACATTTTCCTTAGGACTAGTTCCCCTGGCTGGAAAGTTCTTGGTCGTACGCCTTTGTTATAAGCTCGCTTGAGTCTCTGTTGGTATTGCTCTAGCTTTATAGCGGCGTGGTTACGTCGCTCTTCGAGGAGGTCTACCCCAAACGACCAGGCTTGATTGTTGAGTTCAGTATCGACCAGAAGTGATTTGGTCGTTCCAAATGTTAGCTCGGTGGGAATAACGGCTTCGACTCCGTAGCATAGGCTGAAAGGTGACATCCCAGTGGACGTACGAGGGGTTGTCCTATACGCCCATAGGATGTTCTCTAATTGCTGTGGCCATTGATCATGCTGGTCTTCGAGCTTCTTCTTCAAGTTGTTTAGAATCTGTCGATTTGCAGCTTCGACCTGGCCGTTGGCCTGTTGATATCTAGGTGTTGACCTTGAATATTCAATTTTCCACAGGTCGTAGAATGCCTTGATATTTTTGCCAACGAACTGAGTGCCATTATCTGTGACTATACGTTTGGGTAGTCCAAACCTTGTGATGATGTTTTCCCACATGAATCTTTGGACATCTGCTTGGGTGACGTTGGTTAGTGCAACGGCTTCTACCCATTTAGTGAAATAGTCGACGGCCACTAAAACGAACCTCTTCTCAGACTTCTTCTCTTTGATTAGGGGGCCCATGATATCAAGCCCCCACATGTGGAATGGCCATGGTGCAGTGATGTTAATTAGATCATTTGGGTGCTGGTGTTGCTTATCGGCAAATCGCTGGCATTCTTTACACTTTAAAACGAATTTCTTTGCATCTTCCTTCATTCTTGGCCAGAAGTATCCTTGGGAGATTGCTTTATGGGCTAAGGTTCGCCCTCCGGAATGGTTTCCACATTCCCCTTCATGGATTTCTTGGAAGATCATCTGGCCTTGTTTGGGGATCAGGCACCGTAATAATAAACCAGTTGCAGACTTTCTGAAAAGTTTACCCTCATGGAGTTTGTACATTGTGACTTTGTGTAACAGCTGACTGGCTTCCTTTTTGTTTGATGGTATCTCACCAGTTTGAAGGTAGGTGATGAAAGGTTCCATCCAGGTTCCTTGGATGTCTGCTGGGGTTATCTCTAGTAGATCAGAGATTTGATGAATATCTTCTTCCTTGAATAGGTATGCGGGCTGTGTATTGATTGCTATAGTGAGAGCACGCGGCCTGTCTGACACGACCTTGGATGCTAAGAATGCCAACGCATCAGCGTGTCTGTTGTCATCTCTCGGTATGTGATCGATTGTGAAATAGCTGAGCTTGCTGATGAGCTCCTTTGCTTTGCTAGCGTACCTGATTAGGTTGACCCCATTGATCTGGTAATTATTGGTAATCTGATTGACTACCAATTGTGAATCACTGTAAACCTTGAGGCGAATTGCTTGTAGGTCGAGGGACATCTGTAAGCCTTGGATTAGAGCTTCGTATTCGGCCTCATTGTTGGAGGTCGAGAAGTCGAGACGCGTTGATCTCTCGAGCTGTGCTCCCTCGGGTGAAATTAACACAGCACCTATGCCACTTCCATTGGAGTTGTGGGAACCATCTATATATAGCTGCCATGTGTCCGGAGGACTGTCTTGCACTTGCCTTGTTTCAGGCTCTGGCTCCCAATTGATGTCTTCTGATGGATAATCTACTAAGAAGTCTGCGACGACCTGGCCTTTGACGCCCTGTCGTGAGACGAACTCGAAAGTGTAATCGCCCAGCTCGGCTGCCCATCGAGCCATACGACCTGTTTTGTTTTTCTTTTCTAGTATGTGGCGTAATGGCTGATCGGTGACTACTTTTACAGTGTGGGCTTGGAAATAAGGTTTGAATTTGCATGCAGCGTAAAGTAAAGCTAATGCTAACTTCTCTAGAGGTGTGTACCTTATTTCGGCCTGCTGTAAGACTTTGCTGGTGAAGTAGATAGGTCTTTCAACCTGATTTTCTTCCTTGAAGAGTACTGCGCTGATCGCAAAATCTGATGCTGCGAGGTAAACGCCGAGTACGTCTCCATCGTTGGGCCTTGTGAGAACTGGTGGAGTAGACAAATAGGTTTTTAGATCGTTGAAGGCCTTCTCGCATTCTTCTGTCCACTCGTATGAGGCCCCCTTCTTTAGGATATGGAACATTGGTCGACATTTGTCTGACGCTCTAGAGATGAATCTGTTTAGAGCTAACACCATGCCGTTTAGTTTCTGGATCTGTTTCTTTGTTTTTGGGCTGGGCATGTCGATAAGGGCTCTGATCTGGTCTGGATTTGCTTCAATGCCCCTTCTGGTGACTAGGTAGCCGAGGAATTTCCCTGATGCAACTCCGAATAGACACTTCTCTGGATTAAGACGCATTCTGTATTGTCTCAACCTTTGGAATGCCTGGTCGAGTTTGTACAAATGATTCTGCTCTTCACTGCTCTTCACCAGCATGTCGTCAATGTAGACTTCCATTGTTCGACCTAGTAGGTCGTCGAACATTCTGGTGACCAGTCTCTGATAGGTCGCTCCTGCATTCCGTAACCCGAATGGCATAACCTTATAGCAAAAAATGCCTTGCTCCGTTGTGAAGGAGGTTTTCTCCTGGTCAGGCTCGTACATTGGGATCTGGTTGTAGCCCGAGTATGCGTCCATGAATGATAGTAACTCGAAACCGCATGTCTGATCGACTAGCCTATCGATTCGTGGCAGTGGGAATGAATCTTTAGGGCAAGCTTTGTTCAAACTTGTGAAATCGATGCAGACTCTTGTTTTTCCATTTTTCTTTAAGACTGGGACGATGTTGGCTAGCCAGTCTGGAGTATCGACTTCTCTGATGAAGCCAACTTGTTTAAGTCTGCTGATCTCTTCATTGACAGCTTCGTGAAATTTTGGAGCAAGTCTCCTTGGTTTCTGTTTGACAGGTCGATAATTGGGATTGACCCGCAGTTTATGGCATGCAATTGACGGGTCTATTCCAGGCATGTCGATGTACGACCAAGCAAAAACATCTTTATTAGTTGAAAGAAAATTTACAAAGGTACTGAACTTATCTTCTACCAACTCTGCCCCTACATAGACATATCTTGGGTCATCTTCTGACCCAATGTTCACACGTACTCCTGGGTCAGTGCTTCCGAGATTAAGCTTGGGGGAGCTCGTTTGCTCCTTCTGTAGTTGCTATTTTGCAAGTTCGGTCTTTTCTTTGGACGGGCTTTTTGACTTGTTGTTGCCCTCCTGAGCCTCTGATGTGATCGGGCTCTTTCCTTTGCTGTCAGCATCCTTTGTTCCAGAAGTGGATGGTTTTGAAGGTGGCACGGCCTCAATAATGACATGGCATTCTTGTGCGACGTTCTGGTTGCCGCGAATTTCCATTATCCCATGAGGACCAGGATAGCGGAATACTTGATGGTATGTTAATGGCACACCTCTCATAGCGTGGATCCATTTTCGACCTAGAATCGCATTGTACTTGCTTGCGATGTTTAGGATGCTGAATTTGGCCGTGATGACGACCTTGTCTTCTTTTCTGCCCGCTGTGACGGGCAGCAGTATTTCGCCTTTGGGATCTTCTCTCGAATTGTTGAATCCCATTACAGGTGTGAAGTCTGGGATGAGAACTGAATCGGGCAACCTCATGTCCTTGAAGGTCCTGTACATGAGAATGTTGCAGGATGCACCAGAATCGATGAATACCCTTTTGACGGTATAATCCGCTATTCGTAGCTCAATGACAAGGGCGTCGTTGTGTGGAGTAACGACCTTGTTGAGATCGTCCTCGGTGAAAGTGATGTCAGACTCTTGGCGGGTAGGGATGTTAAAGCGAGCTGCTCGGCCAGTGATGGAGTAGACATGGTGAAGATGCTCTACTCGTCTCTTCTTTTCTCTTGAAACTGGGGTGGGGTGGGATTCGTCAATCATGTAAACCACATGACTGTCCGACTCGCTATCGCTGTCAACTCTGTTCGCGACCTTCTTGTTGATTTGGTCGCGTAGGTCGCCTGTTGGACCTAAACGTTGGGAGAGGCTACACCCTCTGCTGCGGACTGGACTGATGGAGGCCGTTCTGGCCTTGCTGTGATGACGCTTTGGTGAGAGGCTACGCCCTCTGCTGCGGTCTGGACTGATGGAGGTCGCTCTGGATCCCTTTCTAGCTCTCTTGGCTGTATAATCCTCTTGTCTGCCGAGGATCCAATTGTTGAGTCGTTTCTCATCGGCCCATGTTTGAAGTGCACGTTTCAAAACGCGACAGTCATCTGTTTGATGACACCGTACTTTGTGGACTTTGCAGTACGGCCGTCCGGATGTATCCTCCAACTGTGTGAAGGTGGGAATCTTGCACCAGTGGTTGTGCTTGATTCGTTCGAAGATGTAACCGGCTGGTCTTGTAAACCGGTGGTAGTCTCGTTGCTCAGTGGGCAACGACTTGGCTTTAAACCTCTTTCCATCTGATCGAGGTCGTTTGGTCGAGCCAGACTCGATGTTGCTGACTACATGGCTTTTTTCTTTCCCAGTGAGGGCTTCTTCCAGCTTTATATAACGATCTACCTTCAGGTAGAGTTCGTCCAGTGATGAAGGTCTCTTCATGGCCAGAGACTTGTAGAGGTCGAATCCTTGGATCAAACCGTGAGAGAATGCAATAGTTGCAAAGGTCTCATGCTCCTTCGCGAAATCCTGAATGGAATGCAACTCCGATTTAAAACGAGCAAAGAATGTGCTCAGAGACTCACCATCTCGTTGCTTGACTTTAAAGATGGAGTCAATGGTGACTGGGCGCTTCTTGTTGTGGATGTAGAAAATGACAAATTGCTTCTCGAGCTCTGCAAACGAGCTGATGGATCCTGGCTTTAATCGGTGAAACCAGTCAAGAGCTGGTCCGGTGAGACTAGACTGGAACAGTAAACAGAGAAGGTGGTCCTCTTTGATGAGAGGAAGGGATTTTCGGAACCCTTTGATGTGGTCGGTTGGATCTCCGACTTCTGCATACTGGTCGAACTTGGGGGCATTCAGCTTGTTAGGCAATTCGTGTTCCAGGATCTCCGTGGAGAAAGGGGATTCCTGGAACTGCTGGAGGGACTGTATAGCAAGTTGCTCTGCGGTATGGCTTTTGGGACGATGCAAGCCGGCCTGAGATGCTTTGAACTCTGCTAGTTGTTGGCTGAGTTCTTCATACTTTCTATTGGAGTCGTCAACAGTAATGACTCCGTGTCCACCATTAGCTACTGGGTCTGGGTTGACAGTTTGTGCAGCCCTTAGTTGTGCGTTCTCTTCCTGAAGACTCCTGATTTGGTCTTGCAGATCTTGGATTGTAGTCATTGGAATGGATGATTTTGGACAAGTTTTAACTTTTGAGTTGGGTGGGAGGGTTGGATTTTCGATATGATCGAATTCCTTGCAGTCGGCGCCAAATGTATTAACCTATTTCTAGACTAATGCATTAACGGGGTCAGGTCGCTTGGGAGACTTGACCAAATGGGAGTGTTTGAGATCGGGGTGGCTGCACCTCGTTGAGATCGAGATTGCCTACGTACTCTAGCTCGGTCGGATTGAACCTAGAGATCAAGCCATCGTAGTTCTATTTATATAGAAGATGAAAGGGCGTGGATCATGGATCTTGCAGATTCTCCGCCATCATAATGAGGATTGATTGTGTAACGAATGAGAATCGACCCTGTGAATTAATTACGTAACTGACGAGGATATTCTGTGCATTGAATGAGAGCACACATGTATAAGCTGGTCGCTGTTGGGTACGTGGTCGAGTCGTTGTGGTCGAGCTACTAGCAGGTCGGGATCGTGGCGACCTGGTGGATGAATGGTTGTGCCACGTGGCTGCTTTTGATTGGCTGGAGTATGTAGTACCCCTACAACCAACATGACAATATCAAACAACATGTCTACAATGCTTAAAGCAAAAACGGAAAAAAAAAAAAAAAAAAAACAACAACAACAAAACAAAACAAAAAATAAAATAAAATGAGGATATACACCCAACAAATTTTGTTAAGATTGCCATGGAGAATCTAAACTCCAAAGCCAAGGGAAAACAAACATGAAGAAAAACTTCACAATAAACCAGATACATTTTGAGCAAAATTCATATGCAAATAGAAAATGCAAGAAGCAAATACTTTACAACTATTATTATTATTATTTATTAACATGCATAAGCATATAAAGAATCAAAGCCAATAAAGATATGTTTCTACAACATGGGGGTTTCATTAATTGCTATGGAAATAGCAATTAAAACCATGCTATCAATATCAGTCGCCCCGCCTTAATTCGTTGGTCTAAAACTCTTAGATATATCATACAGCTGATATTCAAAGGTGGAATCTGCCACATGAACAGGTATATGATATATGATCTAGTCTTGCCTTAAATTGTAAGGAAATGTTCAATAAACATAAACCTAACCATCACTCTCTTGATTAGGACTCTTTTGAAAAACGAGTTTCAATCATATTGGCAGTGGTGAGGTGAGGTTCAGGGTTAGACATCCCAACCATGTAATACAGTCACTTGGACTAAGATATGTATTATGTGGTTGAAGACCTTTGCACACCTGCAACTTCCGGTTAGGACTCTACCTCCACCTCACCTAGTACCTAATTTCTTAGTTCCGCCACTGGGCATGAGGGGTTTTATTAGTTGACCTTTACACTCAAGACCTTTATATCAACCTATAGCTAGCTCTCTCTAGAAAGAATCTAGAGCGATAATTGTTGTTCTTGTTAGGATCATTGTGTGTACAGATATAATACGTAGTTGTATAACCTTCCTATTACTGCTCTGACAGTGGCGGCTATGTAACAGTGGCATTCTATTGAATATCAGTGGGAATGAGATGTCGATATCATAATTTTATTGAACCAAATGAATACTGATAACAGGTATCTGTTACTTCAGGAAGAAATAGAATACATAAATACTGCATATTGGTTACTGCAAAGCATCCCCTCCTAAATGAAAAAAGACTTTGATGATATCCAAGTGCTAGCTCACTCAAAGAGATCATATGCATTTGGTCTGACATATATAGCAATAGTGAGAAAAGTGATGTTCTCACTTCTCCGTAGTCTCGCAAACTTGGTATTAAACGCATAAGCTCAGAATATATGCTCAGATGCATACATACAATAACCACCCAATATAAACTGATCCAGAAAACTCAATATCCTAGAAAATAATGTCATCACCACCACCATTATTACAACTGATCCATTATAAAAATAAAAATAGGTTACAACTGATCCATTACAGTAAAATATATTTTGCTACTTGTAATCTAAACACCCCCCCTCGTCATTTCAATTCATGGATTTTTTTTCCATTATAGTGAAATCGGAAAATTAGAAAAACCCATTGAAATTAGGCTTAAATGGTATCTGAAAATCCTAAAACTTGGCCTTTTAGAGCTGAAAAAAAAAAAAAAAGAGGAATTTTCTTATCATGGAAACTACAACCTGTGAATGAAACGAAAAAGAACTTTCTTACCTTTGATAGAAGGAGGTTGTCTTCAATAACTAATCTCTTGAGAGCAAAATTTTAGCCCTAAATCCTCTAAGAGAGAAATATATAACATCAAATCAATATTTCAATTTCTAGAAAAAATTAAACAAAAAAACTAAAAAGCAATAGTTCAGAGAGAGAGAGAGGAACCTGGATTGAGAAGAATAACAGAAGAGAACGCAAAAGAACAGAAAGGAACCTGGATCGAGAAGAATGAGCAAAAGAACAGAAGAGAGAGAGAAAACAAAAGAAAAGAAGAAGAGATACAGTAATAGAACAAAGGTCGAGGTTAAAATAGTCTTTTTACCTTATTAAGCAATTCAGTGTTTCATTCTGCCAAAAAATTGGACTGAACGACTTAATCTAGTTTATCACTGAATGGCCATTAAGCACTGAACCATATAAGGACAAACAAACAGTCTGAAGACTGAATACGGTGGTCCACCCGTTAAGTTCAGTCATTCAGACCTGCTGAATGGAAAACAAACAGCACCTGAGTGTAAGAATCGCCAAGTGTTTCAAGCTCCTCATTTCCATGAGATAGTTGGCTACCAAAGGTGATTCCATCTTTCACAATCCACTTCCCTGGAAGCGTAACTCCTCAAGATGAGAGAGTGATGATATCATACCAGCTTGAATGCTTTCTAATTTAGTAGTTTCAGACAGGTCCAGGGATCTGAGACTAACTAATCCTTCCATTCCTTGTGGAAGCTCTGTTATTGCAGTTCCACATAGACATAGACTCCGGAGTTTCTTCAGATTTTTTAAACATGGTATCTTCTTTAAACGTGTGCAATAATGTAAAAACAGTACCCGAAGCTCGATCAGTTCGGATAGTGATGGTGGCAACTCTATGATCATAGAATAAGAAAGATCACGAAACTTCAGAGAAAACATTTGACTAAAGAACGGTGATATAATGTCTCAAATAGGATTATCATTCAATAGTAATGTTGAGAGTTGAGAGCAGTTCGGACTAGCATAAAGCCATTGTAGTCTGTTTCTCATCAATGACATTTTTCTCATCAATGACATTCTATCAAGTGGTACTTCCAACAAACCGAGGGCAGCTTTAACGCATAATTCAGGCTTCAAGATTCTGCGACAATGCCTCCAGTTCTATATATGAACTTTTCTCCCATCCAATACCTAATCAATTCTTCTGGCTTGAAAATGTAGTCCTCCGGGAAAAATGCAGAATATAAGAAGCAGTTCTGCACTTTATCACTACTCAAACGATTGTAAGTTGTAACTAAATCTTAATAGCTTGAACACAATATTCTCCAGAAAATAGACCTCCGGTGTTTGTAAATATTCAGATGTTTTCCTCTACACATCCACACTAACCTCATCCCTCATAGCATGACCTACTGAAACGAGGCCAATTGGAAGACCACAACAATTTCTAACCACAGCTTGAGCTAGAGGTTTGATCTCTGGATTGTGGACCACATCTCCAGCCTTGTTAACAAACAATTTCCACGCTTCTTCCCGTAACAAGGTTTAACTTCCACGATCATGTCTGAGTTCATATCCTTACATATCCAAATAGAACGAGTGATCACTATTATCTTGCAACCATTCTCTGCCTTGGGTCGAGGAACCCCCAACTCCTTCAAAGAAATTTTGTTGCACATATTATCAAAAATGATCAGAAACTGGTTGATTTTCTTTAAGCCTCCAAATATTTGGGCCGCTCGGAACTGTACGCCCTCATACATAGAAAAGTCTAAGTGCATTTGCCGAGCAATATCACTCTGCAGTTCGTACAAGCTGAAGTCCTTGGACAATGTAACCCAAAATATCTTATCAAAGATGCCAGTTGCACCTAGCTGATCACAGATCTTCCTCATGACTGTTGTCTTTCCAACACCCACATCACCGTAAATGCCGTTTATCCCAGATAATATTCAATAATTGTGATCTATTTTGAACGTTGTGAACTATTATTCTAGGGAAGATATATAGTTCATTTGCTGGAGTCGTTTCTAGAAGTTGCTCCACCTTTTGCGAGATTTGATTTGCAAGATTAGAATACTTAAGCATCAGATGATAAGTGAAGAAGCATCTAGATTCAAGTGATGTTTCTATATCATCTTCTTCTTCACTTGCCTCCTCTTCGTCATCGCCCCTCCTTCATCAGCACCACTGCTGCCATCATTCTCATTATCATCAGCCAAGCTATCTTCAGATACTTCAGCAATGGTTGTGGAGGCAATGCTGCAGGTTTCACACATCCTACAGACCATCCTCTCATAGGAACACCATGGTGTACACAACTCCTGAATTCTTCCTCCTACCCCTCTCAGCCAAGCCTCAAACAGCTCCCAGTCTTCAAGTCGTACCTTCTCAGGAGGAGGAGGGAAGAAGTTTCTGATAGCCTTTTGGCGCTTCATTTTCCAAGGTGCAGACCTTGGTATTGGGCTTGGGCCCTTATTTAGGTTTAGGCTTTTTGGTATGTGTTTTTTTAAGTCCTTCTTGGTCCTTGTTTATAAAGGTCCTACTTGTACTGAGGTAAGGTTTTGTCCCCCTCACAGTTTTAATTGACAAATTTTTAATGTACAGGTAGGGGTCCAGCCAAACCCTGCCTCATTCTAGGGATTTTTTTTTTTTTTTTCTTTTATTTTTTTTATTTTGAAATTATTTCCAAAAATTTTATTGATAAGCTCAACGAATTACACAAAAGTATAGGACAAACGCGCTACAAACTGCGCGGCAAGTCCTTTCTGGATAGCAAACCCGATTCTCCTAAATACATATTCGTTCGAACCTGCAGTCATCACGTTGCTATCCATTATCTTCTGCACTCTCCTGAGGAGCTCAACTGCTTCTGAGCCTAGCAATCCAAATGTGTCAAATGCAAAGGGGATGAAACTATGTTGGTTAGCCCTACAAGCTCCGTCATGTTTCTCCACTTTTGCCGCTGCTGCATTGCTAGCTGCTAGCCCCACCTCAAAAATCCCAGCACTCAGC
Organism: Aquilegia kansuensis; assembly: GCA_020826895.1. NCBI lineage: Eukaryota > Viridiplantae > Streptophyta > Magnoliopsida > Ranunculales > Ranunculaceae > Aquilegia > Aquilegia kansuensis. The sequence continues at coordinate 20,021,412 of CM037007.1, forward strand.
CGAACCATCGGAGACGCCCCTGTAACATCAACACACGCATGTTTACCTTCAGACCAGTTGTAGACCAGAATATCAGCAGGACGTAATGTCGATCTTCCTTCCTTAGGATCAGTAAGAAAGTTAACAGGAGCCTCCTTCTTATCCTGTACGCCAGCCCGTCAGAACACATCACACAAGATATCTCTAACGTGGTCATGCCTGTACTTGAAGCCAGGGTAATGCTTACAATGGGCCGCATGGTCCCCGAAAGCATCAACATTCCGAAGCCATTTAGACACCTCCGCTTTTGGAGTCTCGTGTTTTTTTCGACCTCTAACTAGTTCTCTCTCTTTATATCACTCTTTGGAACAAAGTTCTTCATACATACAGTCTCAGAGTCTCAGGCTGCAGAACTTCAAGAGATGGATGGGGGATAAGTGAGAAAACAGATGATAAGAGAGTTCAAGCAAACAGTATGTTGCCTCACGCGTATTGTACTGTTGTTGCCACAGACAGTGTAATGTTGGTTGATGCCAGCATTTCAAAAAACAAAAGTTCTAAAAAATTGATTTTTCTCTAGGATGCTGTGGGTGCAATTGATGGTACACATTTCAAGGTAAATGTTGCTTTAAGAAATCAGGCTAGGTATCGTAATCGAAAGGGGGAGCTTACACAAAATGTCTTGGTTGCGTGCACTTTTAGTATGAAGTTCACGTACGTTCTAACTGGTTGGGAAGGTTCCGCTCACGATGGTCATTTGTTACGATGTGCTGTTAGCCGACGGGGTCATAGGCTTGAAATACCCCCTGGTAAATATTATCTTGGAGATGCTGGATTCGGTTTAGTGCCAGGGTTCCTTACCCCTTACCGTAATGCACGATATCACCTGAAAGAGGTTGGCAGAAATGTCGCTCAAAATAGTGTTGAACTTTACAACTTCCGACATTCATCTTTGCGGAATGTCGTAGAAAGGGCTATCGGAGTATTGAAAAAGCGGTTCGCGTACCTTAGAAACTCCCCACACCATAACATCCGCGTTCATTCAAAGATTATATTAGCCTGTGTTGCTTTGCATAATTTCCTGAAAGACGTAGACCCCGATGATGAGTTTGATCCTGATGGTCCTACAGCCGATTCAGACAATGAAGAGGATGGGGAAGAAGACCTTGAACAAGCTCAGTGGAACGATGGCCCTGGTTTAAATATGCATTCCTCGACAAGTTGGACCAATTGGAGGGATCAGCTACGTGTGCAGATGTGGAATGCATACCAGGAATTTCACGATGATTCTGATGATGATCTTTAATTTTCCTTGTTTCTTGTTTTATGGTTTTGAAGTACTTTCCATATTCCTAGTTATTATGTTGAAGTATTCATACAATTTTCTCAATTCCGACTATTTTATCTATTAAAAATGTGTTTAAGTACTCCTATTTTTTGTATGCGCTACTTGAAATGTTTTTGTGTACAATTGTCTTGGAATTTTTAGACTATTTTTTATCTCTTAAAATGACCAGATTTTATGTATTCCCAAATTTTATAAAACATAAAATTCCCAGTTTTAGAAATGTCGACTGCACCAAAGAAGAGAAGTCGAAAAGGCAAAGAACCGGTTGTAGTTACTGCATCTGCTCCAGCTGTTGTACAAGTTGAACCATATTTCCCACCTAACCTTCCACCACCACCACCACCACCACCACCATCAAAACACCAAACAAGATGGTCCCCAAAGATGATGGATGTTTTGCTTGAAGTTCTTTCAGAAGAGGTCGCTAAGTGTGGTAGGCGTGCAGACAATGGTTTTAGGAGTGAAACGTACAACAAGGTTGCCTTGGCTGTTAACACAAAGCTTGGTATGAGAATGAACGCTGAAAATGTGCGGTCAAGGATGAAAACACTGAAGAAAGACTACCATATTGCCAAGGCTTTGTTAAATCAAAGTGGATTTGGTTTTAAGTGGAATGCAGAGACAAAGTGCATTGATGCAGATCCCGATGTATGGGAAAGATATGTGTTGGTAATGCAGTGGTTTGTTCTTGTTGGTATTATATTTTATTTTGTGGTATGCTTGGATTAATAGACTGGTAATTGTAGGGGCATCCTGAGGCTAAGACTTACAATGGCAAAATATTGCCATATTTTGATCAAATGGCTTATTTGGTGGGTGATGACGCTGCAAATGGTGACCTGAATTATACTTGCGGTGACCCTCAAACTCCGCCTGAGGGCTCACAGATTGGTATAAAACATTTACGCAGCCTCAACCTTTTTTCTTATGTTGATTTTCTTGCATGCCATTCACGACTTACCAAATGTAGGCGACAGAGAGGATGTTGAAAATGATACTTTTGGAAATGGAGATATCAACCTGGAAGGGATGGAAGCCCAGTTTGCTTCTAACACACCTGGTAGCTCAACACCGAATCCCGCAAGTGAAATGCACGGACAAAGTGATGCAAGCTGTGGTGATGCTCGCAGAGGTAGTAGCAGTGGGGTACCTGTTTTGTCCAAGCGTAGGAAGCCAAAGTTTAACTTGTCAGACATTCCTGAACCCCCATCCTTCCAAGGGTTGGCTGCAGCTGTGGAAAGGATTGCTACAAGTCTCTCGAAGCCCAAGATTGGAGATCTGTCAAGTACACTTCAATTGATTACTGGTGGGGATAGAGATCTATATTTTAGAGGAATGGACTTTTTCGGAGATAACCCTGGTTTGATGGAAATGTTTATGGGGATTGAGAAGGAATATAAGATGGAATGGCTTTTGAGAAAGCTCAGTGCCTCTAACAAGTGAATATGGGAATATCTTATGTCAGTTTATTTGGTGTACGTAGTCTAGACCTAGGAATCAAGTCATCTTTGATTGTTTACTTCTGAAAAACATGTTTCTGTTATTGTTGATGATATCGTAGAATTCTTGCGTACTTGAGAATATTTCAAGTTTTGTTGAACAGGCTTATAATGCTTTCATAATGGTATTGATCTTTGATTGTTTGTGTAAGTTTTTTGGGCAGTATTATGTTGCATATTTTTTTGGGGGGTTTCTATATAACTGTGAATTCGATACAGTTTCACTGCATAATCATGTTGTATTTTATGTTTTATATATGTGGTTGGTATAAATACTTTTGGTAGTATTGGGGGTTGGTTGGACCTGTTGCAGGGTTGACCATCTTTGGTGTACTATGTATTTATGTACAAACACCCTTGCAGCACCAACTAACCCTTATTTGTCCTTGTTTTTAGTTAAGTCGTATCTATAATGGGAGAGGGAGGTTGTTTCAAGGTTACATGGTACCATAATATGGACATGGTGTTGCTTGACACCCTCGTCGATTTCAAAGATAAAGAGGGATTTCCTTTTCGTGAACATATGCACGTAGAAGTAGTGTTTCGTGTTTTGGAAGCAACTTCTATGTTGGTCTCGATAGAGGAAGTACGAGATAGAGTGAGATATTATTTCTATACTTACTTGCAAATTCGGGGGTTGTTAAGCATTTGTGGGTTTGAATGGGATGCCCACCTTCAACGGGTGATCGCGACAAAAGAGATTTGGGAGGCAAATGCTCCTAATAGCCGCTTCTGTGGTGAATGGCTCCCGTATATGAACAAGCTTCTTGCTTTGTTTAAGAATTAATGTGGACCCTTTTAATTTGTGATCCTATTTTTTTGTAATGTCGTTTTGGTTAATTATTCATTATGTTTGTAATGAATTATGACAGATATTTTGTCTAATGAAATCGTATGTTCAATATTTATCATGGTATGGAACAGTGTTGATATGGATAGACTTTGGTCAGCCTCCCATCCTTCCATGCGGTGGACCACCGCAATGGATATGAATATGTGTGCTAAGTTGTTAGAGATTACTATAAATGGGGGTCGTATGTCCGATGGAGGATTTAATACAAGTGCACATGCTGAAGTTGCAGCAGGAATAAAGAAAGACTTACGAATTGAGGTAACAACTGAACATGTTAGGGGTCGTATGAAGACTTTGAAGAAGACCACAAAGAAAATAGAAGAGTTATGTTTGAGGCCTGAATTTGAATTTGATCTTCTAGAATGCAAAATCAAAAGCAGTGAGGAAGCGTGGGATGAGTTATTACAACCACCTAATCATATCTATTGGAGTGGTTTGAAGAATAAGAGTTTTCCGTCACACACCATGTGCACCCACATATTCGGTCCAATGCCACCACCTATGTTGTGATGGGTTCCACCATGCTTTGTGTGATCTTTGGAGGGGTTCCACCAATGGATTTGTTCTAAACATTTCCGTACTATTGTTTTATGTTGTCAACTGGCACCATTATTATTTTTTAATTTTTGAAGAACCTTATGTAATGGATTATTATGTAATATGTTATTGTAATTACACTTTAAGGATTGCAAAAACTGTCGTTGTAATGGATTTGTTCTAAACATGGCAAGGATTTTTTTTTTTGTTTAAAGTTATTATCACAGGATTTATGTTATCATTTTTTTAATTTGTTTATGTCTGTTATGTAGATGAATCCAATGCACCTTGTTAACCCCAACAACCCGAATCAATACTATGTATTGAAAGATTGGAACGTTGGGAAGAATCGAGAACTGTCTTATAGATTGGTAAGTATTTCATTATTTCTACAACAATATATTTTGCATATATTGGGCATGAACATGAACATAAATCACTTTTGTGGGCCCTACTTATGTTTGTTAAATGATGTGGGCCCATGTCAGTGTGCCAGGCATGGACATGGATATTACAGTGACAGAACTTTGCATACAGAACTTTGCATATATGGACCACATTTTACTTTTTCAAATATAGATGATAGCGACAAGGCTTTGCATAGTATTCTTGTGTTGTGAAAAGATAATGACACCTTTGGCTTATTATATATTCTTGTTACTTAAAACAGAACATACCTTCTTACATATGTTGGCAACTTTGCATACTTTTGGACTTGTTGTATTCTGAATAATGCAGAAGACATACTTTTGGACTTGTTATATTCTGAATAATGTAAGACATACTTTTGGACTTGTTATATTATGAATAATGGAAGACATACTTGTATATTTGTGCATATATTCTCACTAAAAGTTGTAAGGTTTGTACAAACAAATAATTTTATACTTCACTGTACTGGATACTGTTTTTTGGTTGTTATTAAAGTTACTTACCAAACATACTTTGACAGCCTTTGCTCGCGTCGTTGAAAGCAAGTATTCGGAACAACCAAACTGCATTCATTAGTCTGCAGCCTGTGGGGACGGTGTTTACTGGTCTGCACATTATGGATGATGGATGGGGGCATTTTTCTTTTGGGGCTGCAGGTTGGAAGACTGTCGTGCATGCACTACAACTAGATATTGGGGACAGTATCTTGTTGGAAATTAATAGTGTGACTAGGGCAAATGGGGTTGAATTCCTCATGCAGATTCGTAGAATGGATGGCCAAGTGCATGCATGGCAACCTCCACCAGTCCCAGCTCCTATTCCAACGCCCATTCCAGCTCCTGAACAAACCCCCCCTCCTGCACCAAGTGACAGCCAGGATGAATCAAGTGACAGCGATGTTTCTTCGGATTCTTCTGACAGCCAGGATGCTCCAAGTGACAGTAGTGGTGATGATGGTGATGATGATGATGTAGTAGAGGTTGACGCTAATGGCAATGAGATCGTAGATGATGACGCTGATTACAACAGTGACTATGACCCTGAAGAAATAGTAGAGGGTACCCAAGATGCTCCGATCGTTCTTGACTAGGCTTGACTTTGTACAACTATTGGTAGTGTTTTGTTTTAGGGGGATGTACAACTAATGGTCCGACAATTTTGATAACTTGTATAGCCGTACCTTGCTTTTGTTATGTTCAGTGAAACATATGAACGGATTAGGAAATACTTACAATGTATATTTGATTGAATCTGTATTTTTATCACTCGTTTATTTGAACTTTTTATCTCCAAACCTTGTTCGCTTTTGTATTTCAAATTATGCTTTTGGAACATACTTTTTGAAGGAAAGTAGCAAATTATTTTCAAAGTGATGAGGTCCATCGTTGTGATCAAAAATATAGATACAAGTATATATAATTTTGGGCTGACAAACTGCTTATTAAAATTGGGCCTTTCAGTTGGGCTGATATTGGGCTGTAATTGCAGGGTTGATGGCATATGTCCATTGGGTTTATTGCGTACATGATATTCAAAATTCCAAAGTCCAGAAAAAATCATTAGTTAAAGCCCACAGCCCATCACTTTAAGTCAATTTGCCAGAATAAAAAGAGTTGTCAAACATCAGGAAAAGCGGCAAAACCACTTTCGGTACATTTGCCAAACACGTTAACAAACACCGGCAAATAGTTTTTCCAAAAAATTTCTCGGACCAAAGATTTGCCGAATCCTTAGTTTTGCCGCTTTGCCTATTTTCTCGGGACCTAGTGGAAAGTTATCAAACAGAGCCGTAAAGTCTTTGAAACCCCACATCACCACATGTGGGAAATTTCAAGGGGGTCCAAAGCAGGGGATTCCAGAGTCAAGTCAAGCCACCTATAATTTTAATATTCAAGCATATTGTTCCTGTCACAACATATGCAAACAAACAATGTGGTTAAACTTTGTTTTCTATCTTAGCAACATAATTTTAAACTAACAACGTAGTCGAAAATTGTTTTTAAAATTAACCACCGGCAAAATAAATTATGTGGCTAAAAAGTGCACACATGGCGTTGACCAAAACACACGTAGATAAAAGGATTAAAATTAACATCTAAATTAGTTAATTAAAATTTAAAAAGACAAAACCCCCAAAGCTAAATCCCTCTATTTAAATTAAAAAAAATAAATCCTCAAACTTAAAATTGAACTAAAACCCACTAATTATTACGTTGGTCGTGTCTTTGGAAAATTAAGTGTGGATTTGTTGGTGTTGGGTTTCAATTTAGTTAAAGGAACAAAAATTGTAAAAAAGCATCTCACTTCTGCTTTGCTACAAGGAGTAGATAAAGAAATTCTTCTTTATTGTGATGTATGTGTGTTAGCATCAAGTACAGAGAATAATCTAACTTGGATTTCATGCTTGAAACAATTTTTTCTTGATTTAAGAGATTTAGGACAAGTTTGATTCAACATTTTTGATTAGGGGATTTTTTTTTTCACTCTTATAAGAGTTGTAATCCAATATTTGTAGGTGGCTTAAGAAATAGTAATAGAAATCGGAAGAATTAGGGAGAAATTTATTAAGGAAATTGGCTTTTAAGGTTTGATAAATTGAAGATTTGTTTTGATTACACAGAAGAAGATGATGATGCAGAAATTTACATCTCTTTTATTTGCAATTTTTTTCTGCCACGTGTTTTAATTTTTGCGAACTCAGCATGAACTAATCCACGTCAACATATATACTCTACCAGAGAAAACCACCGAAAACATAGCCAATGTTAATATTGAACATTGACCTTAAGTACATTGTTAGTTTAAAACTACGTTGTTAGGATAGAAAATAAGGTTTAACCACGTTGTCAGTTTACACAATTTGGTCCATTAATTAATGAAGTTCTAGTTTTCATCGAAAATATATTGAGGGGTTATTGCCAGATGTTGTCCTTAGAGGAACTGTCAGACATTGTACGTTTGAGGCTAGTAGTACAGTTCTTTTGGTTCACATACTGTAAGGTGCTGCACTACGGCTGCTTGAAACCTGAGTTCCGGCGTATATGTTAATTATTGAGGATCATCAATCTGCCTAGCCATGAGCTAGTAGTATGGTTCGGCCTGTGCTGGCACCATAGTGTTGTTGTTTTTTTTTAAAAAATAAGGCAAGAAGATCATCATATAGAGTGAAAAAAGAAGTGACAGACAAAGTGATCGTAAAGGAAATGATAACAAAAAGACTTTAATTATTCCTTATGTCTTTTGTATATAACAATTACCTAAAGCATTTCACTTACATTCTAGTTAGTTTCCACTTCTTCAATATAATCTTCAGTAGAGCCATACATGTTGATTGAAAAGATCTTAAGGTTATGTTCCTGGAGACACATGATAGTATCAAGATGATCCCCATAGCCCACGGCGCTAAGTGTAAGAATAGCCAAACGTTTCAAGTTCCTCATTTCCATGTGATAGTTTGCTACCACAGGTGAATCCATCTTACATAATCCACTTCCCTGCAAGCGCAACTCTTCAAGACAAGAGAGTGATGATATCACGCCAACTCGTATGCTCTCTAATTTAATAGTATCGGACAGGTCAAGTGATCTGAGACTTACCAATTCTTCCATCCCTAGTGGGAGCTCTGTTATCGAAGTTCCACATAGACTTAGAACCTCTAGCCTTTTCAGCTTTTCTAGAGATGGCAATTTCTTTAGTTGGGTGCAGTAGTGTAAAAAAAGCACTCGCAGTTGGGCTAGTTCAGATAATGATGGGGGCAACTCTGTGATCAGAGTATAAGAGATATCAAGAAATTTTAGAGTATGCATTGGGCTAAAAAATGGAGAAAGAATATGTAATATAGGATTATCCTGCAATAACAATGTCGAAACATTGGGGCAGTTGGTTGCGACAACATCAAGTTTTCCTATTTGATTTCTCATTAATGAAATTTTTCTTGCCTCTGCCCATTCCTCCTGAACTGGTAATTTGCACAAACCAAGGCCTGCTTTAATAAAAAATCCAGGTATGTCTTTACTAATTCTGATTGCCAAATCTCTGAACAAGTCATGCATTCTAAACCAATCATCTCCATTGTTAGTAAACTTCTCCAACATGTTAGTATCATGTAGAACTCTTAGTATCTTGAACCCTTCATCTATTTCGTTCAGAATGTCCCCATCTCCTTGTGTGAAACCTTCTGCCATCCAATACCGAATTAATTCTTCAGGTTTGAACAGATAATCTTCGGGGAAAAATGCACAATACAAGAAGCATTTCTGTACCTTATTACTCAAACGAGTGTAACTATATCTCAGTACATCAATTATAATATCATGACTCTCTTTTACAGGGCTCCTCAAATCCACCAAAGCCTTTTTCCAAGCCTTTACATTAGCTTCATCTCTCAAGGAAAGACCTACTGAGATGATGACAATTGGAACAAGGCAGCATTTTCGCACGACTCTTCTAGCAAACGGCAGGATTTCTGGATTGAGGACAATGTTACCAGCTTTGGTAACAAAGAGTTCCCATGCCTCTTCTGGGGACAAAATCCCAACTTTGATAATCTTGTTTGAGCCCATTCTATAACAGATCTCGAACGATCGACTGATCAGCACTATCTTGCAACCATTTTCTTTGATGGGTTGAGGAATTCCAATCTGCGTCAAATCAACTATATGCCACAAGTCATCAAAAATTACTAGATATTTCTTCATTTTCTTTAGCCTTTCGAGTAATCTGGTAGACTTGCGAATTATATTCTTGTCCTCGTACATACTAAGATCCAGGCCTAGTTGTGAAGCTATGTCATTCTGCATTTTTGCCAAGTTTAAGTCCTTGGACACTGTAACCAAAATAACTTTGTTAAAGATGTTGGTTGTTGCAAGCGAACTCATGATGTTCATCATAATTGTTGTCTTCCCAACCCCTCCTAAGCCATAGATGCCAATTATCCCAATTTTTGGATCCATCAAGTTTGCCCAAATCTTATCCATGATTGTCAAGGCAGAAATGCCAACCATTGTTGGTGTAGGCCACAATTGTGATCTATCTGAGACAACTAGTCCATTTGGAAACTGGCTGTTTTGATGAAGATTATCTAGCAAATTGATCACCTCACTAACAAGAGCAGAAAGATTTTTGGTGCGAATTAAAAAGGTTGTAGAGCTCTCTTTGAGTGATTTTTCTATGTAAGCAACTTTGTTTTGTACTTCTTCCATCTCTCGAAGCCAACGTAAAACTTCCACTTTAGGCTTCATGAATTGCTCTCTGGCTTTAGTCAGTTCCATCCTTATGAGAGTCTCGATTCCACACACTTCTTCGTATTTTATTCTCAAAATATCCATTACTATACTCTTAGCGTTTACTGAGATTAGGGAGAAGAAGATTGAAGGAGAGAGCTGTTTGAACCAAAAATATGGATGCTATCTTAATTAAAACTTTTTTCTGATGGCCGACACTACTGAGTTATTTTCCTAGACATAAAGTGGTAAACAAGGTTTGGCGGTATTCTGGTAAAACATTTGTATGGAGCAAGTTGGATTGCGACTCTAGAGGATCTTGTAAGTTGTGTTGCACATCCAACCTGGCGAACAGGAAAAGAGGATTATATCTACTTTATTTTGCCTTTATTAAAGGAAATGACCAATAATGTTGCTTGACTTTTGTCTACATTACTTAATTCATTACAATCAGTCTAACAACAAGCCATCTCTGAAGGAAAACAAGAATGAAATTTTATCATTTCTTACTACTATGTATCATGAAGTTAAATTTCTCTGCATCTTCTACCCGCAATGATCATCTCACTCTACTTGAATTCAGGAAACAAGTAAATCAAGACCCACATGGATTGTTGAATTCATGGAATGAATCAATTCATTTCTGTAACTGGAAAGGCATCTCATGCAGTCTTGGTCGTCCTGAACGAGTCACTGGTTTAGATCTCAGAGATCAGAGACTTCAGGGAACTCTTTCTCCCTATTTAGGTAACCTTACTTTCCTTACACTACTTGTTTTAAGCAACAATAGCTTCCATGGTGAAATCCCACAGGAACTTGGCAGTTTGTTCTATCTTCAAGTATTAGATTTTTCGGACAATAAGCTTGATGGAAAAATTCCTGTTCAACTTATGTCTCTTGTCAAGCTCCAAGGTTTGGATCTGGCAAAAAATGCCTTTACTGGACATATCTCACCTTCCATTGGTAACTTATCATCTTTAGTTCAACTTTCACTAGGTCAAAACTATTTCTATGGTAGCATTCCAGATGACATATGTCACCTTCGGAACTTGTCCTTTCTTCAGGTTGATACTAATAATTTTACTGGTGAGGTTCCTTCATGTCTTTACAATCATTCCTATCTAGCTATGTTTTCAGTATCTGAAAACAGTTTAGAAGGTAGTCTTCCTCTGAACTTTGGCGTGACACTTCCGAATATCAAACAACTATATTTGGCCCTAAACAGATTTACTGGTCCTATCCCTGTCTCAATTCTGAATGCTTCAAAACTTGAAACTATTGCGTTTCAGTATAACAATTTTACTGGATTAGTTCCAAGAGATATTGGAAAGTTGCAAGGTCTCCGCTATCTGGATTTCAGTTCAAATCAAATGGGAACCGACAACGGTGATGATTTAAGTTTCATAGATTCTTTAACCAATTGTAGCCATTTGGAACAATTGGCCACTGGCAATAACTTTCTCTTAGGTCAATTACCAAAATCTATACCCAATCTCTCCACCAGTATCACACTTTTTCAAGTAGGAGGAAATCAAATATATGGAAGTATACCTGCTGGATTTAGAAACTTAGTGAATTTAGAAACCCTTTATCTTGGAAGAAACAATCTCACTGGAAAAATCCCTGAAGATCTTGGAGGCCTTGTCAATTTGCAAAAGGTGTACTTGCAAGGAAACCATTTATCAGGACTAATTCCAGATTCTATTGGAAATATGACTAAATTGACTCACCTACATTTAGGAGAAAACAGTTTGATTGGTAGCATCCCTCTAAGTCTCGAAAACTGTCTAAATTTGTTCTTCCTCAATCTGTCTTATAACAATCTTGCTGGTACTATACCAGCACATCTTCTTAGTCTCTCATCCCTTACTCTTTCACTTAACTTAGATCATAATTACCTTTATGGTTCTATACCATCAGAAGTAGGTTACTTGACTAACCTTGTGATGTTGGATGTTTCTGAGAACAGATTGTCAGGTCAAATTCCAGAATCTCTTGGGCGTTGTTTAAACTTAGTGTACCTTAATATGGGTGGTAATTCCTTTGAAGGAAACATTCCTAAGTCATTGAATACTTTGAGAGGTGTTGTTTATTTCGATCTTTCATCCAACAATTTGTCCGGTGAGATTCCAGAATATTTAACAGACTTTCCTGATCTTGTGAGTTTGAATTTGTCATTTAACCATTTTGAAGGTCCAGTACCAAACAATGGTCCCTTTCAAAATTTAAGCATGGTTTCAATTGTTGGTAATGGCAAGTTGTGTGGTGGTGTAGTACAACTGAGGCTTCCTCCATGCTTAACCCATGAGGCAGCCCGGGGAACAAAAAAGAAATCCCTTGCTCTCAAAGTCATTATCCCTGTGATAATTGCTGGCTTATGTTTGTTTCTGTTAATGATCTTTGTTATATGTTCCCGACAAAACAAGTTTAAATCATTGATTCCCCAAATCAAGCTTAAGGTCTCTTATGCAGACCTTTTCAAAGCCACAAATGGTTTCTCTGCTGAAAATTTGGTTGGTGCTGTTTGTTACGGCTCTGTGTATAAAGGAATTCTTGACTTGGAACACTTGTACAGTCCCCAAAGTGTAGCGGTGAAGGTTATCAGTCTTCAACAAGAAGGTGCTTTAGAGAGCTATTTATCTGAATGCAATGTCTTGAGATATATTCGCCATCGAAACCTTGTGAAGATTATAACTACATGCTCTACTGTGGACTTTCAGGGTAATGATTTTAAAGCCATTGTTTTTAAATTCATGCCCAAAGGAAGTTTAGAGGAGTGGTTACATCCAAGACTAGATGCCGAACATGAGCAAAAAAACCTGAAATTCGCTCAAAGATTGAGTATAGTCATTGACATTGCAAATGCACTGGAATATCTTCACCATCAATGCGAACCAGTAATTGTGCATTGTGATTTAAAGCCAAGCAATATTCTTCTAGACGATGACATGACAGCCCATGTAGCTAATTTTGGATTACCAGAATTCAAGTCTGCCCCATATTTTTCAACTCCAAGTGAAGCAAGTTCAGTTTCAATAAAAGGAACTATTGGTTATCTTCCTCCAGGTATTATTTTATTTGTTTTCTTGTACTATTATCTCACTGTCCCTTCGTATATTTATCATTTTCAGAAGGTAGATATACAGATATCATTACAAGCATCATAGAGCTAAGCTTAGTATCGTTGTCTTCCTACAATCTAACTGCTTAGCTTGTCCCTCGTCACTGTTAATTGAAGAAATTATAAATACATTTCTAAATTATATTAATTTTCAGAGTACATATATATAACATTTCATACTAATAACATGCAGAGTTCGGAAATGATGGCGAGGTGTCTATTAAAATAGATGTGTATGGTTACGGAATACTCTTGTTAGAGATGTTTACAAAGAAAAGACCGACTGATGAAATGTTTCGTGATGGACTAAACCTTCATAACTATGCTAAGATGGCACTGCCTGACCAAGTCAGGGAAATATTGGACCCAGCACTACTAGCAAGTGAAGATGTTGGTACAATGAGCATTGAGAATCAGAATGATAGACAAGAGTTAATTTTGGAGTATTCGACCTCGATACTACAATTAGGAATCTTATGTTCTGCAGAATCTTCAAAGGAGCGCTTGAGTATGGTCGAAGTCGTCAAGGAATTGTATAATATTAGAGGCTATTAAGGATTGGAATCATGTACGGACAATATCTAGACAGTATGCTCATCTTAGCATTCTAAGTTAGATGTTTCTTCACAATAAGCATAAGGAAGAAATGGGAATAGAAAAAGTGTGAATTTCATTCTAAGACTTGTGTTCTTTGGATTCCGTCAATGGAAAGAGAATGACATCAATGATCTCTATTTTTATGAACAAAGTTAAAGGGGGTATGACAGACCCCAATTACCTGCGTTACGGTTAGTTTCTTACATGACTTTACCTACCTTGTCCTCGTGGAGGATTACATACGTAGAGATACATGATTAGGACTTGAAAAACTGATAGTATGTACGTTCTACTTCCGCGTTTGCCAACCTATCTGCAGCCCTGTTTGTTTGCTTGTATACATGAGCAAAGCTAATATCCACAAACTCTGCAGGTCTCCTGATTCCCATTAAAATGTTCTTGCATTGCCATGGTGGCTAGTGGCTACTCCGGCCATTCATTGTATGACTCTGAGTGTTCTTAGTCAGAAACTACCTTTAGTTTAATGATCTGCGCTACTTGTACAGGCATCCAATCTCATTGATCTTTTTACTACTACATTACGTTATAGTTCTGTATTATTCACATACACTTGGAAGTTATAAAAACTATGCAAACACGAAAGCATCGAGCCAGAAGATGGATAGCATGTCCCCAGAAAAATCTAGCTGAGCCATACAAAAATGTCCTTTGAAAAAAAGATGGAGAAGATGACAGACACTTTTTTAGTTTGTGGAGGAATTGATATGGCATGTGGGTCATGATAAATTTGTCAATTCAGCTGCTAAATATAAGAAGTTCAAAATCTCAGTCAAGAGCAATTGCAGAAGCAAGTTGTTCTATCCTCCTCCCGCTCAGTGGGGCTCTCGTTTTGGCAAAATCACATACAGACACATCGGATATGCAGAGAAAGAGAGAAGTAGAAAATTATGGGACACGTCGACATCAATGGTCCTTAGTACCGACATTCTGCCTGAGTTCCTGATCTTGTAGTACCATTCACCCTTCAACATTTCATTGCATATTGTGATGGTATGAGAACCCTAGATGATAGTAGTGAAGATCATGCTCGTTGGTTCTTTAATATGTAAGGTATATTCTTACAAGCAATCCATGACCATGTTAGAAGTCACTGTACTGAAGTCAGATGGACTATGATTGGAATAAATTCGTAAGTCTAGCTGCGGCAGGCTGAATTTTTATTGAAGATCATAAGTAAGAAATGCAATTAAGACGAATGGGAACGTGCAGCAACGCAAAGCTGTTAAGATGGCCTCACGGTGTCACTTTTGCAATAAGGCCAAAAAGCCAGCAGAACACATACTCTGTATGGGATTGGGAGAATGTTCAGGACTTGTGGCATGGAAAAGCAAAAGTTATGTACTGCAATGAAAGTGTTATAGTCATAAAGAAGGAAAATTGGAACAGAGCTGTTGTAGCAGGCATGTAAACAAAGTTCTACACGAATATATGGTGGTGCATTTCAACTTCACTAAGAAGTTGGTTAATAGTTAAGTAAGGATTACCGCGCGATTGTCAATTGGAAGAAGATATGGAATCTTGGAGGAGAAGAGTATTATCAGAGAATGGATATAGTAGATAAAACAAAAAGATTTGACTAAAACATTGCATTTATAAGAAAACAGTTCAAATAGTAGCATCCCTCCAAGTCTCGGAAACTGTCAAACTTTGTTCCTCCTGAATCTTGTTGCTACACTACCAGGCACCAGCACATGTTATTGGTCTCTCCCTTACTCCTGCACTCAACCGGCCTAGATCATTATTATCTTCTTAATGGTTCTTTACCATTAACTTGACCAACCTTTCGATGTTGGATGTTCCTCAAGAAAAGATTTTCAGGTCAAATTTCTGAATCTTTGGAAATGTTTAACCTTGGGGTACCTTTTTACGGGTGGCAATTTCTTTAAAAGAAGCATTCCTCAGTCATTATTGAGGGCTTTGAGAGGCGTTGAGTATTTTGATCTTTATTTTCTGAACAGAGTTATTGCATAGTTATTGCCTTATTTTCCAAGTTTGAATTTGTGGTTTGATCATCTAGAAGGTCAAGTACCAGGAAATGTATCCTTTGAAAATGCAAATGTAGTGAGTGGCTCAATGGTACCACCCCTCTCACAAAGTAGAGAGGTTGTGGGTTCAAAACACGTCAACAACTGATTGTTGATATAAGTTTCCACACGTAATTTAAAGAGGTGGGGGTCCCCATGCTGAAAACTGAAGCTTCCTCCATGCTGAACCGGGCCTTCAATCAAAAAAGAAATCTCCTGCTCCCAAAGTTATTATCCCTGTGATTATTGCAGCCTTTTAATTAATCTTAATTAGACTAGAAGAAAGCTCTTTGGCGGACTAGTATATTGAAAGATCTTAATTAAAGCTAGGGACAAAACATAGAATAATTCACTTTATCATGCAAAACAGGCTTAAAACTTCATGTAATTAACATAGTAAAAAATGATAAACATATTATTTTTACATAAACTCTCTCCCAAGCAAAAAAGTCTGTAAATCCTGTACTCTTCAATGGAAAAACAAAGAACAGGAAAAGAACCCACTCATCAATCCTAGCTTCTGCTTCAATGAATAAACATCTCATATAGATAGTATATGGGAAGTGTGGGATGGGGATTATAATAATAACTGACCACACACTCTAATGTAAATAGGTAATATATTTGTCATGGCGCACCGGGTGGATCTCGGTGACCAACACCAGGGCTATTACCAGGTGACGTGGGCCGAAAAGCATCAGTCTGAATCTTCTTATCTCGGTTGATTACGAAGCTTACAGTTGACGGAGGTTTGAACAGTTTGTTCAAAGAGCTTGTTGGGATCCCTGGCGCATGCAACCCTATTTGCCTCGAAGATGCTAAACAGTAGTGTTGCTGCAGTGGTAGAAGAAGAACCATAACTAGTGCTAAGGTTAATATATTTGATGACAAAGCCATGAATGATGAGAACTTAGACTCAAATGAGTGTTATATGGTTGTGTGATTAATTCTCTCTTGGGTGGTATATAAGCTGTTTGTATGTATGCTTAGAGGTCCTACATTCAAGGTTATTTACATTTGATTGTTAACTTTAGTTAAAAAAGACTTTGGTACACATAGGTTAGGATTTCTTTGACATATTAAAATTGAATTAAAGAGAATAGTCCACATGGGAATGTTTTCTAATTTCTATAAATAGAAGAACATGACATTTCCTTGTTTAGTCATGAAAGAGAGTATCAAGACTGTATCAGGTGTTCTAGTTAATTGGTAAATCAAACTGCACTCTTAGTAAGTTTTTTCTACACCATTCATTCAAAAGCTTAAGGGATGTTTAGAAATAATACTGATTAGACAACACCAACAACAATGTTATTAAATACTACATTTTTTTTGACTCTTTTTGTTAGAATATTTTTTTAAAAAAAAATCTCATGATATGGTTAAGATTTTTTTTCAGTTGTTTTAAGCTAAATTAATCCACATTATATTGCTAGTTGTCTACTTAGAGAAACAAGAACATGAACTAACTCCTTACCTACCTGTTTAAGAAGGTCATGAAAGTGTATATCAATGTGCTCCATTCATTCAACCTGGCTAAAGCATCCTTTGTATACTTTTGAGCATCAACTTGCAAAAGACAAGACCATCCTTCTACTTAGTTTAAGTGTATGTTTTTCTCTTTTGTGATATGCTTGTCTTAGTCAATTGAAAAGGGGGGGTACCAGTAAACCTAAAGTGTGAGAGAAGATAAGCATGAAGGTCAAAAGCTTATGATTCAAAATAATAATAATCATTTATTTTATGTTTAAGGTACATTCGTTGTCGCAAGCTAGTTGGATGTCTGCATTGCAGCAGTTGGTTAGATATGGAGCTTTCTTCTAGTCCTGTTTCTTCTAGTACTTCTATGCAAGTGTGGTTTCCATGGTTGGCGCAATAGCTGTGAAGGTTAACAATCTTCAGCAAGAAGCTAGGTGCTTTAAAGAGCTTTTCCTCTGAATACAATGTACGTGTTGAGATATATTCAGCATCAAAACCTTGTGAAGAGAATAACAAAGTGCTCTACAGTGGACTTTCAGGGTAATTATTTTAGAGCTGCTTACCTTGTCCGTCATTACTGTTGAATTGTATACATATATTTCTAACTTCCTTTGAATTTTATAGTATAATGCTTCACATTAATTACATGCAGAATACGGAATTTTATAGTATTAATTTAAAGGAGATGTGTATAGTTACAGAATACTCTTGTTAGAAATGTTCACGTAGAAAAGCGCCTGGTGAAATGTTTCGCAATAGACTAGACCTTCATAACTATGCCTGAGCAAGTGGGGGAAAATATTGGACCAGTAACACTGCTACTTACTGAAGATCTTAAACTCTTGTACAATGATAGACAATCAGAATGATAGACAAGAGTTAATTCTGGAGTGTTCAACCTAGCTCAGTGAATCAACTAGGAGTCATATATGCTAGTCTCCTATTCACCACGAACCAAAACAGAGAAAATAGCAACAGGGAGGGTGTAAACTAAACTGTAAGAATTGTATCCTTTGAATTTTGTTGTAAGAGAGATAATGACTTAAGCAAATGTATTTCTTACATCCACTAGTACAGTGCTGAAATAGTGGCTAATCGAACATCATCCATAGGTGGCTTGTTTTACCATACTGTCCAAAGATTAAAGATACACTGTATTTGTATATACCTATGCTACTCGGAATACCAAACCCCGACTTCACACTCAATTCATCCGACTTTGTATCTACTTACACGTCACTCAGCTCCATTCAAATCCAAACCCCATTAGCTCGGTATACAAAACACCGACTTAGCACTTATTTCATCCGACTTCGAATAAGACTAAACTTCCTTCATTTCTGTACAATTCATAACCTCACAAAACATCCGAGCACATCCGACTTGGGGCTAACTTACTCTAAACACCGAGTTAGACATATTCAAACTCCAAATCATGTGTCAGTTACGAATCTATCTCATTAAATCCCCAGATATCCGCACTATTAATGATTCGAACGTTGATCCACAACCCAAGCCATCTATAAAAGGAACTACGTTTGGCTTGATTCTGGATCGCCCCTTCCAGATACGTAGGCAGCTATCGACGCTCAGATAGTTCAGCCACTTCCACCCACTCAAAACCTTCCTTCCTCCGATCATCTTCTCCAACCTTCCGGCATAAACTTCTACTACATTTACATTGGCGCCGACTGACTGTGAACGAATCATAACCTGACGAAGACCATGGCCGGAATCACACAAGAGCAATTTGAGACCTTCCAACGACAACTTACTGAACAACAGGAGCAGATCAACAAGTTGCTAGCAGAAAACGCTCAACTGAAAAGCTCTACCACCCCTCCGGCAGCTGGCCAAGCAACTGATGAGATCAACACCAACAACCCCATTGTCATACCAACTTCCAGCAACACCACCGCCCCCACCATGGCTGAAATGCAAGAAACCCACAACCGCCTCCTACAACTTTCAGCCCAGTTTCATAAGAACAACCAGGAATCTGGTAAGGCCAATACTGCTCAAAAGGTAGCCAACACTACCTTAGAAAAATATAGGACTGAACCCTTACACGATGACCTCCTTCACCAGGAACCACCCCCACACTTCATTCCCCCTAAGTTCACAACCTATGATGGAAGTGGTGACCCTATGGACCATGTCCTACAGTTTAAAACCAGCATGGCACTATGGCCCAAGTACAAAGACATCTTCTGCAGACTATTTTCTGCCTCACTCCGGGGTAGTGCAATCGACTGGTACCACCGACTCCCAGAACACTCAATTACCTCGTACGACCAGCTCGAGGCACTCTTTGTCACCCAATATATCCACAATAAGCGGCGAAAAATTGACGTAACCGCATTATTCCGACTTAAGCAAAGTGATACTGAAACAACCAAAAAGTTCATGGCTCGCTTTAAGAGGGAGTGCCTCAAGGCAGATAGCCCAGATGAGAATGCATGCCTGTTAGCGTTCATCTCGGCCGTTCATCCCGAAACCCCCTTGGGAAAAAATATCATCCTCGACGCACCACAGACACTGGAGGACCTGTATGTCCGTGCTGATAAATATATTAAACTTGAAGAGGCACTGGCAAAAACAAAAGAACATGTCTCGGCCGTACAGACGGTCAAGACCAAAAATCCTGAGGTGAAGACAACAAAAGGTAACCCCCGAGGTAAGCAATCCAACAGCTCGGTGAAGCACAAGTTTCCTAACCCGTTCAAATGTTCATATACACAACTATATGAACTAATCAAAGAAGAGGACTACTTCAAGCCAACAATTCACGAGCTTGAGCCCATCGAGGAAAATCCATTCTGCAAGCTACACAACTGCCGACATCACGCAACTGAAGATTGTCGGTATCTTCGAACTTATTGCCACAAGCTCAGGATGGACGGACACTTGAATGATTTCTTGGCAGAGGAGTCCGATGACCTCCGTCAGAAGATTAATGATAAGCGAAAGAGAACAGACAGCGCCTCTAAGGCAAAAGGAACGATAAATATGATAATGGATACTCGTCCACCTGAATGGACATCCCGAGCTAAGCGACAGAAGGTGAATCACATTCACCACATATTTCAGCTCACTCATCAAGCAGTAGTAACAAAGCAGGTGCAAGGAAATAATGCACTGATATTTTCTGACTACGACCTGAAGAAGGTGTGCTTGCCACACAATGATGCACTAGTTGTCCATATCCGAATCGGCGGATGGACCACTAAGAGAGTGTTGATAGACCCAGGGAGTTCTTGTGACGTATTGTTTAACAAAGCCTTCGCTCAAATGCTCATGCCCGACTCAGTTTTGCAGACCCCAAATGTCACACTCTTTGCTTTCAACTCGACAGAGACAACGGCTAAGGGCCAGCTTACCCTCCCTGTCGCTACAGGAGAGGATGAGGATGAGGTTGCAGTTGAATGCCTCTTTTATGTCCTCGATGTTCCGACACAGTTCAATGCCATACTGGGTCGGAAATGGATTCACAAGATGGGAGCTGTTCCGTCTACATACCACCAGGTCATCAAATTCCCTGGACCTAATGGTATAATGGAACTCCGGGGTGACCAAATTGAGGCACATGGCTGCCATGCCATCCCTGAGGTCATACCCCTCCCCAACAAGGAAGCAACAAAGGTGACAGTCGTTAGCTCCGACAAGCTCACTGTCAACCACATATTTGAAGCCACTGATGGCTTGGCCACTACTGAGCCGACCCCTGAAGCCCCTGATGGCAAGGTCGGTATTGAGCCAAATTCTGAAGCCCCTGACGGCATGGCCACTACTGAGCCGACCTCTGAAGCACCTGACGGCAAGGTCGGTACTGAGCCAAACTCTGAAGCCTCTGATGGCAAGGCCATTTCTGAGCCAACCACTGATGCCCCTGAAGGCAAGCTTGTAACCGACTCCCCAACCATCGAGAAGGGTGAGCCAGTCAACATCGGCACTGAAGCCGAACCTAGAGTTGTATACGTAGGAGCTAATTTAGACCCTATTGTAAAAGAGCAACTCATTGCAACTCTGAAAATGAATAAAAATATTTTTGCTTGGTCGTATATTGACATGCCTGGTATAGATATTAATGTTGCATGCCATAAACTTCATGTCGATCCAACAAAAAGGCCAGTAAAACAAAAGGCACGGAAATTGGCCCCCCACTTAGCTAAGGCGGTCAATACCGAGGTCCAGAAACTAATTGATGCTCAATTCATACGAGAAGTCAAATATCCCGACTGGCTCTCGAACATAGTAGCCGTCGTGAAGCCTAATGGCAAAATTCGAGTCTGCATAGACTTCACAGACCTAAATAAGGCATGCCCAAAGGATAGCTTTCCACTACCAAGGATAGACCAACTAGTGGATGCTACCGCCGGCCACGAGCTCCTCTCAATGATGGACGGCTACTCGGGGTATAACCAAATTAAACTCGCAGAAGAAGACCAGGAAAAAACAGCGTTCATCACGGAAAGAGGCACCTATTGCTATACGGTCATGCCCTTTGGGCTACGTAATGCCGGGGCTACATATCAACGACTCGCGACACGAATGTTCGAGGATATGATAGGTGACACCATGGAGGTATACGTAGATGATATGATAGTTAAAAGTAAACACAAATCATCTCACATATCCGACTTGGAAAAGACCTTCAAAAGGTTACACGACTTCAACATGAAGCTAAACCCACAAAAATGCCTATTTGGCGTAGCATCAGGCAAGTTTTTGGGTTACCTAATAACGCAACGAGGAATAGAGGCTAACCCCGAAAAAATCAGGGCAATATTGGACATGCCGAGTCCGTCAACGAAGAAGCAAGTCCAAAAGTTAAACGGAATGCTAGCCGCCCTAAACAGGTTCATTGCTCGTGCATCCGACAAGCAAAGACCATTGTTACAGCTACTAAAGAAGGGTTCTAAATATGAGTGGACGACGGACTGCCAGCAGGCATTCGACGAACTGAAGCTTTACTTGGCAACCCCGCCAGTCATAACAGTACCCCAGCCAGGGGACGTACTCGGATTGTACCTCGGCAGCTCTGAGCATGCAATCAGCGCTGTCCTCTTCAGAGATGAGCAAGGTAACGAACGACCTATTTATTTTATTAGTAAAACTTTGCTACAATCCGAACTCAGGTACTCTAACCTCGAAAAAGTAGGTTTGGCCCTATTATTCGCCTCTAGGAAGTTGAAACCATACTTTCAGTCGCACAAGATCAGAGTAATAACTGATGCCCCATTGAGGCAAGTATTGGAAAATAGGAACAAATCAAGTCGAATGGCCAAATGGGCCCAGGAGCTGGGGGATCACGAACTCATTTTTACGCCCCGAAATAGCAAAAAAGGCCAGGTCGTCGCCGACCTACTTGTTGACTATCCAATCGAGGATATCACCTGGGTCCCCGAGGAAGAACCACGGGACGACTCCCCACAAGGAGAATCCATGTGGAAGTTATACGTAGACGGATCAAAAAATAATAACGGAGTCGGGATAGGTATAACACTCATATCTCCCGAGAAGGTAGTAATCGAGAAGTCAATACGGCTGAACTTCACCTCTTCGAATAACGACGCGGAATACGAGGCCCTGGTAATGGGCTTACGTATAGCAAGGGATATTAGCTTGCGAAAAATCAAGATTTACAGTGACTCCCAATTAGTGGTAAGTCAATTACTTGGGGATTATGAAACAAGGGAAGAAACCCTTAAGTTATATCTTCAATACACGAAGAGCTTGCTAAGCAGTTTTGACAAATGGGAAATCCAACATATTCCCCGGGATGATAACCGTCACGCGGATAGTCTCGCCTACCTGGCATCCCAAGTCGACACGGAAACAGCTAGGGAAATACAGGTCGAAATACGAAATACTCCAGCATACGAAGATAAATCCCATCATGTCAATACAATCTCAGACTTCATTGATATATCCGAGCAAGAAATCCAAGACTCCTGGATGGGTCCAATAATGAACTATATCAAGGGGATCTATCCAGACGACGAGTCGGAAATTAAAAAATTGGAACGAAAAACCAAGAGTTACTTGATCCTAGATGGGAGGCTATACAGAAAATCGGTCCGAGGGCCTTACCTCAGATGCTTACCACCTAGACAAGCCCAGATGATCCTAGCAGAGATCCACCAAGGAGAGTGTGGAAACCACGCTGGGGCTCGTTCCCTAGCACAGAAAGCAAGAAATCAAGGATACTTCTGGCCTTACATGCAGGCCGACTCGGAAATCTTTGTGCAACACTGCGACAAATGCCAACGATTCTCACCTCTACAAAATCAACCCCCAAGAGACCTCAAGACAATATCTAGCCCGTGGCCATTTGCCATGTGGGGGCTCGATATTGTAGGGCCACTTTCGAGGGACAGGAATAAAAAGCGATATCTTTTGGTTGCCACCGATTACTTCACTAAATGGGTAGAGGCAATTCCACTTCGGAAAATTAGACAACAGGAAGTCAAGAATTTCATTTGGAAATACATAATCACCCGATTTGGCTTGCCACATACATTGGTTACTGATAATGGCCAACAATTTTGTGGGAACACGATTAAGGAGTTTTACTCGGATTGGCGGATCAATCACGCGTTATCAACACCGCGATACGCACAAAGTAATGGCCAAGCTGAAGCCACTAACAAGACCATAATGAACACACTCAAGAAAAAGTTGGAAGCAGAAAAAGATAAGTGGATACAGGAGCTAGATAGAGTCCTATGGGCCTACAGAACGACTCCACGCACCTCGACAGGCGTTTCACCGTTCGCACTATGTTATGGTACTGAAGCCGTTATACCCACCGAGTTGACATACTTAACAACTAGGTCGGAATTGGTAGAATCAGAGGAAAATGAGGATCTCCTAGCGCATGAGATAGACATGTTGGAAGAAAGGCGAGACAAGGCTATCATACAAACAGCTCGTTACCAGCAAATATTAAGAAGGAGCTATAATCAGAGAGTAAAGCCAAGGAATTTCCGACTAGGAGACTTGGTCCTAAGACAAACTTTCCAGAACACCAAGGTTGCGGGTGATGGAAAATTTAACCCCAACTGGGAAGGACCCTATATTATTCAATCCGACTTGGGTAATGGAGCGTACAGATTGATTGATCATGAAGGAAACCGAGTCGACAGACCATGGAATGGAAAATATCTTAAGGCATACATTCCATAAAATACAACTTTCAAGATAAGGCATTTATACTTAGAATATTTAAGGCATACAATTGGATACATACATGAATAAAAAAGTTTCTTTCCAAACAAAGTGTACATTCAAACCATTCATATTCGAAGGACCGACCTGAGTCGAAATTATCCCTCTTTAGTTTTACACAGCCAGTTGTTCAAAAAACAAAAATCTCACAACTCTCAAGCAAAAGAAAAGCTACGCAGTGGCCTCATGGTCCATAGCCTCAACTCCTTCACCTTCCGGCACCCCGACTTCATCAACTGTCGCATCAGCCTCAGCCACATCATCATCACCCTCAAGTTCACTAGCCAGGTTCGCAACTGTCTCTCTATCAGCTTGTTGGTCTGACTCGAACTGGGCTTGGGCTTCAGCATTTAGTTGCTCATTATCTGCCAAGGGATCAAAGTCGGGGATGACCTCCTTAAGCTTCATCTCACGGTTAATTCCTCGCCGCTGCCAATAATAGGCCATCTTCTTCCAAGCGTTTATGCTCTCCACCGACCTGGCATTGTCAGCCTCATAACTCTCATTTGTGGCCCTCAGCTCGGTGTCAAGCTCAACATTTCTCTTGTTCACCTCCAGAACTTCATTGTTCAGAGCCCTGACTTTCTTCACCTCCTTCTCTAGCTGATCGCGCAGCTTCTTCACCTCGGCGCGTTCGGCAGCAAGTGCCTCCTTGGCCTTCCTTGCTTCCCGCTCCTTCTCATTGGCTCTCTCGAGCAGAGCCATCCACTTGCAGTGGATTACGTTCATCTGAAACAAGTAATCACTCGACATTAGTCAATGCACACATTGGGGGAGAAATAGAAAAAACAAGTAGAATTTACCTTATACATTGACGAGCTCAGATCTCTCAAGTCGTCCATAATTGAACGCTCACACACCCGAGCGCCATCAGCGTCCAAAGCCATATGTTCCATCAGTGTGATGCACATGTCTTCATTCTCCCAAGCAGCATCACTAGATCTCACGTAAGTATCCTTATAAGGAAAGATAGGAGCGAAATGGCCATCGGCAGGTCCAGTCGGAGAAACATCATCATCTCGTTGGACGGCCTTGCCTTTCTTCTGCTTCTCCTGCTGAACTCGGGCTCGTCGGGCCTCCCTTTCCTTCCCAGCTCTCTCAGCATCATTCAGAATTGTTATGCCAGGAGCAGCGACGGTCACAGCAGCCGACTTGGAGCTTTTCCTCTTCTTCGAGGACTCAAGCTCAATCTCTCCCCTACCGAATTGGCTACCAGGTGGACCAGGAATAGGTTTCGGGGCCATAGATGAACCACCGATTGGCAGAGCGGCTCGGACAACTATAGGTGGATCCCCGGGTCGAGGAACAGCAACTGAGGCAACCGCCACAGCAGTAAGTAATTCCTTCTTCTTTCTGACTCTTTTCACCTTAGAGACGGTTGGCTCGGCACTAGCACCACCAGCAGCTCTTTTTGGGCGCGGATCTTTAAATAGATGCGCAAGATGAGGTAGGATCGCACGCTTACGCTCCCAGGACTCCTCTGCGAACTCGATAATATTACCAGGAAGGAGACGACCGTCAATCTTCTGGTTATAATCCCGAGTACAATCTAAAGTACCTAGCACAAAACAAGTCATTAACAAGAGAAAAGCAAGAAAACAAGGCACATACAGATTGTAAAGCAACGACCTAGGTACCTATGCGGGGAATGCGCAAATGATTCAAGTAAGCACTAGGTTTGATGAACGAGCCTCTAATCCTATAGCAGGCCGACTTCTTCCAATTGTCATTGGAAGTTGGTGCATTGTAAAGGTCGTGGGGACCGTGCTCAGCCCTCCTATTAAGAGAAAAGGAAAAATCACCAGACCGACCCTCCACACAGGTGAAGTAAGCCACGACATCAGCCTTGCATATGTCGTACCCGAGCTTGTTCAACTCCTCAAATATTAGCATCACACGCCAGAAGCTGTTGTTCATCATTATAGGGGCTTTATCATAATGATTGAGGACATCACATACAAACTTGGAGAAGGGAAGTCGCATCCCAGCTCGTAATTGACCCTCACAGATCAGAGTCGAGGTGTCATCCCCACCGAGATCGAACAGCCTGCTATCCACCCTATACATCTCGAGATCGGGGATCCTGATGTCATAAGCAGCCCTAACTTTGGGGAAGGCCTTCCGAGCCCGTTCAACCTCTATGGCATGTCGGCTAACTGCCTCATCACGTCGGTCTACACTCTCGGCACGGCTAATGCTAGCCTCCGACTCACTACTATTCTCACTAATTCTCTCATCCCCGCCACTCATCTTCAAAATACTAACTTTAGCAAGATTGCAAAGGCAACAATGGCGGAAAGCGTAAAACAAAGCAGAAAAACAGCAAAAAGCAACCAACAGGAATGCGAAGACAGATGCAAACTAAACAAATAAGTTCAGGCAACAAACTCCGGCAACTTAGGAAGAAGAAAGGCGGTTAACAATCTAACAAAACCAAATGGATAGCTACTTGCAGAAGAGAAAACGCAAAGAGAGAAGAAGAAGAAAAACTTACCTTCGAAACGATGAAAGACAGCCTTAAAAACGCTTGCGTGAACCCTTGGTCTTTCAGCAGTTACAGGCAAAGGATTATATAAAAAATCGTGCAAGATCGCAACCGTTCATCTATTCTAAATCTAACGGACAGATCTCAACAGCTAAGATCTAACCGTTCGACCCTCTGAGTATCCCCCCAAAACGCGTTCGATATTTCAAACTCAAAACATTAAATACCCGCCACGTGTACAGCCAACACACGTATCTCAAGAACCAATCATACCCTAAGCCTCGAAACTACAAGCTAGCAATCAAAGCAGCACACAGTGGAATCTTTGCCCTTTTGATTTCCGTAAACCATGTCTTCACATCCGACTTCATTTTTCATTTAGCCTAAAGACAACAGTCTGCCTTCAGACCAAATGAAAGGGGCTATGTATATACCTATGCTACTCGGAATACCAAACCCCGACTTCACACTCAATTCATCCGACTTTGTATCTACTTACACGTCACTCAGCTCCATTCAAATCCAAACCCCATTAGCTCGGTATACAAAACACCGACTTAGCACTTATTTCATCCGACTTCGAATAAGACTAAACTTCCTTCATTTCTGTACAATTCATAACCTCACAAAACATCCGAGCACATCCGACTTGGGGCTAACTTACTCTAAACACCGAGTTAGACATATTCAAACTCCAAATCATGTGTCAGTTACGAATCTATCTCATTAAATCCCCAGATATCCGCACTATTAATGATTCGAACGTTGATCCACAACCCAAGCCATCTATAAAAGGAACTACGTTTGGCTTGATTCTGGATCGCCCCTTCCAGATACGTAGGCAGCTATCGACGCTCAGATAGTTCAGCCACTTCCACCCACTCAAAACCTTCCTTCCTCCGATCATCTTCTCCAACCTTCCGGCATAAACTTCTACTACATTTACAGTATTGTAAATCCTGACGAGTTTTGTCTTCCTTAGCTTAGAGACACCAACGAGTTCTAAGGTCATTGATCTTAAGCTAGTAGATCACATTTCTTAACATCTATTTCCCT
Organism: Aquilegia kansuensis; assembly: GCA_020826895.1. Classification (NCBI taxonomy): domain Eukaryota; kingdom Viridiplantae; phylum Streptophyta; class Magnoliopsida; order Ranunculales; family Ranunculaceae; genus Aquilegia; species Aquilegia kansuensis. Next base: position 20,049,295 of record CM037007.1, read on the forward strand.
AGATACGACTTATTCTATAGTGAAATTCTACTCTGTTCCCATATATATATGCTGCTTTGAAAGCTATCACAAGTATCCAAACAAGAGAGCATAATACCTATGCATTAGATATCCCAAGGAAAAGGATAAAATGTATCATAAATTAGGACATGACTGACATATTTGAGTGGTCGAGCTTGTACGTCCCTAGAAATGTGCCACTGAATTAATGCAACAAAATATGGATGGCCTGAAACCAACAACATTATTCTGCCAAACCACATATTATTTGTGTGTGCTCTCTGTCAGAGTCTATATTTTGTTCTGGCTCTGTTTCTCTTATGTCATATAATTTTGGAAGTACAGTATGAAACCGGCATTCGGTTGTTTGACATCATTTTGTGACTAGGTTAGGAGTGTCTGAGGTTATCTCGCCTTGACGTCATTATTAGGAAGTACCTTGATGTGTGAGCGTCGTCCCGTGTCTTCTTACTCTCGTTCAAAGTCTGTCAAGTTGTTGTTTGTTCTTGGACGTATGTACCTAGTTAGGACGTACGTACCTAGTTAGGACGTACGTACGTCGAGTTCAACAGATCGCTTTTTGGTTCAGGGAGGTACGTACCTAGTTAGGGCGTACGTACGTCGTCGTATGGATTTCTTGTTTTCAACTCATATTTCTTTCCTTCTTAACCCTAGGTTATAAATAGGTCGTTGGTGTTATGTGAAAGGTAAGAGTTCCAACCTAGCCTCCATAGAACCCTAGTTTGTTTGTTGGCTCTTCCACAAAGATCATCTTCTTTCTCAATTGATCTTTGTGTAATTCTATCTTTCCCCAATTCATCTCCTTTTGTTATTGATATGATTAAGCTTCGAGTCTTCTTGTGCGTTCATCAAGAAGTCGAGTATCCTTGTGTGTTCATCAAAGAACTCTGGTGTAAGCTTGTTACATAGATCGGCTTCGAGTCTTCTTGTGCATTCATCAAAAGTCGAGTATCCTTGTGTGTTCATCAAGGAACTCTGGTGTAAGCTTGCTTCATAGTTCGGCTTCGAGTCTTCTTGTGTGTTTATCAAGAAGTCGAGTGTCTTGTGCGTACATCAAGGTACTCTGGTGAAGTCAAGGTGTTAGAGATAACCAGTAGTGTCAACTCGCAGTGATTGCAGGTAGTTGATAGGTTTGTACATCTCTTTTCATCTAGTGGATTTATTTGTTGTCGCGAGGACAACCGTGGATGTTTCCCATATTGGGTTTTACCACGTTAAAAATATCGTGTGTTCTTTAATTGTTTACTGTTTTATTCTTGTTTGTTTTAGTATCATACTGCACATATTGGGTTTTCACAGTGTGTACCAAAATACATGTTCAAAACTTTCATATACATACATTAAATAACCCGACTTTACAGAAGATTGCAAAGGACAAACACCTGTCAGACCGATGGATTCGTAGATAGTAGTGTTAGATCAGGAATCTGATAGTGTGGGGACTACAGGAGGAGCACTTTTAGCAAAACCTTTTTTTGGGGGGGAAATTGGTCATAACCCCACAAGTTTTGACCGGCTTCGGCGTGAACCCCCCAATGTTGTCCAACATTTGCATTACCCCCTTCCATTAAGCACCCCTTAAGTTTCCATTCATTCAAAGTTTGAGTACCCATTATACCCCTAATTCAAATGATTTGTCAAAAAACCCCCCAAAAATGGTTATCAAAAATAACTTCACTAATTTGAATTTGAATTTGAATTTGGGGGTATAATGGGTAAGCAAACTTTTGAGGGGTTTAGATAAATCGTTTAAATTAGGGGTATAATGGGTAAACAAACTTTGAATTGATGGAAACTTGGGGATTGCTTAACGGAAGGGGGTTAACGCCAAGGTTGGACAACATTGGGGGATTTACGCTAAAGCCGGTCACAATATAGGGGTTTTTGACCAATTTTTCCTTTTTTTATTTTTTTGATTGAGGGGTTGTTTTCACCCTGTACCTTCTATTGCGCATATGCATTTCAATTTAGAGAGACGAAGGGGAGTCCTCTAGCTTCTAGGAAGAGTTGAACTCCATCTTGTGTTGCCATCATCATAAACAAACTTCTTCAAACAAGGGACTCATTGTTAATATACCTGGTTTCTCATTGTACATGTTTTCTATTTTCAGTTCAAACTTTGATCAAATGTTGATAGCACTTCTATTCCATGCCACAAATGTATGACTATGCGTCTATGCATACTTTTGTCAATGGGGACAAATGTGGAAACTCCATTTGATTTTTAGATCTGTTGACTTGCAACTTGCAACTGGACTTGGTAAAACATAATTTCAATTATATCAATAATGTCATCTCTTACTTTAGCTGTGTTTCTATGGTTTCTCTCTTCTATTGAGGCAACCTTTGAGACAACATGGAAAGATTTAGAAGCAAGTATGAAGATATTATTGCCAAAGAGACAGACATAAGGAAATATCTAATTCATTCCAAGGAACAACTGAAGAGGCCAAGAGAGGAGGTATTACTTTGGCTGAAAGATGTTGAAAGACTCAAAGGAAAGGTGGAAAGCTTAGAACAATTGCTTCTAAAGAACAGTTCTACATGCTTCTGCATTTCTTCTACAAGTTCAAACTCAAAGCACCCTAAGCCTGTGATTGAAGTGTTCAAAGAAGTGGATCAACTTCACGAAACTAGTCAATTTCCAGATGGACTACTTCTTCAGCAGTCCGTTGGTAGAGCGGAATTGGTGCCTATACCAGAAACAGGTAACATGTCTGTTAATGAGAAGATATGGGATTCTTTGATGGACTACAGAATCGGGAAGATTGGTATTTATGGAATGGCAGGTGTGGGCAAGACGACATGCATAGCATGGATCAACAATCAGCTTGTGACAAAGGAGAATTACTTTGATATAATCATCTGGGTTTTCGTTTCAACGGACTTTAGCTTAAAGCGAATCCAGGACAACATTGCTCAGCGTTTGGGGTTAAATCTGTCGATGTATGAAGATGAAGAGATACGAGCTGCCCACTTACGTGAGAGACTAAAGCAAGCCAAGCAGTATCTCATAATTTTTGATGATGTGTGGGAACCAATACCTTTGGAGAAGGTGGGGATTCATGAACCCAATAGAGAGAATGGCTGCAAGATTGTTCTGACAACGCGCTCATTGGAGATATGTCAGAAGATGGAAACACACAAGAATATCAAAGTTGAAGTATTGTCCAAAAAGGAGGCATGGGCCTTATTTGTTAGCAATGCTGGTGACCTGGTCCTCACTCCTGAAATCCAACAGATAGCAAGGGAACTTGTAGACAAATGTGGTTCACTTCCACTGGGCATCATTGGGTTTGGCCGAGCTCTGAGAGACGTGGAAAACATCAATGACTTGAAGGATGCTTTGAATAATATGACAAGCGGGTCAGAAGGTAATAGATATATGCAAGAGCTTTTTAGATTTCTGAGGTTCAGTTATGATCATTTAGAAAATGATACAGCAAGGGAGTGCTTTTTGCACTGTGCATTTTTCCCTCAAGGCTACAAATTTGAAGCCAGTGAATTGATAGCTTATTGGATAGCAGAAAATTTGATTCATGAAGTTGGGGGAATACTTCAAGAATTCGAAGAGGGATTTATAATGATAAAAAAGCTTAAAGATGCTAGCATGTTGGAGATAGTCACAAACAGGTCAGATGATGAATTTCTAACAATGCACAGCTTGTACAGAGGTTTAGCTAGTAACATCATGAAGGAAAAGCCAGGAATCTTGGTTAAAGATGGACTTGGGTTGACGGAATCCTTGAACGAAAGGGAATGGGATCAGGGAAGAAAAATATCGATAATGAAAAATGGAATCGAAATCCTTGTCGATAATCCTAATTGCCCAAATCTCTTAACCTTGTCATTGTTGGGTAATCCTCTTTCAAATAACATTTCTGTATCCTTCTTTAGCCAAATGCCAGCTCTCCAGGTTCTTGATATCTCTTTCTCTGGAATCACAGAGCTGTCATCTTCGGTATCCAAACTATCCAACCTCCGCGCCTTGTTTTTAAAGCATTGTACCAAGTTAAAGAAAATACCATCCCTAGAAAAACTCATCCAACTACGTGGATTAAATTTATGTGGAAGTTCGATCAAGGAACTGCCAGAGGGGATGGATCAACTAGTTAACCTTAGATCCCTTGACTTGTCTGAAACCACAAGTTTAGAGAACATACAAGCTGGTCTAATATCAAAACTTTCTGGTCTTGAAGAGTTGCACATGCAAGGAAGCCTATTTTGTAAAATGGATTCACCAATTGCAGCAAACGTTTTCAAGGAACTGCGATGCTTGAAACGCTTGACAATTCTTACACTCAGCAGTGCAGGTTTTGAAGACCATCTTGATACAATTATGTATCTGCAAGAGCAAAATCTTAAAAGCTTCTCTATCAATGTATATGGTTCCACATTAGACATTATTGAAGATGTACAAGAAATGTAATCAAAGTTTGTTTTTATTCTCAATTCTATGTATACCTGAAAATGTTTGCTCTGCCCGTGTTGGTTACAATGAAGTTCGCCAGTAAAGAGGGTTTATTCTAGAAATGCTCCAGGTACTCTTTACAGAGGAATGAAACCACCAGCCTTTAATGGATTGTGTATATATGAAACTGAAAGCTTTGATAAATTGAAGAATTCTTAGTCTCAGTTTGCATCATATGGGTCAATAGCATCGAAGGGATACAGCAACCAGAGAAGTACTAATGACGTGTGAATAGCTACAGAGAGCTAAAAAATTGCCTTCCATATATGTCACAGATAACAATACAGCCAATGTACAGTGACACACTATAGTTGTCACTGCAATAGCTCTTCCAAGCATATGTTACCATGGAGAGGACTTTCCGATGTTTTTCCATTTATAGAAAAGGGTAAATGAAAGTAAAAACCATGTTGCTTTCCAAACAAAGAACATAGGAGTATATAATTTAATATGAATTTATGACAGATTTTTATCACAAAATTATTCTATTACATGAATTGAATATCTCACCAACATATATGACACAACTTCAAAAAATACAATATAACAACAATACAACTTACAGATCTTGAGACAATTCCAACATATGCTATTCTAAAAGTTCAGATCAGCTCTCAAGTGCTAACAACTTCAGACTCTTAAATTCCCTTATTTCTTTGACTGGCAGCATCTTTATGGAAGTCTTTTTTAAGCTAATCATCTCGAGATTTTTCAATTTACCAATCAAAGAAACATCTTGTAATGCAGCACACCCGTCCAAACAAAGTGATCGCAGGTTCTCAAGGCAGGCCAGTGATGATGGTAATGATAAAATAGGGGTGTGGCTAAGATCCAGAGTTAAAAGAGAACTCATCCCTTCAAAAAATCTTTCAGGAATATTCTCCAATGACTGACACCTTGACAATGAAAAGGTCAAGATTTTTGGGCAATCAGGTCTTTCAGGGAGGTCACTGAGTTCATTTCCCATGAGCGAAAATCGCAGGCATTTTTCTAACGACTCCTGCTCAGGCCATGCCTCCAATCCCCTACCAGCTTTTACTATAAACCCATGGTCTCTCGTAGCAATTATTATAGACACATCACGGATAACATCGTGCATCAAAACATACCCATCTCTATCACCTTTTAATAACAAATGCGAAGAGATTAGTATATCGACCACTGTGTCCAATTTTCTCTTTGCTTGATTGAGTTTGACATCTTTCAGAAGACCCTCGCCCATCATATATCTCAGCAAATCATCTACGCTTATTTTGTGATCTTCAGGGAAAAGGCAACAAAATAAGAAGATTGATTTGGAAATATCAGTTGGTAAATAGTCGTAACTCAACTTGATTGCTTGGAAGACTCTTGCATCCATGTCTTCAATGTAAGTGAAGTCGGACTCTCTCAATTGCTGAAGTACATTTTCCCACACACTGAGGCTCTTATCACGCATTGCCCTTCCAAGTGTAACAAGTGCCACTGGTAAGCCCTTACATTCTTTTGCAACATCTCTAGCCACTTCACCCAAAACAAAGGAATCAACTTCAGCACCTGCATTCTTTTGGAACAAATGCCATGAATCTGGCTCTGATAAGCATTCCAGACGAACATTCACTTGTGTTTTCATCATATTACATACATCTAGTCTTCTTGTTGTCAGAACAACTTTGCAACCCATGTGATGTTCTCCACAGGGAATTCCCACTTCAGTTAAGTCGAGTCTGCTCCACATATCATCCAAAATTATGAGAACCCTCATTTCTTGCTTCAATCTCGAGAATAATCTTCTTTTTCTTGTTTCCCCCCTCTCTTGACCAAAATTTAGACACAAATCCTCTGCAATTTCTTCTTGGATCCTTTTCATGTCATGGTTTTGTGAAACACTAACCATCACAACCACATCAAAAAGCTTGTTCATTTTCACTTGGTTACCTATTTTTCTCATCAATGTTGTCTTCCCAATTCCACCCATCCCATGCACCCCAATTATGCTGATTCTGTCATTCACCAATGCTTTCATTACCAAGTCCATCGCTGATCTTGTGGATTCAAAGGCTTCAAAATCATCGGTAGGCATCAAATCAAAGTCTTGGATGGGTGCTGGGGTTGATACTTCATTTATGCTTCTTCCTTCATTCACGAGTTCAGTTACATCGATGATCGTCTTGCTAGCTTTTTTACCAAGATCATAACGACCACAACACCACCCTTTGAAACAACTATCGATTCCACTGGCATCATCATTCACATGCCCCGCCTCACTAAGTATCTTATCAACCTTTTCTAGCCACCTTTCAACTGCTTGATAAATCAGTTCTCCTCTCCTCTTAGCTGCACTGATCTTCCCTTCTATATCTTTTTTCACGCTTGACAAATCGTCAATTTTGTTAGACAAGTTCTTAACGTTTTTCTTGTAATTCACAACATAACCAATTTGAGGACCAAGAAAAGCAGCTGTATACTTGGCTGCTTCCGTTGCAGGAGTTGCTACGCCTTCCATTTGTATTTATATCTTTGATGTAAGCAATTTCAAAACTCGCAATTAGGAATTACCAATAGACTGCAATGCAGTGAAACGACCAACAATGGACTCTTAAAACTGCAATAAGAATGAACACAATATTACTATTACTGTAAGAAATAGCGCTGACCAATGATCTAAGAAAAAAACCAAGGAGAAAACTGATTTCGCGGTAGGTAGAGTCAACAAAGTCTAGTGCATAGATAATGTATGAAACCTGTACTTATGTATACACTAAAATATGTATAAAACAAACAACTGTTAGAAACCATACTACATCATCAACACTATAATCTTATATGACAAATTAACAATCAACATAGATATCAAGAGGAATCAGAATCCATAAATCAGACAACCAAAACATTTCTAAAATGAGGGGAGAATAAACAACTTCAACCATTGTACATCCACAGATCAATCCAATATATAAGCATTCTTGTAGAAACCAATTCAAGTCAAACAATACAAATATCAAACTAGTTCTAAAAACAGATAAATTGCAATTAAATGATGAAAAAAATGCACAACTTATTTACCTTAGAAAATCTGAAGATGCTATGTGTTCCACCCTGAAGAAGCCTTACAACAAATTTCAGAAAACACGTAATTGAACTGAAAACCCCAATTCTGAAGTAAATGAGAAAGTTGTGAACTAATTTTCCTTCTAAATCATTAGAAAGAAACAAATTTAAGATGATTTTCCTTGAAATTGTTGTGAAAGAAGGAAGAAGCTGGGGAGGGGCAGGGGGAGGGTGAAGAAAGAACACAGAAAGAATGGACAAGTCAAAAGTCTTCAGCATTTTAAAAGGTTAAAGGGAAAATTGGTCAAAACCCTCTAAGTTTTGACCGGGTTTGGCGAGAACCCCCTAATGTTGGCCAAGCTTGGCATAAACCCCCTTCTGTTAAGCACCCCCTAAGTTTCCTTCAATTCATAGTTTGTTTACCCATTATACCCTTAACTTCTGTCAGTTTGTCTAAACCCCCAAAAAATCGTTAACAAAATTTAAAAATTGTAATCTAAACGGCTACTTAACTTCTGTCAAATAAGTTATGTTAACGATTTTTTAGGGGGTTTAGACAAACTATTTGAATTAAAGGTATAATGGGCAAACAAACTGTGAATGGACGGAAACTTGAGGGGTGCTTAACAGAAGGGGGTTTACGCCAAGCTTGGACAACATTAGGGGGTTCTCGCCAAACCCGATCAAAATAAGGGGGGTTTTGACCAAATTTCTCAAGTTTAAAAGCCCACCATATAAAGACTTTGGCAGCCACCCATTACCCATAGTAAGTTAATAGAAACCAAGTGCCTACTGGAAGCTCTCTCTCTCTCTCTCTCTCTAAAAGAAGCTTACATGATGGGACTCTTTTTCAAGAAAACTAAAAAGACTTCTAGTTGCAGGTTAGAGAAAATATATTTTGTTTGGTGTTTGCTTTAAGTAGATTAGTTTTATGATGGATGACTAAGATAACACCACATCTTGAAATGGGGTATCTCAAAATTTATTTTCAAAGGGGTATCTCAAATTTCTACTTTCAAATTGAGATACCCTTGTTTCAAGACAGATTAGATTTACAGCCGTAGGTTAGTAGGTTAGTTTTACGATGGATGGCTAAGATAACACCTCATCTTAAAATGGGGTATCTCAAAAAAAAATTCAAATGGGATATCTTAGAGAATCTCCAATGGTCTCTTAACTTTGTAAGTTTAAGAGAAAAAACTCAAAACCATCAAAAACTATCTCCAATGGTATCTTAAAGTTGATAAAATCTCAACATTTCATTAAGCTTTCTCTTAGAGTTCAGAGTTTCTCAAACTTGAGTTTTACTAAATACGCGAAAGTACAATTTTCGCACGAAACTACTACCTGTGCGCGAAAGTACTACATGTGCGTCAACTGTATATATATTCCGACCATTTTTTCTTGTTAGCTCCCATACTTTACAATATTTGTCACATTTTCGTTATTTTATTTTGTGTTTTCTTCTTGTTCTCAACTATGTCTTATTTTCAATCTATGCATGATATGAATGAAGAAGACATCAATGACTTAGTTCAACAAACTCAAATAGGAACTCAAAGCCAAAGTCAAAAAGGAAAAGGAAAAAAAGATCGAGGTCATAATTGGAGCGTATTTGAAGATTTAGCATTATGTAGAGCTTGGTTGTCAATTGCGGAGGATGGATCTGTTGGGACCGACCAAAGCATTATAGTGTTTTGGGATAGAGTTTATGTAAATTTTGTACAAGATTTTGGAAATGCAACGGATCGTAATGAGAAAAAACTCCAAACTCGTTTTGGAGTACTTCTACCGATGCTAAACAAGTGGGCTGCTATTTTTACTCAACTCGAAAGTAAGAGGCCAAGTGGAATGACTGATCAAAATGTGGTAAGTATTTTATTTATTGAAATATTTGCAAATTAGATTAATTATTTTATTTGTATATTAGAATAATTATTTTATTTTTATTTGTAGTATGATCAAGCATGCAGTAATTTCTTAAAAATATTTAAGAATGAGTGGAAATGGAATACTTGTTATATTCTCCTTAAGGATACTACCAAGTTTAAGAAGCTGACACCAAAAAATGATCTGACTCCAAGAGTATCTTAACACAAAAAGCGTTCAAGTGATGGAGAACCCAAGGGACCTGACTCAACCTCCATTCCTTCTGTGAACGATGATGTTGTCGTAGAGAGACCAGTAGGGAAGAAAGAGTTGAAAGATAGAAGAAGAAAAGAAAAGTAGGTGCCAAAAGTAACTTAGCAAATTCCCATGAAGTAAACAACAAATTGGCTTCTCAATTGGAAATAAGAGCTACTAAAAGGGATGATATTGAGTTCAAAAAGTTGGAACAAAAACGTGAGATTGAGTTGCGCAAACTACTAATCAAGCATGATTTTCTTCAATGTGCAGATGATTTAAAAATACTTTCAACTTCGCTTGACACAATCCCTGCAGAATATCGTGAGGTGTATAAGGCACGACAAGAAGCAGTAGCAGCAAAGTGGAAAGCTCAAGACCAAGGTCAAGGAAGCTATGGGGTGCAACCAGGAAGCTATGGGATGCCACCAGGAAGCTATGGGGTGACTCAACCAAAGTATGGGATGCCTCAACCACCGTATGAGGTGCCACAAGGAAGTTATGGGGTGCTTCAACCACAGTATGGGATGCCTCAACCAAACTATGCGATTCTACAACCACAACCCTATGTAGTTCCACATCCAAGCTATGGGAGGCCTACTACTACTCCAGGAAGTGCAGCTGGTTCAAATGTTGGTGATGTTGATGACATACACAGCTCTAGTGCTAGTGATGAAAAGTACAAAAGTAATTTTATATTATTGTATTTGAATCATTATTTTTAAGTAATGCATTAGTATTTGAATCTTTTTATTTTTAAGCAACCTACAAACTATTTTAAACACAAGTACTTTATTCTTTACTTATTGAAAACAAATAAACCAATTACATTTAAAGATCATCTAAGCCAAGTACTGAATCTAAATCAATACTTAAATTAGTTGAATCAACTTGTGAATCACTTCTTAATGTAGAGATGAAATCTTTAAGAATATACCAGCAATCTGTTCAGTCAAACCAAAATCCATGACTATTTTTAAAAATAGTCAAGGCTTCTGAAATACGATCATCTTCTGACTTGAGAACTTTGTAACGTTCAAGATAAACCATTATATCTTGAAAATGGATGATATTAGTTTTGATTATATCAAACCGTGCACGAATTACTTTCATAGATCGTTTACTCAGATGAACTTCCAATTCAACCCACTTTTGATGAAGTCGTCTCCAGAACAATGTTTCTGTTTCACCTGTTTCTCTTGGTGTTTGCTTCCAAGCATGACAGATATACTCATCTTCAATGGGAAACCAAAGATCACTTCTCTTTCTTGTGGATATTAGAAAGATACATAAAAAACTAAAATGACAAACTATTTATAAGAAGTTTTTGCGGTTTGTGTAATGTCGCGCAAGTTGTGTAATTTCGCGCGAGTTTTGTAACGTTACGCGAGTTTAGATTAACGTAATTTAAAATACATTAACTTAATAAAAAAAGTGCATCAACTGAATGAAAGATACATTAATTTAATCAAAACTACAAATTTAGTAAAAACATTAATAAAATACATTAACTTAATAAAAATTGGATCAACTGAATGAAAGGTACATTAACTTAAACAAAACTACAACTTAGTAAAAACATTAATAAAATACTAATCATCTCCATCTTCGTCTGCAAGATCTCCCCTTCTATTCCACAAGTGTTGGATGATATCATTATTCAAATTACAATGAGTGTTTGAAGATTACAACAAATCCATTCAAGTGTTGAGACGCGTCATCAAAGCTATTAAATTACCTCTTATATGAACATCATGATCAGTAAGCTCATAATCAGGAATGTATTGATGAATGTTATCTCCGCGCTCATCATCTATAATCATGTTGTGTAACACAATGCAAGTTCTCATAACATTTCTCATTGTCTCCTCCTTCCAAAATAAACAAGGTCTTGTAAGAATATGCCATCGAGCCTTTAAAACTCCAAATGCTCGTTCTATATCCTTCCCCGTTGATTCTTGTTTTGTGATAAAATATTTCTCTTTGACCCCATTAGAAACTATTTTATATTTGATAAAACAAGCCCATGTTGGATATATCCCATCAGCCAAATAATAACCTATATAGTAAGGATTACCATTACCTCAAAGTTGACGTTCGGCATGTGTCCATTGATGTAATCGTACGATATAGGTGAACGATCTAACATATTGAGGTCGTTGTGGGACCCTGGCATACCAAAGAAAGAATGTCATATCCAAAGGTCTCTTGTTGCTACAGCCTCTAAAACAAGAGTGGGCTCTTTGTGATGACCAACATGAGCTCCACGCCAACTAGATGGGCAGTTCTTTCATACCCAATGAGTGCAGTCTATACTACCAAGACACCCAGGAAATCCACGCGCAGCTGATTCTTCAAGAATGCGCTCAAGATCAACTTTAGTAGGAGGACGCAAGTACTCATCTCCAAAAACATCAAGCACAGTTAGACAAAAACTCTGCAAAGCATCAATAGTTGTCGTCTCTCCTAACTTACAATAATCATCTTGAGAATCTGCAGAGGTACCTAAGCTTAACATGCGAAGTGCAGCTGTCATCCTTAACTTTGGATGTATACCAGGCTTGCCGGCTGCATTAACCATGTGATCCCATCTACGATTACGCTCACGAAGACCCTCTAAAATCCGTAGAAACAATCTTCTACTTATTCATAATCTACGACGGAAATCGTCATCAGAATGGATACAATCTGGGGCAAAGTATTCCCATTCCAATTGTTCCAAACCAAGCTCTTTAAGTCGTCGTTTGTATATTCTACCAAACTGAGAACCTCCATGTGGACCTTTGTAATCCAAACAATGGAGGTTGTGATGCACATTCTCAAGATGAACTCGAAGAGACGGTATCACCGCAACAGTTAATTCATCTACTTCTTCCTCAGAACGATCCATGTCTGATGACGATGATGACGAAGAACTTGAAGTTTGAAGAATCATATTTATTTCTTCTTCATAAGCATCATTTCGATCCATTTTTATAAAGTTTGAAGTGCAAAAAGTATAAGAACAATAAGGAATTGCTAGAAAACGTATGAAATATGGTGAATGGAAGGTGGTATTTATAATGAAATCCAAAATTTCGACCGTTGGAGAGCCACCTGGCGCACAGGTAATACTTTCGCGCACAGGTTGTACTTTCGCGCAATTGAGAATATTTTAGTAAACTATTGGAGATGGCCAAAAAATTGGTCTCTTAAATTTGTAAAACAAGCCTATGTGGCATCTTAAATTTAAAAGACCATTGGAGATGCTCTTAAATTTCGACTTTCAAATGGGGTATGTCCAAAAATCTTTGTTTTTTTTTTTTCTAATAAATTAATTAATGGATTTGTATTTTAGTATGTTATTCTAAATATTTTGATTGTGATGACGAATTATTAATAATGAAGAAGATTTGATTACAGGGAAACTCACTCCAATGAAAATAATTTGGAGGGTAATTGGGGACTAAGGATAAAGAGCTTGAATATCCTGATGAGGAAGTACGGAGTTCTCAAAGTTATAGAGACAGACATAAGAAAGATGATCATAAGTGCCACTACGGGGAAAAGAGTGAAGGCCATCAAGCAAGTGTTAGCCTGGTTGCAGGACATTGAAACTGTCAAGACCCGAGTCGAATATATAGTGAGATTGCATTCTAGTAATACATCTTCTTTCCTTCGTATTGAATTTATCATGGAGTTAATCAAGGAAGTTGATGAACTTGGAAAAAGACAATTCTAAGATGTATTAGTTCCCAAGGATGGCGACCTAAACCAGCGGCAAGAGCAAGACCTTGACCAGCAGCAAGAGCAAGACCTCGAGCATCAACAAGAGCAATGTAATGAGCAATCTCAAGATACAGAACAATTATTGGTTGCAACAGAAATAGTACGCCACTCTGTTTCGAATACATCAAATGCAATTTTGCAACACTTGAGGGACCCAATGATTGGCATATATGGTATGGGTGGTGCGGGAAATATAAGCATAATTAACATTATCAATAAAGATCATGAATCACGTAATTAATCACTAACAAATACACATACCTTTGTCCATAGCCATTGATGATTCGAGACGGTGTATAAGATCTAAGTTTCTCTCTCCTTGCCTCTTAAACCCTAATATGTGTTGTAATAGTCAATATATGAGGATGGAGATCATACACCAATTTATAGAGGTGGAGAGAGGACCTAAATCTACAAACCTAAGCCCATTAGATCTAGACCGTCCATCACAGTTAAGATCTACGGTAGATATGACTTCCACATAACCTATTACTAATTTGCTTATTTCTATATTAAACCAAGGTTAAAGGTACATGGACCACATTATGGGTTGGGCTTTATATGTGGAAATTCCAACAGGAAAGACAACTATCATGATGAATATTAATGCTCAACTTGCAACAGATAAAGCCTATGATAAAATCATTTGGGTGACTTTATCTAAAGTGTTGAACTTGGAGGATGTGCAGAATGAAATTGCTCAACAATTACACAAAAAATTGCCGATGTACATGGAGGAACTACGTCGAGTTTCCCACTTATATCAGATGCTAAAGAAATTTAAGTTTCTCATCCTTTTTGATAATATATGGGAACCCATACTTTTGGAAAGGGTAGGGATTCCTCAACCTAATAAAGAAAACGGTAGCAAGATATTGCTGACCACTACTAGGTCATTAGAGGTCTGTCAGCGCATGTCTACGAGCAAAAATGTCCATGTTGGAGGTCTGTCGGATCAGGAGGTGTGGTACTTGTTTGCCAGTAAGACTAGTAGTGTTATCCTTGCACCTGACATCAGACCTATTGCTCGTGAAGTGGTAGGCGAATGTCTCTCTCATCCTCTCCTAATTGTTACTGTAGGCCATGTTCTACAAGGATGGAAGAATGCCACAGTGTGGCAGAATGAGTTGTGTGGTCTAAGCTACTATCGACTTAAGGTTATAGATCAAGAAGAGGCTATTTATAAGCTTTTGAGATTTTGTTATTTTCGTTTGAAGAGTTATACTGTACGGATGTGTGTTCTTGTATTGTGTATTTTTCTCCGAAGACTATCTATTCAAACCAAATGAACTGATTAGATATTGGATGGCAGAGAACCTTATAAACCATGTTGTAGGGGTATTACATACAACACCCAATCAAAACACGACACGTGACATAACTCAACACTCCACCAGGTCGCACACGTTAAGACCTCATCCGATCTGACCAGCACAACTCGGTGATGTTACCGTTGGCGACCTCATTCCAGACACGTGCCCTTAATCAATGCACAAAGAATATTTTGGTCTGTTACACATTTATTGCCAAATATCACGCAATCAATAGATGTCGGAGAATCCGCATGATCCCATGATCTGCGCCCTTTCATCTTCTATAAGAACAGAATTATGATGGCTTGATCTTTAAGTTCCTCTCCCCCGAGCTAGAGTACTTAGGCAATCTCGACCACATCGAGGTGCACCCACCCCCGATCTCAATCTCCCATCTTGGTCAGGCAAATAGCGACCTAACCTAGTTAATGCATTAATCTGGAAACATGTTAATACATTTGGCGTCGACTGAAAGGATTTAATTATATCAAAAAACCAACCCTCCCACCCAACTCAAAATCACAAACCACGATCCAATTCATAATTGGCTAACCAAGACGACATTATCCCCCGATCTCAATCTCCCATCTTGGTCAGGCAAATAGCGACCTGACCTAGTTAATACATTAATCTGGAAACATGTTAATACATTCGGCGCCGACTGAAAGGATTCGATTATATCGAAAAACCAACTCTCCCACCCAACTCAAAATCACAAACCACGATCCATTTCTCAAATGGCTAACCAAGACGACATTATCTAAGAGCTGAAAGATCAACTAAAACGTCTTCAAGACGAGAACGCGCAACTCAAGGCTGCAAGCGATGTCGACACAACTAACGACTAGGGTGGAACAATTGCCACAGACAACAACCGCAAGTATGAAGAACTCATCCAACAGCTCGCTGAATTCAAAGCCTCCGATCCCAGACCGCAAGCTAGCTTGGCAGAGGTTGTACAGTAGAACAGCTCGCAGTCCAATCTTTGCAGCACTTTCAGGAGTCTCTGTTCACAAAGGAGATCCTAGAGCAGGACCTACCAAGCAAACTCAATGCACCAAAATTCGATCAGTACTCAAGGGTTGGAGATCCAACAGATCACATCAAAAGCTTCCGCAAATCGCTTCCACTGATCAAAGAAGACCACTTGTGATCCAACAGATCACATCAAAAGCTTCCGCAACTTGCTTCCACTGATCAAAGAAGACCACCTGTTATGTCTATTGTTCCAATCCAGTCTCACTGGACCAGCGCTCGACTGGTTCTATCGTCTCAAGCCAGGGTCAATCAATTCGTTTAACGAATTGGAGAAGCAATTCGTTATCTTTTACATGATCAGTGGAATTGACGTGATGTTCAAGGTAAACTAGAGAGACGGAGAATTGCTAAGTGATTTCTTCGCTCGATTCAAAACTGAACTGCATTCTATTCAAGACTTTGAAAAAGATCACGAACCCTTTGCGACCATTGCATTCTTCCACGGTCTGATCCCTGGATCCGACCTCCAAAAATCATTGGCCATGAAAAGGCCAACTTCTCTCGACGAGCTCTATCTCAAGGTAGATTGTTATATCAAACTGGAGGAATCGTTGGTTGGAAAGGTGAAAAGCCATGGTATCGCAAATGTAGAAGGGGGCTCCACCAAAGGACCTCAATCAGAAAAGAACAGGAGGTTCAAGGCTAAGCCATTGCCAACCGAGCAGCGGGAATACCACCGATTTACACGACATGCAGGATATATCTATGAGAGAATCAAGCATCACCACTGGTGCAAGATTCCAGATTTTGCATCACTCGAGGACACAACTGGTCGTCCATACTGCAAGGTGCACAAGGTGAGGTGTCATCAAACAGACGATTACCGCATACTGAAGCGAGATCTCCAGACATGGGCTGATGAGAAAAGGCAGAACAATTGGATCTACAATAGACAAGATGACTTCGGAGAAAAGAAAAGCAAAACAAGATCCAGAACACCCCCGCTTTCTGACAAACGATCTCAAAACAAGACGAGAGCTGCTTTTTTAAGCCCAACACGTAGCAGAGGGCGTAGCCTCTCAAAAAGATTAGGTCTGGACGACCTCCGCGACCAAATTAACAAGCGTGTCGCGAACAGAAAAGAAGAAGATAGCGAGACGAAAAGTCATGTCATCTAGATGATCTATGACTCCAACTCCACACCAGTTCCAAGGGAGAAGAAGAGGCGTGTAGAACATCTTCACCACGTCTACTCTATCACAGGTCGAGCAGCACGAACCAGCATTCCTGCTCGACAAGAAAGAGGCACGTGCTTCACAGAAGATGACCTCAACAAGATTGTAACTCCACACAACGACGCCCTGGTCATTGAGTTAAGGATAGCTGACTACACTGTCAAAAGGGTCATGATCGACCAAGGTGCGTTCTGCAACATATTGTTGTACAAAACCTTCAAGGATATGAGACTCCCTGATTCAGTCCTTATTCCTGACTTCACTCCGATCTTGGGCTTCAATAGTTCAAGGGAAGACCCAAAAGGAGAAATACTACTGCCCGTTTCTGTTGGCAAAAAAGAAGATAGGGTCTCCGTCACATCCAAGTTTAGCGTTCTCAACATTGCGAACAAGTACACTGCAATACTTAGCCGCAAATGGATCCACTCCATGAGAAGAGTTTCATCTACTTACCACCAAGTCTTCCGTTATCCTAGCTCCAATGGGATAATGGAGCACAGAGGAAATCAAAACGCAGCTCAAGAATGTCATGGAATCATAGAAGTTGTGACAAATAAGAAGCTAACAACCTGAACCAACAAGGGGGTCGCAACTCCAACTAAGAATGCTGCGAATGAAAAAACAGAGGTCACAGACACGACCAAATAACAACCACATAAGGAGCAAACGAGTTCTCCTCAACTCTCACTTAGAAACACAGATCCTGGAGTACAAGTGAACTTAGGGTCAGAGGACGACCCCAAGTACGTTTATGTGGGCTCAGAATTAGGAACAGATAAGTACAATGAGTTTGTAATATCCCCTCTCTCAATGAAGATGTTTTTGCTTGGTCATATATCGATATGCCTGGTATAGATCCCTCAATTGCATGCCATAAGTTACGAGTAGATCCTAAATATCGACCTGTTAAACAAAAACCAAGTTGACTTGCTCCCAAATTTCATCAGGCCGTTAACGATGAAATCAATAGACTCAAACAGGTCGGATTCATTAAAGAAGTCTACATTGATGACATGCTAGTCAAGAGAAATTACGAGCAGAACCAATTGACTAATCTTGATCAGACATTTCAGAGATTGCAGCAGTACAAGATGAGGCTTAATCCAGAGAAATGTCTATTTGGGGTTGCATCAGGGAAGTTTATCAGGAGAGGAATCGAAACAAATCCCGACCAAATCAGAGCCCTGGTCGATATGCATATCCCAAAGACTAAGAAACAAATACAGAAACTCAATGGCATGGTATCAGCTCTCAATAAATTCATTTCTAGAACATCCGATAAATGTCGACCAATGCTTAAGATTCTGAAAAAGGGGGTTGCATATCAATCGACAGAAGAATGCGAGCGAGCCTTTGCCGACCTCAAAGCATACTTATCCACTCCACCCGTTCTGACTAACCCTAATGATGAAGATACACTCGGAATCTATCTCGCTATTTGAGATTTTGCGATCAGCGCGGTACTATTCAAAGAGGAGAATTAGGTCGAGAGACCAATTTATTTCACAAGCAAAGTGTTGCAACAAGCAAAAATAAGGTACACACCTCTGGAAAAGTTAGCATTAGCTCTTTTATATGATGCATGCAAGTTTAGGCCTTATTTTCAAGCACACACGGTTAAAATAATCGCCGACCAACCACTACGACACATCCTAGAAAAGAAAAACAAAACAGGTCGTATGACTCGATGGGCAGCTGAGCTCGGTGATTACACCTTCTAATTCGTACCTTGTCAGGCCGTTAAAGGCCAGGTCGTAGCTGACTTCTTGGCAGATTACCATACCGAAGACTCATGCTGGGAACCAGAATAAGAGACTAGACCAATCCAAGTTG
Source organism: Aquilegia kansuensis (assembly GCA_020826895.1). Classification (NCBI taxonomy): domain Eukaryota; kingdom Viridiplantae; phylum Streptophyta; class Magnoliopsida; order Ranunculales; family Ranunculaceae; genus Aquilegia; species Aquilegia kansuensis. Next base: position 20,068,068 of record CM037007.1, read on the forward strand.
ACCCACCAAACACTTGGCAATTTTACGTTGGTAGTTCACACAATGCAAATAGAAGTGGCATTGGTGCCATACTCATCTCACCTGAGGGCTCACAACACGAAAGGTCAACTCAATTAGATTTTTCGACCTCCAATAATGAAGCCGAATATTGAGCCTTAATCCAAGGCCTACTTATGGCCATCGACCTCCAAACAGATCGACTCAAAGTCTTCAGCAATTCTCAACTCGTAGTGAATCGGATCACAAGTAACTACCAAATTCATGGAGTCAATTTTTATAAGATATGCAAGCAAGGAAAAGGAATTAATCAACCAATTCAGTTTCTTCACCATCGACTATATCCCAAGAAATGATAACAGACATGCTGACTCACTCGCATTCCTTGCATCCAAGGTCGAATCAGATAGACCTCGAGCTCTGACAATAACAGTAAAAGCACTACTTGCATATTCACAAAAACAAGAAGAGGTCAACCAAATCAACGACCTCCTCAATACGACCTCAGAAGACATCAAAGGAACATGGATGGAACCGTTCATCAGCTACTTGCAAACTGGTGAGCTCCCCCCAAATAAGAAAGAGGCCATCCAGTTGTTACATAAAGTCACTATGCACAAGTTACTTGAAGGAAAGTTATTTCGAAAATCAACAACTGGTTTACTCCTAAGATGCTTAATTACCAAACATGGGCAAATCATCTTTCAAGAAATTCATGAAGGAGAATGTGGAATTCACTCAGGAGGTCGCACCCTTGCTCATAAAGCGATCTCACAAGGATATTTCTAGCCAAGAATGAAGGAAGATGCAAAGAAGTTTGTATTAATGTGCAAAGATCAGTGTCAATGTTTCGTCGATCACACTCATCAGCACCCCAACGATCTCATCAACATCACAACCCCTTGACCATTTCATATGTGGGGGGCTCGACATCATGGGTCCACTAATCAAAGAAAAGAAATCCGAGAAAAGATTTGTCCTGGTCACAGTAGATTACTTCACCAAATGGGTCGAAGCTATTCCTCTCACCAATGTCACTCAAGCAGATGTGAGAAGATTTTTGTGGGGCTAACATTAGTCATGGTTAAGCTCGACATCATGGGTCCACCCATTTGGGTTTTTTTCTTAAAAGGCCTTGACATTAGTTAGAGTATGGTTAAGCTCTATATACTCCCAATACAACCACTTTCTTGGCAATGTGGGACTAACACCAACTCATGGGTGTTACAATCCCACTACCTTAAAAAAAAGTCGTCCTCGGCTTTGTAATATACTCAATACAGTCCCAAAATCTCGGATGTTCCCTGCTAAGTGAGACAAGTACCTGGCGCTCCCTGGGCTTTTCCAGCGTACTTCCCACCTGCAGCAGGAACCCGTCGTCGACTCTGAAACTAAAAAAACTGTCACGACCCTAATATCCAAAAATTGGCAAAAAAAAATGAATTTTCAAAATTACCCTCAAGATGCCACTAAAAGGAAAAAGGATCAAGACAGTAATCTAAATAAATATTTGCACAAGGTAAAAATTCATAACCATTAAAGACAAATACTTCAATACAAATAATTTAAACTCCCAATAATTTCCATAAATAATCCAAAAAAAAACTCCAAATACTAAATTAAACTACTTCAATAATAAAATTTAACAACTTCCTGTTGAGTCATTGTATTCCCCAATCAGTCATAATCAATGAAATAAACTAGATAATTCAATGACAAGTGAATCAAAGAACTAAACCTACTATGAAAGATAACTCCTACAATCTCAAAGTCTTTCCCGGATAACTGGATCCATACGAGCCTCCTGATGTTGCTCTCTATCGTGCTCAACTCGTTGCTCTCCTCCACCTACGCTCCATAAGGATACGTACCCACGTGCAAAACAAACAACATGGGTCAATAAATAATGCTGGTATGAGTAGACAAGGAACATATGAAAGTTAGATCTAACATGTAATAAACTGAAAGATGATAAATAGATTTACAAAATGAAAAACTAGATGGCTTCAGTTCGTGGAAATCCATGGTGGGTGCCAATATGTAAGTCTGCATTGCAGATTACACCATAAGTCAGTTGTGACTGAATACATACTCACCTAGTTCTTCCTCTTGGTTTCCTGCAAAACACATCGGGTTTGACATGTGCTAACGCTCAAGTTAGTATAGAGTGAGAAGAAGAATAGAATACAATGAACAGTGTAGATAGAAATGAAAAACATACCTTACTCTTAGGGTTTCTCCCTATTTATACAATGAGTGCATGCATACTTTTATGTGCGTCAGATCAGGTTTAGATCCAACGGTTCTCATCCTGCTACGTGTAACCTTCCTAGCCTTTGGTTATGTTTTAGTTGTATTCCATGACGGGTCACGTGTAAAACACGTGATCCGTACACTCTCTCTTTTTCGACCTATCTGATGCTCCTGATCTTAGGTTTTCTTATAGCGTCTCTTGTAGGCTGAATAACACGTGTAGGCAGGTATAATGATGCACTTACAACTATAGTCCACCCTTCATAGGGAACTTTGCTTTTGGTCTTTCCTGGTGACTTTTGAAACCTTCAATCTTGGTGACCTTTGCTTTAACGATGAGATAAATACAAAAAGAATTCGGGCTTGCTTTACATGCATTGAGCATTTTTGGCCCCTTCTTGGGAAAATATAATTCTTTAATCCTGACCTTAGAGTCAAAATTCAAAGGGTTGTCTGAATATAATTACCTATGCATCATCAATATTGATACAATTACCTGTAATATGTGTGGCACCCCCGGCAAAGATCTTATTAAAATGAAAGTTGATTGTGTTTCCAAAATAAATACTCTAGTTGATCAGTGAAATATTATCCATAAATGGATTTGAGAAAATAAAAAAACAATTCTGAAATTTTTGAAGATAGTAATTAGTATATGCAGACTGACCTTTTGAATTTTTACTGACTGTATATATACCTTGCGAAGTTGGTACATTCGTATGCACATTAGAAAAAACTGGTTGATAATGACCATGCATTGAGAGGACAGACACAAATAGTAGAAGTCAGATTCTTTCAGACAATTGAGAAGACTTACACAAATAGAAGAATCTCGAGAGTTCGTTGTATGATCATTGATAGTTTTTTACTTCTTAGGCCCTGCTTGGTTATCTCACAAAAATTCCTCAAATTTAGTCTAATTTATGAACAAATTTTATGCAAAAGTTTGGTGTTATTTCAAAAGTGCAAAGATTTTACACATTTTTCTAATAACTTTGGTAGGGGACCATCTATCATTACCTCATGCTTAAGTATGGTTTAGGTGGGGGACCAATATGGTTTAAGTTAAACTAGGTGGGGGACCATTTAAATCAAAGAATAGATTAAAGAGGGACCACTCTAATGATAGATGGGTAAATATTTGCCTTTTTTGCAGCCTAAATCAAAGAATAGATTAAAGAGGGACCACTTTAATCAAAGCAGGGCCTTAGTTTAACATGCTTAGAAGACAGGGGCAGGACTTTGAACAATGCTGGTTCAATTTTTAATGCATTAAAACCATGAGTTGGGCTCAAAGACGATTCCTAAATGGTTGGGCCAAAAGGACACTAAAAGATTTTACTTAGCCAAAAGAACAACGTTTTTATGATTATGGTTCTAATCATAACAATTCACTCTCTTAAACAAAAATACCCTTTAAAATCACAGGTCTAACCATATACTACATAATACTAAATGCAATTAAAGTATACCCTACCCATATGAATCCTACTTAGAATGCGATCTTATGCAACCCTATGATCACACCTATAATCACATGATCATAGGTCTAATCATATACTCACATAACATTAAATGCAATAAAACTATACCCTACCTTGATGAATTGTAGTTGGAATGCGATCTTACGCAACCCTATGATTAGACCTATAATCATACTAATTTGTTATGATCAGACATGTAATCACATCTATTTGTAATGATCAGACTATAATCACATTTATTCGTTAGGTCTGATCACACATAAATCATAACACAAGTATGTATATGATCACACTTATAATTACTATTTATTTGTTATGATCAGACTTATGATCACATTTATTTGTTATGATCATAGTCCTAATTACATATAAAAAATTTATGATCATGACTCACGAGTATGATTACACTTGTGATCACATAAATCAAAGAGACAAGTTGTATGATCACGTTTATAATCACAATGGTAATCACATGTATATGGGATAAGAATAGAATTTTTAAAAAATGTGACTATATGATTACCCGTCTGATCATAGATGTTTATCCTTTTGACAAAGTCAAATTCCGGGTTTGTCTTTTTAAGAAATTATTAACATGCGTGTGTCCGCATGATAGCCACTTTTCAAAGTTTGTCCTTTTAGCCAAACCAAACTGGAATAAGACCTTACAAACTAATTCTTTGTACTAATATTAAGAAATTCAAGAAATGTCTTGTCTTAACAAATATATAGTAATCACAAGTAGCATATATTGTCACCAACATTGTCGACCAAATATATTTAGTAATCTGTGTTGTTTATAGTAGTATCAAGTGTATGTCATCTATTAATTGATTTCTCTGGATTATATTTTTTTTTTCTGGAGAACATATTTGAGGCATCTTTGTTTAGATAAAGAACTGCTGAACTGAGGTAGCATCTTCAATTAGCTGTTCTATGTCAATGATTTCTGCAATGAGTTCAATCCAGATTGATTTTGATACTTCACACTGAAGAAGAAGGCACAATATGCTCTCCTTATGCCTTTTGTAGAGTACACAATCAGTGTTGATGACCATGCCTTTGTGCTGCACCTTATCTTTTAACAGAACCTTACCCAGAAGCACACCCCATGTGAAAAACTTGATCTTTGAGGGAATGGGGACTGACCGTACTAGTTTATAAGGGAATTGGACTGCCTGCAAGTTACTCCTTCCATGTCTCTCCTTCTTAATAATCTCGTAACAGTTTCTGACAGAAATTTACCTCGCACTGAACTGTCCCACTTCCAGTTATCTCTCTCATCTCCATAGGAGGAGGAAGTCTGTAGAAGTGCCATAATTCTGTCAAGTTCATCTTCCTCCAAATGTCTTGCTGGTCTTCTGAGTTGCACATTCCATACAGATTTACCATTGGTGACAGTCTTGTGTTGAGCAATTAATTACCCCTTGTTTAAGCCTGGCAAATCTGAATATGGTGGGAAACTTTGCACAAAGTGTGAAGTCACCTGCCCATTTGTGGTGCCAAAAGAGAACAGATTCATCATTGCCAACGATGAATGAGATGTTTTCCTTCATAAGTGGAAGTTGAGCCAAAAAAACCCCTACAAAGGCTGCAGCCATATGGTCTTGTGGTGTGATTAGGAAAGCCTCCAATTTGTTGATAACCATATTTCTCAACAATTACTTTCCGCCATAAAGAGTTCGGCTCATTATCAAATCACCATATCCATTTAGCGAGTATAGTTTCATTAAAGCTTTTAATACGCCGAATACCAAGACCTCCTTGCTCCTTAGGTCTACATACTTGTTCCCACTCAAGAAGGTGCATTTTCTTCTTCTCGTTTGTAGAGCCCCATACAAAAGGTCTCTAATGATGCCTTCAATGCGATTAGCCACAATAGATAGAATTGTGAAAAGGGTGAGTTGATAGATTGGCAATATGGTGAGGGTGTTCTTCACTAAAACGAGTCTACCTCCTTTGGTGAGATTGGTTCTATTCCATCCATTGAGCCTTTTATGGAATAGTTCGATGATGTGATCCCAAGATGCCTTACTCTTATAAAGTGCTCCCAAGGGAAGACCAAGATAATTGGTAGGGGGGGTTTGAGTTCTACATCCCATGACATGAGCAAGAGGTTGAATGTTATGAACTTCACTAACCAGGATGAGGGAGGACTTAGAAAGATTACTCCTTAGACCTGAAATCGCCTCAAACATCAAGAGAATTGCCTTGAGAGTAAGGACTTGAGATGGTAGAGGATCCATAAAAAGCAAGGTATCATCAGCAAATTGAGAAATGCTTACTGTGTTGACCCCCCTTAACGGGCTCAAGCCCAAGTCAATTACAAGTAAAAGCCCAAGATTATAATCAATAAGAGCCTAAGCCCAATTAAATTAATAATAAGGCTTAGGCCCGTTACTATATTCAATATCAATTATGGGCTTTATCTATTTTAAGTCCATTATATTCAATAAGGTTAATATGGTAATTCTACATCTTTATGGAGATTTCCTTAACCTAATCCAACTACAACTCCAATATCTCTACAACTCCTAATCCAATAACAATTTCAATATCTTTACAACTCATGTTCCTAATAGGACATGAGGTACATTGTCTTGTCATTATATGGTCCAAATACATGGGACTACAACACCTACCATTCATTAGGGATCATGGGATCACATCCTAATCCCAATCAAACTCTACATTTGAACTACATTATAAAAGGTTTGATTCCATCTCTCTTATGGATACGTAGGCAACTAAGAAACAACTTAGTGCAGCCATTATCAATCACCAAATCCTTATTCCTTCATCTTCATCTTCTTCAATAATTTAGATCTTAACATTAGTGGTTTCTTCTTGATCTTACATCACATTGGTGTGAAATCCGGTTGAAACACTTTGGCGCCGACTAAGGTTTTCCTCCCCCCCCCCCCCCCCCACCCACCCACACACAAAAAACCTACTTTTCAAAAGGAATCAAGCTCTTTCTTCTCAATGGCAACAACTAGATCTCAACAAAACAAGCAAGTAAGTAATGGTGGACGTCAAGAAGGTTCAAAACATGTGCAAGCTCGCTTTCAAGGTTCTAACCCTAGAGAGCATACGGTCACTTTCAAGAGGGTTCCATCTAATGGCGAAGAACACTCGGTTTCTTCTTCTTCTTCTCAACCATCAAAGTCCAAGGAGCCTACTCAACATGAAGAAATCATGATTTATGAAAACGAGTACCTACGCCGCAAACTCAAAAGGCTTCAGAATAGACACAATGGATTAAGGAGGAAGTTGAAACATGCGAATCACAATGGTATTGAATGTTCGTTTACTCCATCTTCTTCAAGCGTTTTTGATAGGTTGAGAAACAATCCAAATCCAAGGAAAATGACTCGACCTTCAACCATCCCGGAAGTTGAAGAGGACATTGAAGACGACATTGTATTACCATCACAAGAGCAATCCCCGGTTGATTTGGAGAAAGAAGATGAACGTCGAAACCCCAAGGGCCTTAGGGTTCATGTTACCGGTCAAGGCGAAACAAGAGACTAACATTACCATCGCACCAAAGGAGTCAAGACAACCTTGCTAGGAGGTTCTACTACTCACAAAGCTTCTAAAAGGTTGCGTGGAAGACCCCCAGCTAGTGCACAAGACAAAGGCAACATACTCGCCACAAGAGCGCCCAGCGGCTATGAGTGTGACAGAACTCACCCAACAACCATACCCAGCAGCTATGAGTGTGACAGAACTCACCCGAAGACCATGCCTAGTGGCTATGAGCGTGACAAAACTCACCCGACGACCATGCCCATCGGCTATGAGCGCGACAAAACTCACAGGAAGACTATGCCGAGCGGCTATGAGTGCGATAAAATTTACCCGACGACCATACCAAGCGGCTATGAGCGCGACAAAACTCACTCGACGACCATGCCAAGCGGCTATGAGCGCGACAAAACTCACAAGAAGACTATGCCGAACGGCTATGAGCGCGACAAAACTCACAAGAAGGCCATGCCCAGCGGCTATGAGCGTGGCAAGACTCACAACAAAACCTTGCCCAGCGACAGTAGGCATGACAGACCCCCCAACTACACCGTCTCCAGCGGCAGTGTGTCCAACAGTCTCAAAAACATGTCATGGTCCAAAGGTTATGCTCTGGACTACTCCAATAAGGACTTGATTCAAACACCCAATCATCACCACTTACATCGGGAAACCTCCCCCAGACATAGGGACACACACCACAACTTTCAAAGAGGGCGACGAAACACTCGTTCACCAACTCCTAGGCCTCCAAGATATTACCACCAAGACCGTGACCATGGCACTTATACACATGGTAACGAAGGGATCGAGAATCTTACTGAAGAGAAATTGCAAAGCATGATCGCTCAAGCAATTCAAGCCAAAGAAGCTAAGGAGTATAGACTTGGGAACATTGCCCATCATACAAGCAAAACTTCTCCATTTTCCTTCCAGATTCAACAAGCAGAGCATCACCCAGATTTCGAGCCACCAAGTTTCTAAGAATACAATGAAGTTGAGGGCGATCCTTGGCTTCATATTTCCGACTTCAAGAACAAGATGGTGCTCTTTAGTTATGATGATGCACTCATTTGCAAGATGTTTCCTTCCACCTTTGGTATCAAAGCTCTTCGATGGTTCTCCGAACTTTCACGAGGTTCTATCCACAACTTCAATGATTTTTCTGTCCAATTTGCCGAACACTTTAGGCATAATTGGCGTCACCGTAAGGATGTCGCTGTGTTGTTCAACATTAAGCAAGGAGATGGAGAGCTATTAAGTAAATTTGTACCTCAATTTAGACAAGACCAAGCAGAAATACCCGATGTCTCAGATACACTTGTTGTTTATGCCTTCAAGGAAGCATTACTACATGATGACAAAGAGTTATATAGTTCTATTGTGCTTGAGACTCCGACCACCAAGTATGAACTTTTCTCTAGAGCTCAAAAGTATATCCATTTTGAGGATGATACAATTAGCAAACAAGAGCACGAGGACTTAAATCACGAGAAGTTTGTCTCCGAATTCAATTTCACATCTCAAAAGCAAGGTGACAATAGCAACAAAACTCCTACATACAATCAAGTCATGAACTGAAAATCATAATTTTGAGAAGATGATGGTTCTTTGATCTGTTTCTTATACCAAAAATAATATTACAACATATTTCTGACAGTGTATACTTCAATCGTTCAGAGGAACTTTAATTTTACACATTTTCTCAACTTTGTCTGCTTTTTTACATGTTACTCACACAAGCATATCTACGTCTTTCGAAGTTGTTTTCTTCAACTATTTTAATTCAAGATTTTTTACAACGCTATGGATTCTAAGGATTTGCAAGAAATCAAAATCTCAACTAACACTTTCAACTAGGTAATGTTCAAAAGGGTTAGAGATTCTAAGGATTTATAATAAATTAGAATCTAATAAGCTACCATTTTTGAACAACTAAGATTGACAATGTTAGAGATTCTAATGATTTATAACAAATCAGAATTCAAGCTCACATTTTTCCAACAACTAGTTAAGGATCTTAAAGATTCGTCAACTCAAGTACCACTCGGGGGCGTCAACCTAAGGGTTGCATCAGATCAAGATCCACGCTAACAATTTTGCACAACTAGTTTCACGCAACAAGACTTCATGTCATTGCTAAGGGTTCCACACATGCTACTAGCACAACAAGACTTCATGTCATTGCTAAGGGTTCCACACATGGTACTAGCATATGATAAGTCAACTTAAACTCGATACTTTTGTTCACCCCTCTATCACACAAATTGGGGGTGTCACCATCTATCTTCATCACACGTTTAATAGTGTCGTCTTTATGATTGGAACGTTTCTACATCATACGCTTAGGGGCGATTCCCTTTTTCACCTAATGTATCACTACATGGGGGCATGTGCATCAATATCAAGAGTGATCTCTTATGATCACATCAATATCAATATCAAGAGTGATCTCTCATGATCACATCAATTTCAATATCAAAAGTGGTCTCTCACGATCACGTCAATATCAAGAATGATCTCTCATGATCACATCAATGTCATTATCAAGAGTGATCTCTCATGATCACATCAATATCAATATCAAGAGTGATCTCCAATGGTCACATCAATAGCAATAGCAAGAGTGATCTCTTATGATCACATCAATTTCAATATCAAGAGTGATCTTTTATGGTCATATCAATATCAAGAGTGATCTCTCATGATCACATCAATTTCAATATCAAAAGTGATCTCTCATGATCACATCAATATCAGTATCAAGAGTGATCTCCAATGATCACATCACTATCAATATCAAGAGTGATCTCCAATGGTCACACCCATATCAATATCAAGAGTGATCTCTAATATGATCACATCAATATCAATATCAATCTCAATACTGATCGACAACCGATCACATCAATCTCAACATCAATCCGTGATCGACAAATGTTCATGACAATTTCAATTTCAATATGTGATCTACATATATCACACCCGAGTTATAGTCTGCACACGCCTACAAATAAAATCGCCTACATGTTTATCATCTTATAGTCTTACCTGTGGGGCAATGCTTTGCATCAGCGTCTTGAATGCGGATTCCGAAGTTTTTGTTGTGGTTTATTGGCCTCGGGTGTCGTGCTTATCATTTGGCATGGGACCCGCCGGGTCGTCATCTTCGTCCGGCATGATGCTCGGACCGGCCCCTTGATCAACAACTACACTACCAACAATGAAATCACCATTTCCCGCGGTTTTGTTCCCATCCAGGAACCTGCCAGGAAGTTCTGTGCACAGGTTGCAACCTTGGCCAGCGGGTGTGGGGTCAGCAACACACTTGTCAAACTTTTGTCCCTTCCGGCCATCCCCTTGCCCAGCGGCTACAGTGCCAGCAATAACACCGCCAGCTGGTCCTTCACTCCGAGGGATACCTTGGCCAGCAGCTATGCTGCTGCCAGGTCCCTCGTCAGACGACCTTGCGAGCAGCTGAGTACCTTGGCCAGCTGCTGTCTGGTCACCAGGCGCCTCGCCAGTTGAGTTTTCATGCAGCTGGGCACCTTGGCCAGCCACTGTTTGATCACCAGGTACCTCGCCTCGCCAGTTGAGTTTTCATGCACCTGGGCATCTTGGCCAGCGGCTGTCTGGTCACCAGTCGCCTCACCAGTTGAGTTTTCGTGCAGCTGGGCACCTTGGCCAGCGGCTGTTTCGTCACCAGGCACCTCGCCAGTTGAGTTTCCATGCAGCTGGGCATCTTGGCCAGCGGCTGTCTGGTCACCAGGTACCTCGCCAGTTGAGTTTTCATGTAGCTGGGCATCTTGGCCAGCGGCTGTCTGGTCACCAGTTGCCTCGCCAGTTGAGTTTTCGTGCAGCTGGGCACCTTAGCCAGCGGCTGTTTGGTCACCAGGCACCTCGCCAGTTGAGTTTTCGTGCAGCTGGGCAACTTGGCCAGCGGCTGTCTGGTCGATAGGCACCTCGCCAGGCATGTTTGTGTGCAGGTGGGTACCTTGGCCAGCGGTTGTGTTGCTGCCAAGAGCCCTGTCAGGTGGTCTTGCGCGCAGGTTTTCGGCCTGGCCAGCAGGCATGCGCTGCCCAATAGTCTTCTCAGACCTGGCTATGACCAGGCCAGGTCCCTCTATGCCCATTACAGCTGTAGGCAGCACAGTTGGCGTCGTGTCAACTGTTGGTACTCTTCCCCCAGCAGCGGTGGACCTCGCAGCGAGGTTTTGAGGCGCCTCAGAACTTATGCTTATCTCGCTTGCGCCTCGATTTTCCCATTCCCCATGCACACTCCCTACTTCGAACTCGTGTTCAATTTCAAACCCATCGTCATTCTCCACATCCATTTCTTCGTCACTTGACATCACTCAAATTTTATTTCTTTTTACTCGGATTTTTAATCAAAACCAAATTCCGTTCTCATTTCTTTCGTTCAAGTTATTTTTCTATAAATTTCTATCGCCTGTATCTTCGCTCAGTTGAGTTCAATTTATTTTTCTATAACTTTTTGTCGCCTGTTTCTTCACTCAGTTGAGTTCAAGTTATTTTTCTATAAATTTCTATCGCCTGTATCTTCGCTCAATTGAGTTCAATTTATTTTTCAATAAATTTCTATCGCCTATATCTTCGCTCAGTTGAGATCAATTTATTTTTCTATAAATTTCTATCGTCTGTTTCTTCGCTCAGTTCTTGTTCACTTTATTTTCGTATAATTTCCTACCGCCTGTCTCTTTACTCAGATCACGTTCATTTTTTCTTCTTTACCCAATGGGTTTCACCCATCGACTAAAGAGGGGGCGATGTGTTGACCCCCCTTAACGGGCTCAAGCCCAAGTCAATTACAAGTCAAAGCCCAAGATTATAATCAATAAGAGCCTAAGCCCAATTCAATAATAATAAGGCTTAGGCCCGTTACTACATTCAATATCAATTATGGGCTTTATCTATTTTAAGTCCATTATATTCAATAAGGTTAATATGGTAATTCTACATCTTTATGGAGATTTTCTTAACCTAATCCAACTACAACTCCAATATCTCTACAACTCCTAATCCAATAACAATTTCAATATCTTTACAACTCATGTTCCTAATAGGACATGAGGTACATTGTCTTATCATTATATGGTCCAAATACATGGGACTACAACACCTACCATTCATTAGGGATCATGGGATCACATCCTAATCCCAATCAAACTCTACATTTGAACTACGTTATAAAAGGCTTGATTCCATCTCTCTTATGGATACGTAGGCAACTAAGAAACAACTTAGTGCAGCCATTATCAATCACCAAAACCTTATTTCTTCATCTTCATCTTCTTCAATAATTTAGATCTTAACATTAGTGGTTTCTTCTTGATCTTACATCACATTGGTGTGAAATCCGGTTGAAACACTTACCATTGGCGAGGGGGTCACCGTGCCGAAGACCTTTTGAGCTCTTGAACTATCCGGATGGAGACCCATTAGTCAAAATGGAGAAATGCGCAGTGGAGATGCAAGAGATGATCCACTTACGCCAAACCTCACCGAATCCCATTCTTTGGAGGAGATAATCAAGAAAGTTCCATGAGACATTGTCAAGAGCTTTGGCAATGTCAATCTTGCAAATGAGACCACCATTGCGATCCCTCAATCTAGAGTCAATACACTCATTTGAAATGAGTACTTGGTCAAGGATTTGCCTACCCAAAATGGATGCCCCTTGGGTCTCGGATATGATTTGTGGTAGAGCTTCTATAAGCCTTAGAGCCAAAGTTTTAGCTATAACTTTGTAAATCCAACCAATCAAGCTTATAAGTCAATAATCTCCAAGAGATTGGGTGCCCTCCTTCTTTCGAGCAAGAGTAACAAAGGTGGAGTTATTCCTTTCATCAAGGAAAACGGTAGCTTGGAAGTCAAGAACCACCACCATGATATCTTTCTTGAACACATACCAAACCTTGTTAAAGACCAATATAGGAAAACAGTCCGGACCAGGTGTCTTCTCACTATCCATGGATTTGATAGTAGCTAGGATTTCCTCTTTGGTGAAACCTCTTTCTAGCTTTTCTTTGATCTCAAGAGAGATAGAGTCAAATGCCAAGTTGTTAAGTTTTGGTCTATGAGCTCTAGTCTCGGTGAAAAGATTCTTGTAAAACTCCACTACATAAGACTTGATGGTATTCGGCTCCTTTACTTCCACTCCATTAATCATCATTGACTGAATAGTTGAAGCTTTGTTTTTGTAATTTGCCAGGGCATGATAGTATTTTGTGCACTCGTCATACTCATATCTCAACTTACATTTGCCTTTTGCCTCCATTTTACTTCATTCTTCTTCAACAATTTATTGAGCTCATCATTATAAATTGTCTTATAAATGAACCCATCTCTAGAAAGATGCTCATTCACTTCCTTGTCTTCAACCTCTTGGATCTTGGTAGTCAAGTTTTCAATTTGGGAGTCTACATTCCGGAAAACCTCCACATTCCATTGCTTGATCGAGTTTTCGTTTGAGGTCCTTCATTTTTAACCACCACACTTGACTTGGTCTACCATTGAAATTGAAAGAATTCCACCCAAATTTTAATAACTGATATGAGATTTTCATCCTCAAACCACATGGCTTCGAGCTTGAATGGTCGCGGTTCCCAATTTAAGTTCTCATTGTTAAGCACAATAGCCCGATGATCGGAGGTATGTTTCGCCAAAACATAATGATCGGAGTGAGGATATCCAATCTTGAGAAGCTAAAAATCTATCAAGCCGAGACATTTGTGGATTCTCTTTCTCTTCTACCGAAGTCAAAAGTCCTCCCACAAGAGGAAAGTCTAGGAGGTTGTGAAGAGATATAAATTCACCAAACTCCTTCATTTGTTTGTCATACCTTCCCCTCTTTCTTTTTTCATGGGTGTGTTTGACCACATTAAAATCTCCTCCCAAGCACCAAGGGAGAGACGACCAAGCACGAATGTCATTAAGTTCTTTCCAAAATTGTGGTTTATCACTTGGTTTCGTCGGCCCATAAATACCACTAAAGAGCCATTGTGTATCTTCACCTCTACATTTACAAATTGCCGAAATGGAGAAAGCACTAAATAAAGTGTCTTCAACATCAATATAATCAGAGTTTCATGCAAGCCATAGTCCTCCCGAATGAGCCAAGGAAGGGATTTCAATAAATTTCCAAGGAGTTCTCCAAACGTTCTTAAAATAGCTCGACGAACTATCTTGAACCTTGGTTTCTTAGATAATCGCCAAGTGTGGTTTAACTCTTCTCAATAATCTTCGCATACCTTGACAAGTGGTAAGATTGTTAACTCCTCTAGCATTCCAAAAAAAGATTTTAATCGTCATGAGAACTGGCAGCCCCTCCATTGATTTCCTCTCCTTCCTCGCTAGAAGTTTCATCCTCTATGGGTTGTAAATCTTCACTCAAACTCTTCCATAATTTCTTGGAAGACCTCTCTACCTTGGTCTTTCAGTGACCCCAAATTTACGAGATAAGGGGATTGCCATGCAGTGAATCCATTGCGGCACACTTGTGTAAATGTTCATGCTAGTTTCTTTCATATTTGGTTTGGCAGTGTGAAATAAAGGTTGATTACTACTTGTATTGTCTTCCACAGAGGTTCGAATTAGACAATTAGGAGTTCCTCGAAATTCAACAGAGAGTTCTCTGCCTCGAGAATGGGACTGGGTTGGGAAGAGACAAGAGCAGGGGTAATAAATGGACTTACCTCTGGGTCTTTCTGAAGTATGAATTATGGACATCCTACTTGGGCTTCTTTGTTCTAGCATACTTTCCTTGTCTGGATTGGGCATATCAGAATCGAAAATCCGGTTATAGTTAGGTAGATAGACACTTGTGACACCTTGGGGTTGTCACAATCACATCACATCACCTTGGCCAACGATTTTCCAGAATGGTGTGCTTGTATCTCAGATTCACCCAAATCACATCACCTTGGGCCAACGATTTTCCTTCAATCTTTCTTAGCTTGTCAACAACTTATAAGAACTGCACTAATCGACAGATTGAAGGAAAAAAAATAAAGATCAAACGAATAATTTACAGTCAAAAGAGGTAATGCTACTTCAGATCTGGAGAAGAATCAACTTTCAAGCAGATACGGCTTTGGTGAGAGAGGAAAAGGTAATGTTCTACAAACCCGTAGAAATTCATGTAGATTTCCTTGGACATCATTAAATTCATTTTGTCGACAATTTCTAAAGGTTTGACCCTTTGGACATTGTGAACTTGCGAACAACCTTAATCAGTAATAAGTTATTATCTGAAAGATTGTTCATACTTAAATCCTTCATCATCTCTTTGTACCATATGGGGAAGCTCCCCCCAGTATATGGATATCCTGAGAAGAAAGTTTAGAATTTACTGTGACATGCAGACTGCCATAAGGAAAAACCGGAGAAGATGGAGAAAGATATTGGTTTTGCCAGAAAATGGAGAAAGATCAAATGATGATGATGATTTTTACAGATACAATTTCTGTTGGTGTTTTCATCGAAAGCAGGTCACTAATAAACTTGAAGAAACCAGCACCTTCAAAGATGAACTCTTTATTGAGCAATCATCAGTTGGACTTGGAGGGTTGTCACTGCAATCACAGTCACTTATTAGCAACCCAACAACAGAGACAAACCGGAGAAGAGCTGATGAGGGAGAAAGGAAACCCAAAGACCATGTCTTGGTTTTGCCAGAAAGTGGAGAAAGATCAAATGGACTGTTTATTGAGCAATCATCAATTGGACTTGGAGGGATGTCACTGCGATCACTGTCACTTATTAGCAACCCAACAACAGAGACAATTTGGGAGGCTTTGATGGACCCTATAGTTGGCAAAATTGGTATCTATGGTTTGGGTGGTGTCGGTAAAACTACTGCAATGAGATTGATTTATAATCAGCTTTTGACAACTGAACCTTACTTTGATAATATCATTTGGGTTACCTCATCAAAGGGTAACAGCTTAATGAACATCCAGAAGGACATTGCTCAACAACTGAAGCTGAAAATTTGTACGTATAAAGATGTATTTAGCAGGTCAACCCTGCTTTGTGAGAGACTCAAGCAAGCCAATAAGTTCCTTCTTATTTTTGATGATATTCGGGTTCCAATATCTTTAAAAACATTGGGCATTCCAGAACCGAACTATGAAAACCATTGCAAAATAGTGTTGACAACCCGTTCTTTGTCGGTCTGTCAAGTAATGAAGACAGACAGAAACATCAAAGTTGAACTACTGTCTGAGGATGAGTCATGGAACTTGTTTGTTAGGCAGGCTGGTAGCAATGTTTTGAACCCTGATATTGAACCTTTCGCTCGAGAAATGATAAGCCAATGTGGTTCTCTTCCGATGAATGTCATCGTGGTAGGTCGTGCGATGAGACAAGTAAATGAAAAATCGGAATGGATAGCGGCATTGAAGAACCTGAAGCTCTTAGCAACGG
The DNA here is from genome assembly GCA_020826895.1 of Aquilegia kansuensis. Classification (NCBI taxonomy): domain Eukaryota; kingdom Viridiplantae; phylum Streptophyta; class Magnoliopsida; order Ranunculales; family Ranunculaceae; genus Aquilegia; species Aquilegia kansuensis. Next base: position 20,084,780 of record CM037007.1, read on the forward strand.
AAGCTGTGGTCCATAAGTGCTTGAGATTTAGTTATGATCGTTTGGAAAATGATACAATACGTAAGTGCTTCTTGTATTGTTCGTTTTTCCCTGACGATTACATATTTGAAAGTGATGAATTGATCAAATATTGGATGGCAGAGGATTTCATACAGCAAGTGGACATGGTTACTGAGATAAACGAGGGTTCAAAGATACTGAAAGAGCTAACAGATGTTGGCATGTTGGACATGTTTGGGCAACGGTTAAGAATGCAAAATATGTTTAGAAATTTTGCTATCAACATCTTGAGAGTGGACGGCGAGTACTTGGTTAAAGCTGGTCTATTATTGCAGAAGATACCATATGAGCAGGAGTGGACCAATGCAAGAAAAATCTCGCTGATGAGAAACCACATTGAGGTAATTCTCAATCCGCTCAACTGTCGAAATCTCTCAACCTTGTCCTTGAAGGAATATCCTCTTTCTTATGATATTTCCTATCCGTTCTTTGAACCAATGCTTTCTCTCAAGTTTCTTGACCTCTCCTGTTCTGGGATCAGCGAGTTGCCTTTGTCTATATCCAACCTATCCAACCTTCGCGCATTGTTTTTACAGTCTTGCAAAAGGTGTAAGTATATACCACCAATAGGCAACCTAAAAGAACTGCGGATCCTTAATCTGAGTGAAACTTCAATTAAGCAACTACCACATGGAATGACAGAACTGGCAAACCTAATTTCCCTTGACCTATCCCAAACTAAGAGATTAGAGAACATACAAGATGGTGTGATCTTTCATCTTTCGCAGCTTGAAGAATTAAACATGGAAGGAAGTAGATTTCTTACGATGAATTCATCTATGGTATCCAAATGTCTCGAAGAAATGAGATACTTGGAGCATTTGTCATTTCTTACTCTAAGCATTCCCTTCTTCGAAGACTATCTCAATACCATAGTGTACCTCCAAGGGAAGAAGCTCAAAAGGTTTTCAATCAATATATATGGTTCCATTGAAGATTTCATTGACAACGCCGATGAGGAAACATGATTGATATTAAATATATATTGCAATTGATTGTGATATTTGCACTGTCTTCAGCAGTTTTTTGTATTTTGTTCCAGTTTTGTATTTTATTTTTCCATAAAAAACAGACCACCTTTCCAAAATAGTGGTTGTTACCAGTATGTCAGTGTAAACTGTAAAGAAATGAAAGCTAGAAATTCAAGACTTGATCATTTATCTCTCAACACGCACATATTTGTCCTATTTTGTTAGCGCTTGAGTTTATTTTTTTCAACTTTCCACAGTACAGAATTTCAGCCAGAAAGGATTTGACCAGTATAAACAGTCATGGTCCCAGGATCAGTTTATTGGTGGTGATGCACTTGAAATTAAGCATTCAAGTTTTAGGATCCTGATTGTATAGTTGGGGACATCAATATATTGTCAGTTAGTATGTTAGTGTAGCCGTGTAGGTGGCGGAGGGGGTGTAATTTATCAGATATAGTTGCTGGTGGGTTAAAAATAAATCATCAGATATGCTGGTCTGAAGACTCTGCAAAGGCGTGTTTCTGACAGATGGCAGGTGTGGATTGAGCATTTGTTTTGAGCAGAGGCTGCTGCAGTGTGAAGTTTGAGCAGTGGAAGAATAGTGTCGGAGGGTTAGGGACATTATTGTGGAAGTCTACATGTTATTCAGCCAATCAGCCGGCAGGTACTCAGCTTGCAGGTTTTTAAAGGATTCTGTGACACAATGTTAGACTTCTACGACAGGTGATGAAGCTTATCATCTTAGGTTATGTGCTGCTGTGTGTAGAGCTTATCATGATTTCAAGCTAAGCATCCAATTTCCATTAAACAATCAGACACATGCGGTGAATCTATAGTAAATAATGATCGTCCTTGCGTATGTAGTTCTAAAAGTTTAGAGAGTGAGGATAGGACTCTGGCTTGTTTGTTCTATAAACTAGTGGTTTCAGACAAATCAAAGGATCTCAGACGTACTGTGGCAGTTCCAGAGGTAGTCCTTCTACTGTAATCAGCTTGAAAACTAATCTACCTAGGCCTGAAGAACTGGAAGAGTAATTGTTTTTCTCTAAAAGTGCTCTTCTTATATCACTCACTTTGTTTTTGACTGCTTTGACATAATAGTGCAATGGGATGTCATCCGCAGGTTAAGCTTCGTCACCAGGAAAATATCCACATGGTGATTGAACTGACCCACATCGTTAAGCTGCAAAGGACTTGGTCCTTCGGCTTCAATGACCATGCTAGACTACTCAGAAATTTAAAGATCTCACTTGTTTCTGATGCAATATGTTCTGGTAAACTTAACAATTTAGGAAGTGGCACCAAATGCTCTGTTGGCTCATTCAGGAGAAAATCATTTGCCAAGAGTCAGGACTGAGAAGTTTTGTCGACATGAGATCTATGTGATGCCTTAAGGCTTGATGCCTAGTTCTTTGCTTCTTGGAGAGAGAAACATGGATTTCGGTACAGACTCGAGATTATGATGGTTATTATTTAATTTTTTTCAACCCTCTTTGTAGATAGAAGTTGTTGCTTGCAAGGCTAATCAAACCAATTAAACTGTAAAGAATCGAAAATTTTAGTACAATTTTGAGAAAGTCAAATAACAGGAAGGAAGCAACCTGTTCTGCTGGGATTTTAACCAAACAGGGGATTTTAACATTACACACCTGTAGTAAAACTTTACAATCTTCCACCACATTATGAAAATACCAACCATAGTTACCTCCTACCTTAACTGTATTTACAACAAAAGAGGATCGGAGTCCGATTCGATTTCAACATTTGAGATATGCAGTTGCTTGATCAGGGAGAGTCCAGCACTGAGGCTGAGCCATTCTGCTATATCATTTGTACATGGTCCAATGTTCCTGGAAAGTCCTGTAAAAAATACGCCAAATTCATTACGAATAACATGAAAAGGGCCTGTTCTTGTATACTTCATCCATTTAAGTTTAGATATTAAGAATCATTCCATATGTAATTGTCACATCATCATTACAAATCTAAATTTCCATGAATTGATTTGGAGTGTAATTGAGTTATAATTTACTTTGGCCCCGGATTTTATTTTCCCAATGTTTTTTTTTATGAATATGACTCAATTGCCCTTCAATTTGTTCCACTTCCACTACATACTAAAAAAGCAAAAAGCTTTGATGTAGAAAAATTCTTCGGCCAAAACCTACTCAGCTCCCTCCTCTCTTTCTCCAATCTCCATTAAACAATCTTCTCCATACCTTCATCGATGTTGATAAAATTTTCTTTTCCCTATTTTGGGTTTCTAACTTTCTATATCTTACCCATGATCATGATTAATATCTTTGCTACACCTTTTCTTTTTCTACTAACAGTTCTGATCATTAAAATTAGGGAAATCATATTGACACCCGGTCTTTTACCAAGAGCTATCCAATATCTTAAGTTCAGTCCACCCGAAAACTAAAGTATATTATGGGCACCTAAGTGTTAAGAGCCACCCATATCTTAAATTATTAATTGTTAAAAAATTCTCTTTTTCTTCTTCTTTTTCAATTCCCTAAATTCTATTAATATAGAAATTCAATCCTCGAAGGCATTCAAAGCTTTTTAATAATAGAATTGTATGAGATGAGTGTCATCAACCAATTTTAAAACTACATTTTTTTGTGGGGTTTTATTTGTTTCTTGTGATAATAAAAATTACAAATTCCTTATTTCAAAAATATGGTGAGAATTCATATTCTTTGTTGCAAATCAACATTGTAGATATGTTTATAGTTTCTAATTAATTTAATCTTTATCGTAAAATACAAAAATTTTAAACAATTTCAATTAAAGTTTAAACCAAAGAATTCCAATCTCATGTTTTTAACATTTTGATAACTCTCTAACATTCAACACAACTGTTTTGAAAAAAAATTATATTCTAATTGTGATTAATTTATAATACAAACTTTCTAGGATTGTCAATTTGTGAATTTTTTTATCACTAATGTTATTGCTTTATGTTCTTCTATTATTATTTTTTTTTTTAAAATATGAGTAGCTCTTAGTATATTAGTGTATTTGGGTATGATTAATTTTTTATGATGTGCATATAAGTTGTTGGGTAGCTCTTTGTAAACCACCGGGTGTCAATATGATTTCCCTAAAATTATTATGAAAGAAGTTTTGATCATCAAATCAAATGAACTCCCAAGGTAGATTAGAAACTATTCCTGAATAACCCTCTTTGACTATACGAACTTTGAAAGATGTTACTAGATTCCCAAATTAATAATCAAATAATTTAAATTTCACTATATGCATCTAAAAGATAAAGTAAGTTGTGGCTTTCACTATATGCATCTAAAAGAGAGGTCCTTCAAGTTTTTTTTTTCTTTCCTGATGCTTTCCTTGTTCGTAACTTCATAGGCGATATCCCGATGGGCTAGATAGAAGAAAATTAGGTCAAAAGTCTTAGCAGGGTAGTTTAGTCATCATTGTAAAAGACCATTGGCAAAATAATAATTTCCTTTGCAAAATTCGGAGCTTTTACTTTTTGATTTTCTTTTTTAATTTTACAATGCCAGTCCCAATCCCCTTCTCAGAAGAATAGATTTGAGAAAGAAGAAGAGATTAGTTGATTTTTGATTTTAGCATATTTTTAGCAAAAAATAAAGGTATCTTTATTTGCTAACTTTAATTTAGCAACGTTTTCTTATTTGCTAGATTTTATTTGGCAAGTAAAATTTATAAAATAAACAAACAATAATTAATGTGTGATGTGCCAAATAAAATAATAAGGATAAATTCGTAAAACACAATTATTCAAAATTTATCTAAAAATGTGGTGTATGAGAGATTTGTGTGGTGTGAATAAGATCTCCTTTCTTCAACCCCATATGTAATACAACAAACTGAACTTCAAAATTATTAGTAATGGTTGCCTCTTCTTCAAGTTAGAAGGCATTTGGTTGATTTTAGGTTGATTTTGACTTTTAATTTCTTAAAACTAGTGCCTTAGCACATGTTAATTTTAATTTATCCATGTCTGATTAGCATTCGAGTTTAAGTTATTAATTTTATTAAATATTACTAATTACACTAATTTATTAAATCTCATGAAATAATGATTTCTTAAGTAAATTTATTATTCTCATTGAATTTTGTTAATTTAATTATTTTTTAATTATAGGACTTTTGGTTCATAAATAAAAATTCAGCCCATAAATAATAATATGTTAAATTACAATGAAACCATTATTTAAAAGGTATTATGTACATTTACCAAAAAACCATGACAAAGGGTATTTTAGTCAGAATTATGTGACAAAATTCTAAAGCTCAATTCTTATTAACCGGGACTTACCCCTGGATTTTATTCAGGTTTATAATAGTAATATAGATTTTGAAATCTAACATTCAATACATCAAATGGAATATGAAATAGGACCAAAACCATATTACATTCTTAACCAAAGACTTACATTAAAATATGAAAAAGCCAAATGGATATTAGGCCATAATTCTAACATTCCCCCACTTATTGGACCGACAATTATTTGGACCATAACTTTAACATACATCCAGTACATCAACTATGACACAGCCATGCCCTGAATTTTTTTGGCCTATCATATTGCATTAGAATCTTCGACATTGGGTGACATGCAAAAATGAAAAAAGAGCAGCAAATCACACATACAATTATCGGAAGTTGACTTGAATTTGCCAAAACTGCGAATGATCCTGATATGAACGCTACCATCATTGCATATAGGGCACCTAATGTGCATAGTCTTGCCACCTTAAGCTGGTAAATGATATCATCATCCTTGATCAAACTTCTTGTACAAAAATGACTGAATACCGCATAAAGAGAGAATAGTAAGGCCAATGTATTTGACACCACAAATGCTTTGAATGACACTTCATTTGATAGAACTGCAGTGCCTTGGTTTGGTCCCTCACTAATGTATCCCCCTGGTACTGTAATCCCTGCTGTGAAAGAGACTGTCGCAATGAGTGCATCCACCAGTAGATCAAAATCACTTTGTTCTTTCAATTCTTTTTGGTTCACTCCTACCCTTACACCAAAAACTCTAGCTTTTCGCTTATCATAATCAAAGATTATCTTCAAAAGAACAGAAACAGATAAAATTGTAATATTAATTGCTAGCTATTTATCAGAAGATTTAAAACTTAGAGATGTATTGACTTACTGCGTCCAACACTTTTTGCCCATTCGAATTCGTTGTCGTATTATCGACTTTAGGATGATAGAGAAAACACAATGTCATACTTTGATTTTCACTTATTGCAGCAATATGCAAAGGGGTATTTCCGTAGTTGTCTTTCGCATTCAAAACACTAGTAGCTATATTTCCTAAAACGTGCTTCACCACTTCGATATGTTGATGTTTGGCAGCGAGATGGAGGAAATTCTGGCCTACATTGTCGACCAACTCTGCACACTCTGGGCAGACTTGCATAATATCTTCAACAGCACTTACGTCACCTTTATATGCAGCATAGTGAAGTGCTGTCCATCCGTTTTCCCCGTGTACCTTACTTTGACTTGGTTGCCACTGTAAGAGTTCCTTTCTAATTTTCCCTGAAATATATATAACCAATTTGTTATATATATATATATATGTTGGACCTGTTATATATAAAAACTTGTGAATAATGCTGATAAGAAACAGAAACAGCATTACCTGAATCATTAGCACTGTATTCTATGTCTGGGCCTGCTTCAATCAACAACTTCACCACCTCAAGGTCGTGGAGTAACACTGCCTTGTGCAAAACCGACTGTTTCTCTTTATCAACCATCCTGAGCATCTCATTATCAGGGACTGCTTCAATTAACAGTTTTATTGTCTCAAGTCTGTTCCCTTTATCAATATCGCTGTTTGAGACAGTATTGTGCAAAGCTGTCAGTCCATATACATTTAGCATCATCAGCAGCTTCTTTTTACGCATTTGTTCTCTGTTTCCAAAATCAGTTTGGGCACAAGCACTAATGAGAAACTTGACAATCTCAGGTTTCCCGTCCCATGTAGCATGATGCAGTGCAGTATGTTGGTAGCTGGACTGATGGTACAACAACGAAGGACAGTTTTTTAAGATCTCTTTACAACAATCTAAATGACTATGTTTTACAGCTACGGAAAGAACTGATTCACCATCTCCGTCCATGGAGTTCAGAAGAACATCTGATGCAACTGTCTTGAAAAACTCCACATCTCCCTTTCTTGCACAATCAATGGCATCCATTGTTTTAGCCGTCTCAAACTATCTGCTTGATGGGATGAAATTGTGTACACAACCTATCAAGAAAAATTTAAGTTATATATATAACACAGGGCACCTTCATCTTATAATTTTTAATGCAAATTATATCCTAAAAGTCAACTAAGTTTGGGATGCTTTTTGGGATATTGGAAGGTAGATAATCAAATTTTACGAAAGTGCTCATATGCAATTTTGTTTCTTTAAGTATGTTATATCAGTTGATCATTGATCAAGTCAATCAGCAAATTATATATGAAGGTAATAAAATTTGAAGGTAGACAATAAAATTTTGGGGGATTTAGGTTTTAGTCACTAAAAGTATATACTATTTAGGGAAATAGTGTTTTTCTTTGATTAATTAGGTTTTAGTTATTTGGTTCATTGGTTGGACACTTGGACTCTAGTTGTAAAAAAAACGGGATTTAACCCGAATATTATCTTAAAAAGGCAGAATTATCCTGTGATTTTTCACATGTGCTACAAAAGTGCAAATGATGATGTAAAAATTAAAACAAAACAAAAAAAATGTGTCATCATTAGGACAACCAAATTATCATCTTCTCTACCCAACAAATCCAATAAGAACAAATTATGGAATTTCCATATGCTCTACTAAATCAAACAATTTCCAAAATGAACACAAATTTCTACTAATTAAATCGATGAAAAAGAACACGATTTACTCAAAGTGGGTTTGAATCATATGAAGAAGAAGAGAGGCTGGTGAGGTGGTAACGCAATTTCCCAAATTAAGGTTTGATTTCAATAAAACAATTTGTTTGTCGAATAGACAGAGAAAGGTAACTACTAGGTGAACCAAGATGATATTTCCGTAGACAATAAAATACTATAGTACTACAAAATTCGAAGGTAATGTTGTGCGCAGCGGATAGTTATGCACAAATATGATGATCGAACTAGTGTATGAAAGTAAAACGAAAACGACAAAAGTAAACAAGCAACCACACAAGACACAAGATATACGTGGTTCGGCAATATGCCTACGTCCACGGGGAGAAAGGATGATGCTTTTCTTATCTAGACAATTGTACAAGCCCTCTTGAAGAAACCGAAGTCTTCTTCCTCACAAAAGTTCTCTCAAACTCTCTAATGGCTTCTCACAATCTCTCTCTTAGAAAAGTTTTAGCATAATTAGGTTTTTCCACTTCTATTTGGCTTTATAGTATAGCCTTACAATAGACACGAATTGGGCTCAAAACAGGCCCATTTGCACAAAACTGGAGTAGGACGTACGTACGTCGATATCACGTACGTACGTTACAACACGCAGAAGTTGTCTGACGTACAGGACGTTCGAACGCCCTAACCACGTTCGTACGTTCTGTCCCGAAAAAGTTGTCTGCCACATTGGACGTACGAACGCCCTAAAGCCGTTCGTACGTTCCTGAACAAAAACTTCCCCTTCTCCTGAATTTGCATATAAAACCCAACAGGTAATAGACTATCAAATTTTACATAAGTGGTCACTGCCATAGAACCCAACGGCAATATTTCAAGCTTCTGTCGGAGACAAAGCAACCATAGAATGTAATGTAGACAACCTGCTGATAGATCTCACTGCCAATGTAAACACATATCCAAGAGTAGACCAACGTCTATCAAAGTGACAATCATACTCAACAACCACATAACCAACACACCGCAGACTCAAAGTCCTTCCATGTTGAAATAACAAACCAACCTCCACACTACCTTGAGTGTAGTGGAACATCCATTTCACAGCTTCCCAATGTCTCACATCAGGATCATGCATGTATCTACCTACACTGCCCACTGCTCGTGAAATATATGGTTTGAAACACACCAGCTCATCATACTCTGCAATTCCAAAACCACTAGGTTGAGACATACAGATCTCCTCATCTAGCTCACCATGTAAAACAACCGTTTTCACATCAAACAAAGCTAATACACAATCAGATTGCACTACCAAGGCCATAAGGATGCAAACGTCTACCTTCAAGTGCACATCTTTACCTGGAGATTCTTCTTCCTTCTTAGGTAATCTAGTTGCAATTGGACCCTCATCAATAGGATCACCATTTTCTGCATCTTCCACCGTTTCATCATCTGCCATGCCATCAGAATTTGAAACACCCAAAACCCTTACAAGAGTTTCCACAATAGATACAGAACCCACTGGAACATATGGAGATATACCAATCTCCACCCACTGCAAAACCTCTTTGGTCTTGTTCTCCACCTGCTGAGAACTCTCAGGCACCAACCTAGAAACCTCCATAAGAGTTTTACCACTAGTCACAATCAAATGCAACCTGTTAATAAGATGACATGTCTCAACCCGAAACACTTTGCCTAATCCAGCCATAGACAACATGTGTTCTGCCACCCTATTCTGTTGCAGTGTCTTTCTCACAGTGAAGTGACGCTCAATACCCTCAGTCTGACATACTTGCAAGACCGGATCATCTGTGTACTCTATGCTATTATCTAAGCACAATACCATGATCTTTCTGTCAATTCGGGCCTCAACTAGCTTCTTCCACTTCAATATTTCTAGGACTTCATCCTTATGCTTCATGATGTACATCCACGCACGCCTAGAAAATTCATCAACTAAAGACACAAAATAAGACTTACCTCCCCAAGCTGTGTACTTGGTAGGTCTCCAGACATTCATGTGAACATAATCAAGAACTCCACTCATACAATGGATAGTTGTGCCAAACTTTGCTCTTGTCTGCTTGCCCAGATCACAATGCTCACCGAACTCTAACTCACAGGCGATAGCACCCATAAAAAACCTTTGCTCCGTCAATGTCTGCAAAGATTTTTCACATTCATGCGTCACACGCATATGCCACAATTTGGTAGTCTCTCTAGCAAACTTCGTTGTAGCCTCTGACATGGCCACATCACATGTAACTGTACTACCCTGCAAGAAGTACAAGTTACTTCGTCGAGTACCCTTTAGTAATACCATTGCACCAACCATAACCTTTAGAACACCATTCTGAGCTACTACCTTGTAACCTTTAGCTTCTAAGGTACCAAGTGAAATAAGGTTCTTTTTCAAAGTGGGAACATATCTTACATTCCTCAGCTCTCTTATCTTTCCATCAAACATCTTCAATCGAATAGTACCTATCCCCAATACATGACAAGGTTGATCATTCCCCATCACTACTGCACCATTATCTAGCCTTTTAAAACTAGAAAACCATTCCCTTATGGGACACACATGATAAGTACCAGCCGAATCTAATATCCACTCATTAGCATTAGTGGAACAATCGATGGATGAAACACATAAAGAATAATCAGAACCATCATCTTCATCTCTATTAATACGTGCAATATTTACCTCAGAGTTATTCTCCTTGTCCTTTGCCTTGGCTTGAAGACAATCTTTCTTCCAATGCCCTTTCTCATGACAAAAAGAACATTCATCTTTTGCTAGAAACCTGCTCTTCGGCTCCCTACGAGACTCACCCCTACCATTGTAGCTTCCCCTTGCCACTAAGACCTCTGGTGTAGAGCCCTTGGACTCTTCCTTGTCCTTCTTCATACCCGCATGAGCTAACAATGCTGCAGAAATCTCACTATACACCAGCTTTTCTTTCGCATATGTGAGTGTGATAGCCAAGTGTTCATATTCATCAGGTAACGAATTTAAAAGACACACTGCCTTGCTTTCATCACTCACATCTGCTCCTAGATTCACCAAGTCTGCAAGTAGCTTGGTAAAATCATTAAGATGCTCCGCCATGGAAATACCTTTTCTCATATCTATTCGATAGAACTTTTGAAGTAGATAGTTTTTACTGTGGATAGTCTTTGTCATGTACTTCTCCTCCAATTTTCGCCACATCTCCTTTGCAGACGCATCATTCATCACAAGATACTTAATGTCTTGTGCCAAACACGACCTTATGATTCCACAAGCTCGTTTGTTCATCTTTTTCCAATCCTTCTCTTCCACATCTTCTGGCTTATCCTCCAGAACATCTTCTAGGTCTTGTTGACATAGAGCATCCATTACCTCACACCTCCACATACCAAAGTTATTGGTGCCAGTAAACTTCTCTACATCAATTTTTGCTTGATGGTAAACCACAGATTTGGTTTCCCCCTTCGAACTCTTCGAACTCCCTTCTTTTGACATCTTTCCACCAACTTTCATGCACTAAACAATCACCAAAACGAATATGAAATTCCCACCGGAATTTCAACAAACACCTTCTAGACGCTCAAGTTCTCAACCGAAGCTCTGATGCCACTTGTTGTGCGCAGCGGATAGTTATGCACAAATATGATGATCGAACTAGTGTATGAAAGTAAAACGAAAACGACAAAAGTAAACAAGCAACCACACAAGACACAAGATATACGTGGTTCGGCAATATGCCTACGTCCACGGGGAGAAAGGATGATGCTTTTCTTATCTAGACAATTGTACAAGCCCTCTTGAAGAAACCGAAGTCTTCTTCCTCACAAAAGTTCTCTCAAACTCTCTAATGGCTTCTCACAATCTCTCTCTTAGAAAAGTTTTAGCATAATTAGGTTTTTCCACTTCTATTTGGCTTTATAGTATAGCCTTACAATAGACACGAATTGGGCTCAAAACAGGCCCATTTGCACAAAACTGGAGTAGGACGTACGTACGTCGATATCACGTACGTACGTTACAACACGCAGAAGTTGTCTGACGTACAGGACGTTCGAACGCCCTAACCACGTTCGTACGTTCTGTCCCGAAAAAGTTGTCTGCCACATTGGACGTACGAACGCCCTAAAGCCGTTCGTACGTTCCTGAACAAAAACTTCCCCTTCTCCTGAATTTGCATATAAAACCCAACAGGTAATAGACTATCAAATTTTACATAAGTGGTCATATGATTTCTGCTATTTTAAATATGTTATATCATAGTTGATCATCGATTAAATTTGCAAACTATATAAAAAATTATGCAAATTATATCTTAAATCAATTAAGTTTGGGATATTTTCTGTTGACAAAATAGAAACAATATTAGAAGTTAGACAATCAAAGTTAACAAAAGTGTACAAATTTGTCTTTTTTTTTTTTTTTTTTTTTTTGAATATACTATATCTTAGTTGATTATTCCATCGAGTTTGTAGTTAACATGAAGCCCAACAATAAACTGTACTACAGTCTATAGTTAGTCCTTTTGTATAGATTTAAGTCAACTAAGTTTGGGATATTTCCATGGACAATAAAATACACTTGTACTAAAACCGGAAGTAGATAATAAAATTTTACGCAAAGTACGTGATCATGTACATTTTGGTACTTTGGTACTTGATATATGTTATATCTTAGTTGATCATTGATCAAGTCTGCAAATTTCACACAAATATCGTAAACCCCTTCTTTATTTTTATGCAAACTTTTAATTCGAATTTATAAGTAATTAAGTGCAAGTCCTTGGACCAGAGATTTATAATTAATTAATACAAACTAGAGGGATTAAGGGTTAATTAAAAGAAATTTGGAGAAAAGATAAACACGATGAGTTTGTTATAGCCTTTATCTCAGAAACACGATCAAGTGGGTTCAATAGGAATTGTCCAATCAACTTGGAACATTTATATAGAGATTGGCAGGCAAGGCTTATTTGCGATAACAAAAAAAAAAAAAAAGGGTTAAGAGAGATAGTGGGGAAGAAGAAACGAACAACAATAACAGTACTGTGAGTGGACTCTATGCTTTTTTTAAAAAAAACTATATTTGTTTAACTGAATCAGAGAACTAAGGCTTATATATATAATATACACTATTGTCTTAGCCGGTGCGTAATTTTAATTTATCCGTGTCTAATTAGCATTCGAGTTTTAAGTTATTCATTTTATTAAATATTACAAATTACACTAATTTATTAAATCTTATAAGTAAATTTATTATTTTCATTGTGTTAATTTAATTATTTGTTTAATTATTGGGCTTTTTGTTCATATAAAATCCAGTCTATAAATAAATATATGTTAAATTACAATAAAACCATTACTTAAAGAGTATTATGTAAATTTACCAAAAAACCATGATTAAAAGGGTATTTTAGTCAGAATTAGGTGACAAAATTCTAAAACTCAATTCTCGTTAACCGGGACTTACCCCTGAAATTTATTCAGATTTATAATAGTAGTATAGATATCTTTGATAAAAGCAATTGTCTGGTATTAATTCTATAGATTTGGATATGGTGTCAGCTTAGTTGTTATGCACATGTGTGATTAAAATTTAGGTTACAGATGATAAGGTAATGATAAGATACTGTACATTCACTATTCACGAGTTGTGATGATTTACGACTTTTCCTTAATGTCAATACTCTTGATTTGATTTTTATCTCTAATATATCAAATTTTAATGAGATTTGGGTTGCAGTAGTTATATAGTTTTATTAGTATTGTGCACACTAGTTATCGTGGTATCGATTTTAAAATTTAATTTTTACAGTATAGTATTAATTAATGCACAGATGGATTTGTCGTTCGATGAAAGTTTATTTCAAGAGTTTTGTAATACAGTATATACATTGATTTGTCACGACGCGTGTAGAAATTTCTAGTATATGGCTATGCATCCTAAGGAATTTAATGACGATAGAGAAAAAAAAGTTTATAAAAGAGATTATTTCTGAATCTTAGGATATAATTGATAAATGCCTTAAAATGGCCAATACCAATATTTGATAAATTTGGATAATAGAAATAAAATACAAAAATAGACTTGGAATGTGAAGTTGACGTGTCTAATTGTCTTGTCAAGGGTTGCTTGTTAGTTTTAGTTGTTGTAGTCGCCCAAGCATTAGTACATTTGTCGCAGATGTGGAATTAGGATTAAGAAAATTAGATATCACCCTAGACGGCTTAGCCTGCGGGTTAACACTTGGAATATATTTTGGGGTATTTCCTAGACGGCTTAGCCTCCGGAATTGACCCTACAGACTTTCATAGCCTTCGGGATTGGTCTGGCCTCCACTTTAGAAATCTCAAGGGAGCTATTAGAGATCATGAGTTAGGCATACGTCAAGGCTAGCCAAAGCTTGCAGCTGAGAACTCACTTGGGTTTTGGTTTCCACGTAGAGGCTCTTAACCATGGTCAAGACACACTGGTGCAGTGTGGGTATGACAAATGTGTGGAGTGCATCTTGTGGGAGGTGTACTAGTAATTGGGTATAGGTTATGACTTGTGATTCTTTAGTTAGTGGTTGGTTTGTAGTGATTGAGATATAATGTTGAGAGTTTGAGATGACATGAATTATATTATTGCACTAATACAATTTTGCAGGAGGATAGGTCAATTAACATTTCTTGCAGTGCTCGACCTATCCTAATAGGAGGTGCAGCTCAGGTAGTGTATTATTATAACATAAAGTTTATTTATTTAGTAAACGAGATACATGTATAAGGACCGCAGAGTGTTATTTTATTGTTTTGGGGAATGGAGTTCCCTACCCCTTGTCTACTCATACCAGCATTATTTGCTGACCCATGTTGCTTGTTTTGCACGTAGGTACGTATCCTTATGGGGCGTAGGCGGAGGAGAGCAGCGAGTTCAGTACGATAGAGAGCAGCATCGGGAGGCTCATGTGGACCCGGTTATTCGTGAATGAGTTTGAGATTATAGAAGTTATTTTTTGTAGTAGCTTTAGTCGTTTGTTTCCGATTGTCTTTTGATTACTAAAGTTTATTACAATTCTGAGATTAGTGTTGATTGGGAAATACAATGCCTTAGCAGGAAGTTGTTGAATTTTATTACTAAAGTAGTTTAATTATGTATTCGGAGTTTTTGGATTATTTATGAAAATTATTGGGAGTTCAAATTATTTGTATTGAAGTATTTGTCTTTAATGGTTATGGATTTTTACCTTGTGCAAATGTTTATTTAGATTACTGTCTTGATCTTTTTTTTAATTATTGGCATCTTGAACGTAATTTTGTAAATTCTCTCTTTTTACCAATTTTTGGATATTAGGGATGTGACAAATATATCTCAAGTCAAGTAAGTTTGCGATATTTTCCGAAGACAATAAAATAGTAACAAAATTGAAAGGTAAACAACCAAATTTCACATAAGTAGACAATTACATTTATATTTCTTTAATATATCTTATTCGATCATTGATCAAGTCTGCAGTTAACCAAAACCAAAGTAATATATTGTAGTATCGTTTGTACTTAATACATTTTGTATGCAACTGAGTCAACTAAGTTTTGGATATTTCGGTAGACAATAAAATACACTAGTACAATAAAATATGAAGGCAAACAGTCATATTTTATGTAAGTGTGCAAATGCATTTATGTTTCCTTAAATATTCTATATCTTAGTTGATCATTGATCAAACTCCTAGTTAATAGGAATCCGAGATATACTGTAATACCATATGTAGTTAGTCCTTTTTAATAGAATTGAGTTAACTAAATTTGGGATACGAAACAATAAAATTCAAGAATATAAAAATTAGAAAGTAACTGTAACACCCCGGGTCGGTAGGTGGTTTGTTGAGAGAATAGGTCCTACGGCATGTAAGGGGGGAATGTCCTGAGATTAGAATATAAGTATAGATCCGTCAAATAATATCACCGAGGCCTTTTGGGCTCACTTGGCTCCAGTGTTCGAAAGAACTTCGGAGTTAAGCGTGCTCGGGTGGGAATAGTTTTAGGA
The DNA here is from genome assembly GCA_020826895.1 of Aquilegia kansuensis. NCBI lineage: Eukaryota > Viridiplantae > Streptophyta > Magnoliopsida > Ranunculales > Ranunculaceae > Aquilegia > Aquilegia kansuensis. The sequence goes on from CM037007.1 coordinate 20,100,728, forward strand.
TGGGTGACCTCCTGGGAAGCAGACTGTTCGTTGCCCATAAAACTCTACACTGTCGGACGTCAGCAATGGCTAAGTGGGGACAATATCGGTGGTGGTATATGTCGGGTCGTTACAAATGGTATCAGAGCCGACGACGGTTCACCTGTCGAGTGTGGGAGAGTATGCTGGAAAAGTGCCTAGCCCAAAAAGAATGACGGTTGCTCCGGGTATTCGTCTCGCGAGGGGCAGAAAACATCGGAGATCTGGGGCTGTATATTCCGAGCTGAGGACGACTCTCCTCTAAGGTGGTGAGATTGTAACACCCCGGGTTGGTAGATGGTTTGTCGAGGGGGTGGGTCCTATGACACGTAAGAGGGGGATGTCCTGAGATTAGAATATAGGTATACATCCGTCAAATAATATCATCGAGGCCTTTTGGCTCACTTGACTCTAATGTTCGAAAGAACTCTGGAATTAAGCGTGCTCGTGTGGGAGTAGTCGCAGGATGGATGACCACCTGGGAAGCAAGTTGCTGCCCATAAAACCCCACACTGTTAAACGTCCGTTGTGGCTAAACGAGGACAATATCGATGGTGATATAGGTCGGGTCGTTATAGTAACCATTACAATTTTTAACAAGTGGTCGTAGAATGACAAAATATCTATCCTCAAAACACAGATCTCGAGAATCACTAAGCTCGGATAGACCTATATCACCATTGATCTAAGAATAGAACAAAGGAGTAAACTGATTTCGTGGTAGGTAGAGTAAATAAAGTCTAGTGCATAGATAATACTTATGTATACACTAAAATATATATATATATATATATATATATATATATATATATATATATATATATATATATATCTGTACTACTTTGTAAAGGCGCCTCACTCCCGAGGCGTCGTCTCTGAGGCCTTACGTGGCAGCAGCATATATACACCACTGAATGACGCACAATATATTAAAATATATATATATATATTTAGACAATTCCAATTTTACCCCTATTATTATATTAATAAATACTATAATAAAAAGGTTAGTAAGGTAATTTCAAAAGGTATGGCCTAAAAAATATTATAAAATAATATGCAGCTTCTGTTAAAAAAAATCTGCAGAAAAAAAAAATATTTTACTTTTGATATTATGGTTATATATAAACCCAAATAATTTTTTTTTTTTTTTAAAAAAAAAAAATTTTCTTTTATTTTGTCGGGTACTAATATAAGCCGATCGTTTTCTAATTGTCCGTTATTTTTTCGCACGCTACGCGTGCACACTCACATAGTATGTATAAAACAAACAACTGTTAGAAACCACACTACATCATCAACACTATAATCTTACATCACAAATTAACAATCAACATAGATATCAAGAGCAGTCAGAATCCATAATTCAGACAACCAAAACATCTCTATATATATATATACTATTTTATACTATTTTATAAATGCGCCCCCACTTGAAGGTGCTTTGTGTGACCCCCGTTGGCAGCCTCTTATATAGACACGAGGGGAATGCCTGGATGTATTATAGAGAAGAAAAAAAAATACATAATTTAGGGTATAAAATATTTTAATTGTATTTTATGTAATAATAGAATTTTTGAGAAAATTTTGTTAAGTAAAATTGTTATGGTAGTAGAACAAAGTTTTTTTTTTTGGTAGTAGGTGGTGTATGTGAATGTAACCCATACTATTAACTTTTAAAAACAAAAGTCTATCTTGTGGGCCCCGACTTTATTTGGGTGTGATTTGGAGTTAGCTTTCTGTGCGCCATTTAAGCTGGGAAAAAGTTCAAATTACCAATACTGCCCTGGTTGACTGATTGTTGTATACCATGTCTTTTAAGGGCAAAACATGTCATTTAAAAAAAAGTGACCAACGGTGAGTGACAAAAGTCACTATTCCAAGTCGGGCAAGCCTCATATATAAGTAAGATATATATTGTTATTATCAAATTCTAGTTATATTTTTAATAAAGAAAAAAAAAATATTGTAAGATAATTTTAAAGTAGGGTCCTCCTGATTTTTTAACTAACAAACATACTTAATTATGTAGGGTCTATAAAATATTAAAATTAAAATAATTTAATTAATTATTTGTGGGACTGATATATTTTAACTAACTTACTTAAATGTTTATAAACTTAAATTTGGGCTGTCTTTAATATTTTGGGTTGGACTTAACAAATGATAAACAAACTTAAAGTCTTAAACCATTCTCTCTGACTCTCCGTAGAGTAGCAATCTTATGTTCAATGTCCAAAGGACGTGCATTTCACATAGAGTTTCTAAAATGTGGGGAGAATAAACAACTTCAACCACTGTACATCCACAGATCAATCTAATATATAAGCATTCTTGTAGAAACCATTTCAATTAAAAATATACAGAAATCAAACTAGTTCTAAAATCAGATAAATTGCAATTAATTGATGACAAAATGCACAACTTATTTACCTTAGAAAATCTGAAGATGCTATTTGTTCCACCCTGAAGAAGCCTTACAACATATTTCAGAAAACAAGTAACTGAACTGAAAACCCCAATTGTGAAGTAAATGAGAAAGTTGTGAACTAATTTTCATTCTAAATCATTAGAAAGAAAAAAATTTTGAGATGACTTTCTTTGAAGTCGTTGTGAATGAAGAAAGAACACAGAAAGAATGGAGAAGTTTTTGAGTCAAAAGTCTTCAGCATATTAAAAGTTAAAACCCCACATACATATTAACAGCCACCCATAAATATAATCAAGTCAATGGAAACCCTCAGGTGCCATACCAATTAAAAACCATCTCTCTCTCTCCTTCGAGAAGAAGTCATTCCTTCTCTTTTATTCTTCTCTCTCTCAGGAAGAAGCTTAGATGATGGGACTCCTTTTCAAGAAAACTAAAAAGAATTCCAGTTGCAGGTTAGAGAAAATATATGTTGTTGGTGTTTACTTAACTAGTTTAATTAAGTTTTAACTTAGGGCATCTCTGATGGTTGTGCTATATGTAAAATAGCGTTGGTTTTATACATACTTTTTGCTCCCCAATTGTGGCTTCTATAATCACACATTTTTAACATTGGCCTCATTCTGGTAGTTCAACAGTTAAACATACACTTTGACCTAGCGAGATGAGGTCAAGGTAAAATTTCACGGTGTACCATAACTTAAAAATTGCACTAGGCCACAATTCGATTGCGGTTTCAAATTAATTTTTCACCGGACCGCAACTCTTTTATGGGACGATGGAAATACAAGCCCAACGGTCACTGACCGTTACTGACCCAACGTTCACTGATCGGTCAAACGACTAGATTTTTTTATTTTGACCATTATGCCCTTTTTTCTTTTATATATACAAGTTCCACTGTTGATGAACTTACACCATTTTACATTTTTTTTCTCACAATCTGAATATTGCTGGAAAAGGGCGAAAAACTAATTTTTCTATAGATGAAGACTTGGCTATTTGTAAACATTGGTGTGAAACAAGCGAAAATAGTATAGTTGGAAACAACACAAGCAAAAATGGTTTGTGCGATATCATTTTAGAAAAACTCAATACTGATATGGGCTATGAGGAGATAGTAAGAACTAAAGGTGCAATCTCATCAAGGTGGGGCATACTTCAAAAAGCATGCAATAAATTTCATTTTCTTTTGAACTCCGTGGAGAGAATAAATCAAAGTGAATCTAACGAAGAATATAAGGTAAGTTTTGACCATTAATTTCATATATTTATTTCTTTTAAATTGTGTTTGTAATGTTTTAAGTTTAATTTGTATATTTATTTTTATTTGTAGGTTAGTAGTGTTAGAAGAATTTATAAATCTAAGTATAATGTGACATTCAACCATGATGCATGCTATGAAATTCTGAAAGATCATCTAAAATGGAAAGATCTACTTGAACGTTCTGGTTCAAAAGCAAAGAAACAAAAGTCTGGTTCTCACGCTGAATTTAGTGGGTATGTGAATGAAACGAATGGCATATAAGGATCCACTCCTGTAACACCTATGTCTACAATCAACATCAATGAAGGTGAAGAAAACTGCAATGATGAAGACCGTAGAAACAGAGAAGTTCGTCCTCAAGGACAAAATGCTAGCTGCAAAGTTAAAAACAAAGTTTAGGAAGTGATCTCAATTCTCAACTGTGTGGAGTGCTAGGTGATTATTCTAGTAGAATTAAAGAAGCAAATTCTGAAGCTACAAGAGATAGAGAGTTGAAAGAATGGTCAATGGAATTGAAACAAAATATGGCCAATTTTTGGGCTGCAATGAAAAAAGAACGTGCAAGAGAGGTTGAAGCAAGACAAAGAGAGAAACAAGCTCGCCAAGAACAAGAAATCATGAAGATGAATTTGAAAAGCTACACTGGTGTTCGAAAAAAAATTTGGGAAAAAAACAACAAGCCATTTTAGTAAAATGGGATCGCAAAAACATGTTTGTGAGTAGTGCTGCTCCACCTCCACCTCCATCTCCATATCCATATCCATACCCACCCCCATTTCCATATCCACCTATTTCTAAGTATCCATATCCGCCTCAATCTCATCATTACTCATATGGACCTCCAGCTCCATCTAATCAGTACTCATATCCACATCCATCTCATCAATTCCCATATGGGCCTCCAGCTCCATCTCATCAATTCTCAACTCCAATACAATATGGAGGTGGAGATAAGTCCTCAAAAGTGTATATTTATCCCCCAAATAACACCTTGTTTGCATACATAGCACTTAGCTTATATTATTGAGTTATATCTATTGATTAGTATTTTCTTGTCATTTGTGTAGGTTTCATGAGCCGAAATGCGAATATTATGTTAAAGCCCACTAAAAGCCAAGAAAAACCACTAAAATGATGTTATTTGCACAAGGAAAGAGAATTGATACTTGCACCCGCAGAGTTGCTGAGGGCACCATGTGGACTGGTCCTATGGACTTGATTAGGTGTCCAAGATGGGTGGCCCAAATCTCAGCCCAATCCGAGTTATAATGAAGCCCACAAGTCAAAAAATCTATTGAAGCCTTTATTAAAGCCCAATCTTAGAAAGGCTCTACATGAAGATCCAGAAGTTTGATTTGAGCCCATGAGCTGTCTATCTAAAGGTCTTGGTCCAAGCTACAACTTAGGCCCAATAGAATTAGGTTTTACTGAAGCCTTGCTGCTTCTAGAAGGCCTACAACAGCAACCAAGAATTTGACCTAACTTGGTAGATTTTGTAAGCAAGTAATATACTTTGTATTCTATATATAAAGAGAAGTAGTAGCTAGAGTTTAGGCTAGTTTATGTTTCCATGAGAATAGTTTTTATTTTGTATTCAACTCAATCTTCTTATTCTCAATATTAATCCAATCATTTTTCCTTTATGATGTTGTGTTATTTATTTACTTATTGCATTCTGTTATTATCAATGATGAGTAGCTGAATTCTATTTATGGGGAATGGTTGAAGCACTCTAGATAATGCAAAAGCACCATGTTTGTTCTTAATGTTCATTGTGATTCAAAGTACTTAATGCTTATTTACTTCCATTTCGCGACATGAAGTAAGTATGTTATTAATAAGTTATTGATATACATGTTGATAAAATACTATTGTTAGAGTATAGGGAGACCTAGCTATAATGGTTGTATTAGATTGATTAGAGATATATGATGGAATAGCTGAGCACTACAAGAAAACATGGATTTTGGGACGGCCAGACGATTTGCTTTGCCACGGACCGGGTCAGTGGCAAAGTTAACTACGGGCTTTAGCCGTGGCAGAGATTGAAATATCCGTGGCAAAAAACTGAACTATATGTAAAGTTTTTCTTGACCCTCGCAACAGTTTTTAACCGTGGCAAGGTATAAATGTTTCAACCGTACGATTGAAGATTAAATCGATTATTTAGATCTATGGTTAGATATTTGTTTTAGGTCCGTGGCTGTTTGGAAGAAGTGAAAAAACAAAACATTGCCCTCCTTCTTCACAAAATTTTTAATTGGTGCCTCTAGGAACCCTCATTCCCTCCTCCCCAGTCGTCTTCTCCACTTTTTAATTTTTCTTCCAAAATCTCTGTGCCCACTTATCTTTTCTCTAATTCCCTCTTCCCACTCGTCTACTCTATGTTCACCACACCGAATTGAAGGTAGTAAGGTTTTTGTCATTCAGTTAAAATTGGTGATTCAGGTTTTCATCAGAACTTTTTTTCCTTGCAATTTCTCTATATTCTCTATGAATACAATTCTAATATTTTTTTTTCTTGAAAAATTCTTGCTAGTGTTATTGATTAATTGAACGACTCTTGACAATTCTGCTTTAATTGGTTAAGTTCTGAATATCTAAGAAAAATAATTTAAAGTTTTTATCAGTTGATTAATCTCTGGTTGTGGGGTTGTTGTGATTAATTCTCTAAATCATCCTTCTCCATCTTTCTTCTTCTTCTTCCTCTTGTTCTTTGTTTGAAGACAAAATCTCTGGGTTTTTTTTTTTTTTTGGTGAAATTCAATTTTAAGAATTTTTGAATGTGTTTGAGTTAATGTTTAAAAGAAACAAAAGGGGCTTTTTATTATGCAGTATAATTGCAAAATACGTAAATAATATGGTTGTGTGGGTGGGTGTCTTTGCCGCGTGGTACTGTGCACATCCCAGGACATGGAGAAAAATCTTTAAATTTTGAAATTTAAAGATTTCAAAATGACATTGATGCTTTCTTCTTCTACTAAACTCTTTTTTGGTAGAAATCAGTACTAAACTTACCCAGTACCAAACCTATATTTCTGGAGAAAATTTTCTTTTGCACTGTAGTGTAGTTTAATTAGTGCCCTTTGTCTCAAAGTGATTTGTTTCTGGATTCTATTTCTTTTGCACTATTGTAGTTTATTTACACTTAATTAGCTTTGAATATATGCATGATCAGTTTCTAACAATATGGATGTATGTTTGTTAGGGGATTGGGTTACTAATGTCCAATGTCTATCCTAATGGACTGGGTTGCTTTGATCGTTTCTAATGTCTGTTAATTTCTACCTTCACCATCATGTTCCTAGCAGCATCAATGTCATTTGAAGCCTGCACTGTAAGATCTTGATCACAATGAGCTTGCCTCAACTTATTGAATTACGTTATCTGAGATCTTTAATATATATGTTGAGATTATGAATAAGTTGGTATGTTCCTTGTTTTCAGGTTGGTCACTTTGCTGGTTTTGTTGTTGGGGTAACAATTGTCCTCACATTACTTGTCACTAGGTACATTTTACTGCATTGTAGCACTTGATTATTTGTTCATAATTATGGAAGAAACATTGAATATTTGTTGATTATTTTGTAGGCTTGTTTCTGGAGGCTCGTTAAATCTTGCAAGGTCATTGGATCCTGCAGTTGTTTCAAGGACGTATGTACGTTGACCATTCACAAAGAGAGGATATTGACCATTCAAAGATTGTTGTGTTGTGAATAATTGTATATTGTCGTTCAGTTGAAGGCTTAAATTACTCTTTTCGCCATAACAGACCCTCCAACATATGGAGAAATTTATAAGTTGATTGGCTTCCTTTCTGTAGATAAGAATCCGTCCTCCAGGGGCTAAAGGGCGATTAGACATCTTAAAAGTTCATGCTCGTAAAGTGAAAATGTCACCCACCGTTGATCTGTCCACTTATGCACAGAACCTACCAGGTAAACAAGCTTATCTGAAACTGTTTCCATTTACCTGTATGCAATGCTATTTTAGATGTAAGCATATTCTCATATGAAAAACTTTGTCCTTGATCAACAGTGATATTGTCAAAGAGAAAGTGTAACTTGCATATCTTACTATAATAATATCAGAGGTCTCAGTTTGCAATCTTGAATTGGTTATCTACTTATCTGAGACCTAGATTTCTGATTTCATCCACAAAACATGCTTTTAAACTAACCCATAAATAGTCATCCCTTGACCAAGAACAAAATCAGGCCTACTGCAATGGACTTGAGACTCATTCTTGTAAAGTTCACCATACTCGTGATATAAGTAAAACCATAGCCCGATTCCAGCTGATTCTTTGTGTCTTGGCTGGTAGTCCTGTATGTGTCTGGCCAGCTGACCTTTTCAATTAATCTGACCAAGAAAAGAAATTGCAGACACTCTTGTGAGCTTGCTTAAATATGTATGCTTCCACAATTATAGGTGGAAACATAAAAAAAGAACGATGCCTTGGAATGATAACTCTCTTCTATATGAGAATCACAACTTGACATAATATTGCAAAAAAAATGTAAAATGCTCAATGTATATAAATTTAACTTCATGCGGTGTCAAGAAATATATCAGTTGCACGTTTGTGTATAGTATTTCACATTTTCACATCTTTACTAACACTAAGTTATCCTAGAGTACTTATGTTATGGTGTGTTAGTCCTAAGCTCCTTAATGCAACATTAGTTCTTTAATAGAAGATTACAGGTAAAGCTGTAATGCTCACTTCATTTCAAGGTGTTAATGCCAAACTGTAATCCCATATCTGTTATCAGGATGGACTGGAGCTAAGTTGGCACAGCTCCTCCAAGAAGCTGCTTTGGTGGCAGTTAGAAGAGGGCATGGATCTATTCTTCAGTCAGACGTAGATGATGCAGTTGATCGCCTTACTGTGGGACCAAAATGTGTAGGTATCAAATTAGGTCATCAAGGGCAGTGTCGTAGAGCCACTACTGAGGTTGGAACCGCGATGATATCACATTTACTGAAGAGGTGTGAGAATGCTAATTTGGAGTTCTGCCAGCGCATCTCGATCAACCCTCGAGGCCAGGTCTGACCTTGTTTCAATAATCTCATTTTACTTATTGTTGCATCATCTATAAATTAGCTTTTCTTGGTTTATTTGGTATTTTCTTGTTTCTTGACCGAGGACATGTTGGCACCCAGCTGGGTCTTATATTTTCATTTAGTAATGAGCTCAGTCTAACGGTTGGTCTTTCAGTCCAAAATGATTCAGTTATGGTGTAGTTCAATTGGTAGGTTACTTGGGCTATTTAATCAATTCAAGATTGCAAACTGAGACCTCTGATATTATTAGGCATGTATGACGTCCATTCTGGCCTCTCTGACAAATAGCTGTTGAATCGTGTTCTTGCAGACTCTTTCCCAAAGTGTATATCAGCGCCTTGATGACGAGTCTTACACATTTGAGCGCCGTCCACAATTGTTGCATCGGCTTCAGGTCTGGTGATTCAGGTTCAGTCCTTTTGTCAAATGTCTAGTTTTCGCTGTGTCTGCACAATGTTCATATGTATAGTTGCCTTTATTGTTTATCTAGTCATATTTATATCTTTATGTTGTGCTTTTGTTTAAAGCCAATTTTTTTTCTTATACAAGAATGTTACTTGTGCTTTTGTAGGTTGAGGAGCTGGTTGCGTCTTCCCTTGCCTGCTCGGTAGAATCAACAAATAACACAAGTTGTGGGAAAACAGTTACTAAATTTGAACAGGCAAGAATATCATTCCTTTCTAGTGAGTCCTAACACTTGTTCAAGTTTACTGCAGACTAATCCATCCATGCATCCACACTCATGTTTAGGCCATCTGTATAGATTTTTTTTCAGTTATAATGGAATGCTTGTTTAACAATATTTACCCTAGAGCTAATATATCACCTTGTTATTATACAAAAGCTTTCACTGTATGTTCTCAATGTCTCATTGACCTCCATACATTTCTTAGATTTCTGCTTTTGTTTGTGGAAGTAAATGAACTCTAAAACTTGCAAATGGTTTATTATCATGAAATGTATAAAGCAGCTGAAACTTTGATCCAGATAATTTTTAATCTTCAAAGCAATTAACATATCAATTTCTATTTTGGAAAGAACAACTGAGTTGTAATTTGTGGCATTTTTTCAGTGTCCCCTTTTGAACATAAGCTATTGTCCTCCATCAGAAGTTGACTTGCCTCATGGGAAAAACTTGGTAAGGCTAACACTATGACTCTCGCTACTTTGTGATAAATAAAAGCTTATCAATGTCACACTGTGTATTGTTTTCTGTAGGTGATTGTCGTATACAATTCTCTTGGATGGCAGAGGGAAGACATTGTTCGGATTCCTGTCAGTACTACCACTCTACACTTTTTTGTTTTGAGTTTATGTATGCGTATTTCTTCGGTGGCTGGATAGACGAAAGAATTTTACCGTCTATTTTATGTAGTTGCCTTTTCTTTTGTTTCATTTCTTTTTTAATTGGCGTACCAGTCTACCTGTATTCCACACCACAATTACATGCTTTGCTTTGTTTAATGAAATAAATAAAGGATGTAACAACTTTCTCTATTCACGTTAGAACAAAGGATGTAAACGCTTTCATTATTTAATGTAAGATCTCTAAAACTGTACCATGGTTTCTTACAGAGATGTTATATTTCATTGTTTCGTTGAACATTCAAATGCATCTTTTGGTACACGATTAATCGTCTAAGTTTTGGTTGCTTTTAATTGTTTTATTTTGTACTTCATTACTGACTTGGTTAAAAGTGACTTTGGATGTAGTCTATAAATGCGCTTAAACCAATTAATTTTCCTTTTTGTATCCAGTGAGAATATGATTTTATATTATGCATTGTGGAGGTGCAAAAAAATTGTTCGTCATTAGCCGATTTTAGATTATGCAGGGCAGGTGCAAAAATAATAATTGTTATTTTTTTCTGCAAAGAATTCAGATTTCCCACGGCTCCAAACAGTAGCAAAATTCAATTTTTTTTAGAAAAATTCCGGATTTGCCACGGTTAAAAACAGTAGCTAATTTGAAAAATAAATTAATTTCGATATTTTTTTTCAAAAAAAAAAAAATATTCGCCACGGACCCGGACCGTGGGGAGATTGAAATTCTGCCACGGTTGATATCCGTGGCAAGGCCCACGGTTCATAACCGTGGCTAAATATAGCTATTCGCCACGGACCCGGACCGTGGCAAAAGAATTAGCTACGCCCTGAACACCCACGGTCTCGCCACGGTCTAAAACCGTGGCTAATCCTGTTTTGCCACGGTTCCGGTCCGTGGCAAATTTGATGTATTCTTGTAGTGGAGGTGACTATCATATATCTAGAATCAATCTCTTTTATTGGACCGCTTTTGTAATCAAATTGAATAACCGAGAGGTGATGGTTTGATTATGAATTAATATGTTGAGTTAATTAAATTGAATAGCTAAGAGATGACGGTTTGATTAATGAAGCATATTCAATAGCATATATAAGAGAATCTTGTTTTAATTGAGTAGAATACCTGAGAGGTGACTACTTGATTATTATAGGTATTAATGATTAATTAGAATAGCTAAGAGGTGACTAATTAATTGTTATAGATTGAACATGAATGAACGACATGTATGTTTGCATGATTTAGTTTATTGATACCAACTCTTCCCCATATTCATCATAAAATCTTCTTTAGATCTCTATCCATCTTCTTAAGCTAGTTTAAGCTTGTTACTTGTCTACATTGATAACCAATATTTACAGGCACAAGAAGGAAATAACATAGAAATCTATCATTTGATTAGAGATTACACAAATAGCTTCTATCAAAATGGCACCGTTGCCGCTTTAAGGAACGAAGTTCATTCAAACACAAGCGAGAATAATAGTTTCGGGACATCATCCCACTTCTATCCCTCCCACCCTTCTACTTCTATTTATTTCAATATTTTTTTTAAGTGTCTTGTTACTTAGTCCTCTTACTGATCTCACATCGAAAAAAACTCAAGGAACGAAGCCAATATCTCAATTTGAAAAAGATCGCGCAAACAGGAATTTCCAGAAAAGTTACTGGTGCTTACTGTACTCAATCTCGAGTCGAGTTCCTTACAGCACAACTTGATCTCGAGTCGAGTTCTGAACCAGATTTTGACACGTGTTTGTAGGACCCACAGAAGACATTCCAGAGCACTTTTTTAATTTGTTTTTTGATGTTTGAGTGATTGTGAGGCTAAACTCAGTAGTTTAATTTTTCTAGCATTTTCAAGGACTTGTAAGATATTTAAATTTTCGATCCACGAAGGGGTCGCGGTTGTAATATTTTTAAAGTAGGTGTTGTTTGGATTTATTTGTTTGTGTGTTTGCGGTGGATAGTAGAGCAAGGTTGTGGAACTAGTCTTCTCCCCACTTTTGTGCGCTTGTTTGGCATTTTTATTATTTTTGCACAAAGTTGGAGGTAAGCATACTCCTAACCCCCCTTGAATCCTCTGCAAGAGGAGTTTCTGTAATGATTAACATGACCTAGAATGTTGTTTGATTTTAATTCAGTTTTTACTTTTTGCTAAAACGGGACTGACGGCGGGCCTGGCCTACGGAAAGTGAAACTTAATATCAATTGATTGCAATATCCTAAGCTTAAAAGTGAATCAACTAAAGCCATGCTATCACGATGTTCATTTGAGGCCTTGGGCAGATATTTCAACTAGTACCCCGTGAACAATTCTTTGATTGGAGCACGAGATAGGAATTGGGTTTGGAACCCCTACAGATTACGTCTGTAAAATCACTGTGGTTTTTAATTAAGGAACGTTGCTTATACACGGGAAACCTCCCATACTAGTTATTCGCTACTTGACTCACAAAATATAAGGAGAATTCAGAAAGAAAACTTGGGAAGAACTTATTGACTTGGGTAGACACAAAATCGAGTCAGTTTTAAGCCATTTGTTAGATGTTCTTGAATGGTTAAGATATCTATGGCATATGTAATGTGCATCATGCATGCACCTAGGTGCACAATCACGGACAACACTCCTTCTGAGGAAGAGTGCAATGACTCAACCTCCATACCTTCTTCCGAGGAAGAGTTCAACGACTCAACCTCTATACCTTCTTCTGAGGAAGAGTTCAACGACTTAACCTCACTTACTGAACTCAATCCTGCACCTATGACTCACGAAGCTACCCTTCAGGATTACTTTTCACCTTTGGCCACTAGGCCACCTACCTGCATAATCTTACCCGAGACAACTGCAGATGGTTATGGCATTCGTCCTCAGATTGTGGGCATGTTGCTTAAGTTCCATGGACTTCCACGGGAAGATTCATATTAACATCTGAACAAGTTTCTGACCTTGCTTAATACTTTCAAGAGAAACATGTGAAGAGGAAGTTAGCTTGAGGTTGTTCCTCTTTTCTCTTGAAGATCGTGCATCTCACTGGTTACATAGCCTTCCTTCCAATTCTATTGAAACCTGGACTCAACTATGCAAAAAGTTTTTGAACAAATAGTTTCCTATTAAAAAAGCCAATGAACTTGTTGATGCCATCAAATATTTCCGGCAAAAAGAGGTATTTGATGCAAGGGAGAGGTATCAAGACCTATTTATTAGGTGTCCACACCACGAAGTTGATGACACGGAAAAAGTCAAGATCATGTATAGAGGCCTCAATTATACAACTAAAAACAAGGTTGAAGGCATGAACGGTGGCTGTTTTCTTGATCTATCAACCGCCAAGGCTATTGCATTCTTTGAAAAACTAGCTGACAATAGCCAACAATGGGATTTACCAAGACCACCCCCGAGAACCACTACCACGGACACACACGATAAACCTAGAGGCATGTATGAGGTCAAACCCGACCCCGAGCTTAAAACGTTGCTCCATGGTTTAGTTAAAAAGGTAGAAGCACTTGAGGTATCCTTAAAACCCACATCACCGGTCAAGAGTGCCTCCACTCTCCAATGTGATGTTTGTCAAGACTCATCCCATATTGCTGAAGTTTGCCCTCTCCTTTACACTTCACCAGAAACTGAAAAAGCCTGTGTGTTCAACTATGCCGGGAAAACAAAATTCACCAAGGGCAATGCTATGTACCCACACATGGACCGTTCAAATCTGTCTTACAAGAACAACAATGCTTACACAGTTACACCTGGATATAACAAATCCTATGGGCAACGCAGCAATGCGACCTATGTTGGAAACAATGACAATAGAAACATGGTGACGGTCCACACTTATACGAACAATGGTCATTGCATGAGTAATTCCAGGGACCCAGTTCCAACAAATCAACCTGCCCCTCAGAAGTCTTCCCTTGAGGATGTTCTTGCCCGTTTCGTGCAACAAACGCAAGCATCTATTGAGATGAACGCCCAAGCTATACAACGGATAAAACAAAAACTTGACAAGAAGGGCAAATTTTTGGGACAACTAATCCCGAACCCCAAGGGCAAGGAAGTTGCCTTGGTGACGGAAACTCCGTCTACATCTACACCGGTTGCTGAAATCAAAACAGTCCAAACACTTAGGTCTGGCAAATAGGTTGACAATCAAATTAACAACAAACCGAGTCCTAGAATTGTGACTCCAGTTCCCTCTGCACCTGTTGCCCCACCTAAAGCTCCAGCTAATGAGGCGACCACCTATAAGCCGAAGAAGACTGGCCGTGAGATTGTGGACGCTCCACGAACTTACAACCCCCCTGTGCCTTACCCCCAGAGACTCACAAGGTCTCTAAAGGAAGTCCAAGCAGAGGAAGTACTTGATGTGTTCAAACATATAAATGTTAATATACCCTTTCTCACTACTATTAAAACATATACCTTCCCATGCTAAGGTTTTGAAGGACTTGTGCACCACCAAGAGAAAACCAAATGTACCTAAAAACGTGTTTGTGGCGGAAGAATTTTCTGCACTTGTCCAATATAAACGGAGTGGTAAAATATAAGGACCCTGGAAAATCGACCATACCCTGAAAGCTTGGTGACAAATTCATGGGCAAAGCTTTGCTAGCCCTAGGGGCGAGTGTTAATCTTTTGCCTTACTCCTTGTACCTCAGCCTGGGTCTAACAAACTTAAAACCCACGACTATGTCTATGTGTACCCTAGGTAAAAAACCGACAGGTGTCACCGATGGCTATATAAGAAGCTCAATCGGGATCACCTGAGCGTTAGCCAGCCAAGCCTGGGTTATCGGGTAGGGCCCAACCCGGTTTCAAGGGATCCACATACGGTCTGTGGACCTTGACCTACAGGATAGTCCATGATCAATGGGTAGACCCCCGGTTACTGTATAAGAAGTTGAACCATGGGCTCCCATGGATCGACCAGGCCCACCTCAGTCAAGTAGGCCAGGTCCGGCCAGTAAAGTCCAGCAACGGCAAGGGCTCATCCAAAGGCTCAACACAGAAGCCCAGTGGACCTGGCCAGGGTGTATGCAATGAAGATTGGGCCTCCGGTCAGAGGAGTCAAACCCAAGTCTTTGTTTTCAGGCTTGGTCAATCCAAGTCTCAACCAACTGGATAAGTCCAGCGAGATTCCAGGCTAACAGAACCCAGAATCCATGGTTCTAGCCCGCTTGAGAAGATAAAGGAAGACCCAGGTTGAACCAGGACCTATCAGAGGATGCCACATGACAGTCATCCTGGTCAAAGGGGATTCAAACCAAGGGGATAACCGCTCGGCAGCATGCAAGCTATCTCCACGGAAAACATCTTCACAGTTGAACTACTTGAGTTCATGGAGTCAAAACCGGAGGGGTGGTTGAGCCAGCCTCCTCCGGCCTACTACAAATACAAGAGTTCTAAACCTCTTGAACTACGAGTCTTTTACATAGCAACTCCCTTAGAGCTTGGTGGAAACAGATCGAGACTTGATTCCAAGTTCATCATCTAGGATACGTAGGCAGTCGGATTCCGATCAAGTCGAGTCTCATTGTATACCCCCCCCCCCACCTTATCTCTGCCTATACAAGGCTTTCATTGTAACTGTACGATCAATCTATAGATATCTCGAGTTTGTGGATCAAATTTTTGCACCCACACTCTTTGGTGCCCACCATGGGGCTGAATCTCCCATTAGTTCCAGAGTCTTGCAAGGAATCTTGATCCAGTCATACCGAGTTGTTGCAACAATGGATGGAAGTAAGAGACTCCCAACTTGTTCTAACAATGGAATGAGCCAAGTTACTTAAAGTCAGAAAGAGAACCTTTCTCCTCTGTCTCCGGTTCTTAAAGCAACAAAACCTATGAATCAATAATCAGTTCTCAGGAGTGAGGGCCACGATCAGGACTCGCAACACTCTGAAAGCAGAAGGCCGAAGGCAGAGAACTTAGTGGTACGAATCACTAATGATCCTGATAATCCTAATACAGTCAACCAGATCGTTAGGATACTAGCATCACAAGATCCTGAACCCTCCAGGGTAGCCGCTGCAAGAAGAGACTAGAGAACCTTTCCCCTGGCAACGGGAGAAGGTTAGACCGAGCAGCAAAAGGGGAAAGGACCGGCCGTCGAGTCCCCAACTGCAATCATAAAGCGGCTAACCAAGGAGAATGCAGAACTAAGGAGAAATAAGAGAACAAGGGCCGGAGATAGCCAGTCATCTTCAGCCCCATCTTTTAATCCATCTCCTCATAACTGGATAATGCAGAAGCATCCAACCGGGTCATCTTGGATACACTCAAGAAGCGACTGGATAAAACAAAAGGCAACTGGGTAATGCAGCTCCCGGGGGTCTTATGGGCATATCGGACCACTCCAAGGAGGTCCAACGGTATGACACCCTTTCAACTTACGTTTGGGGTAGAAGCGGTAATGCCAACAGAACTGCTAGCTTCAACAACCCGCCATGATGCAGTCCTTACCGGGGAGAATGAAGGGATTCTGGCAAGAGCAAAAGTTGTTCTTGAGGACAAGATAGAACACCCTACATCACCGCCTCCGGTACCAGGAAACAATCAAAAGAGATATGACAAGCGAGTTGTAAAGAGGAAATTCAATCCGAGCAACTGGGTCATGAGGAAAGTCAAGGTCATGACTGAAGACACAACCGCCAGAAAGTTTGGAGAAAACTGGGAAGGACCTTACATCATAGACAGACATGCTGCGAAAGGATCATACTTCCTCGGAACTCTGTCCGACGACCTTTTCTCCAAACCATGGAACACTTTCCACCTCAAGAAATTCTACAATTAATGTACTACATTTGATGATTTCAATAAAAATTCTTTCCCGCAAGAATTTGAGTATTGTATTGTTTACTGCTGAAAATCCTAAGTGCAAGATCAAGCCTCTACTAAGGTCCAGGATGCCCGGACCTAGCTTCCGATCTTGGCTAAGTCTTAAATGCAAAGTTATACTTTTTTTTAGGCCCAAGACACCCAGACCTAGCTTCCGGTCTTGGAAACCAAGGATGTCAGGGATCAAACCCCATCCAACCCAGGGTTCCCGAACCTAGCTTTCGATCCTGGCTAAGTCCTAAATGAAGAGTTATGCTTCTTTTAGGCCCAAGATACGCCCAGAAGTAGCTTCCGGTCTTAGAAACCAGGGATGTTAGGATTAATCCCCATCCAACCCATGATTCTCGGACCTAACTTTCGATCCTGGCTAAGTCCTAAATGCAGACGTATGCTCCTTTTAGGCCCAAGACGCCCGGACCTAGCTTCCGGTCTTGGAAACGAGGGATATCAGGGATAAAACCCCATCCAACCTAGGATGCCCGGACCTAGCGTCCGATCCTGGTTAAGTTCTAAATGCAAAGTTATGATTCTTTTACGCCCAAGACGCCCGGACCTAGCTTCCAGTCTTAGAAACCAGGGATGTCAGGGATCAAACCCTATCCAACCCAAGATGCCCGGACCTAGCTTTCGATCCTGGTTAAGTCCTAAATGCAGAGTTATGCTCTTTTTTGGCCCAAGACACCCGGACCTAGCTTCAGGTCTTGGAAACCAGGGATGTCAAGGATCAAACCCCATCCAACCCAGGGTGCCCGGACCTAGCTTTTGATCCTGGTTAAGTCCTAAATACAGAGCTACACTCCTTTTAGGCCCAAAACGCTTGAACCTAGCTTCCGGTCTTGGAAACTAATCTTAAGAGCGAGGCCATCCTCTCTTAAAAACCCCGGTTGTTGGGCAAGCTAGTTTTCCCCTGGGTTGAAGCATGCTATGCAAGGACGAATCCCCTTTCAGCAGCAGACCATGAACCGCTATGGAGCCAGCAAGAAAAAGAACTATTATCGTCCCAAGAAAAACTCCTTAAAAAGATAAGGGGGCGAGGGAGATAGTCAGTTGTAATAAATGCTGTAAATAAGGTAAAGATATCTAACAAGGTATTTTTTGCCCAACAAAATTTTATTTCTTTTTCAGAAAAAAAATGTACAAGAGGAAGTCCCCCGGCAACCGGGAGAGGAACCTTTCTACAAAATCCTAATGGAGCAAAGGCTGAGAAGAATGACCGGGGCCATCGCCGCCCTTGTTCGCCTTCTCCTTCTCCAGCTGGTCGAGAACCTATTGGTAGGTAGCCTTCGCCAACAGGAGCTCCTCAGCGGCCCGGTCGTACACTGCCTCCTTGAGGGTAAGACACCGGTCCAGCTCCAGCTTCTCTCGGGTCAGCTTCCTGCAGGTGGCCTCCAGTTCCGCCAAGGAAGTCTGGGCATCCTCCTCCCTCTGAAGAGCAACGGTCAGGGTGAAGCCCAGATTATGGTAGTCCATCGCCATGGACCGCTTGTCTTCCTCCAGAGCCTACCGGTCACTGTTGGCCGCCGCTAGGTCTTTCTCGAGCTGACGCTCCAGATCCTCCAAGGCAGAAGGCCGGGGTCTGACACTCAGTTCAAAGACACGGGCAATGGCAGCTTGTGTCTGACAGACAAGAGAGAAAGAAGTCAGAAATATACATACATGCATCAACAAATCTAAAGCCAGTATTCCAGGTAGGGAACCTTACCACAATCGGGTTCTGGGCCCCCACCATCATCGCCCGGTCGCGAGAAGAGTAGCTGTAGTACGCCTCGTCCTCCAGAACCTAGTTTTGGAAGATGTAATCAAACGCAGTGTAGAGGTTCATCATGCCGGAGTCTCCGATCGACATCCGCTCCCCACTCAGAAAATGCAGGATAAATGGTGAACGCTGGTAGAGGGAACTTCGGAGTAGCCTCAGGCTGGTACTCACCCGGTTCAGGGCCCAACTGCACAGTGGGGCCAGTGAGCAGGTCAGTATATGGGTCCTGATTGCCCCACCCATAAACCAGGGCTTCATCATCGGCAGCGCCCGACATAGTAAACTCCACCTCAGCCTGGACGTCCTCAACAGCCAGAGCATCTTCAAAACGGACCCGGGAGCCACTAACAATCCGGTTAGTCCCTATCACCGGTCCCCTCAGCGCCCAAGGGATGGCAACCACCCTTCTCGGGTGCACAGCCTCCCCCTGGTCACTAGAGGAAGCAAAAGAAGCTCTCTTTGAGCCCCGGGCAGACTCGTCCACCACAACCTTGCCCCTCGGATCAACCGGGGCAGGGGACTGCACAAAAACAACTTCAACATAAAGAGGCTGGGAAGGTCTTACCTCCACCGGAGCCTCAACTCCAGCATTTCCAACACTGAGGGCGTCCACTTCATTAAGCGGACTCCCTGGAACCACAGCTGGCTCGCCTCCCCCAGCAGCAGAGGCGACCATCGTCTCCTCGGACACAATCCCACCATCTCCGGCTGGGGTAGGTTGTGCATCCCAGCATGTACCTGCACCCGGGTAGGAAAGATTCCCTCAGTAGCTGATTCACCAGACCCCCACGGGACAACAGTAGTCCGCTATCCCTCGACATCAGGCTTCGATTACCGGAGGAGTTAGGCAAGTCATAAAAAATGTGTGGCCTTCTCCGGCGACCTAAGGGAGGGTTTAAATGACAAATGGAGCTAGGATCACTGACCTGGACATCCCTGACGACTGGGATGACTTCCGGCAGGGCATCCGACATGGGCTTATCAGGAGTAGATCTTTCCCCAACTGGAAGAGCCTTTTGGGGCTAGTTGTCCATCCCCCCCCCCCCCCCGGCACAGATCGACAGCCTCACTCTCAATCGGAGGCTCCTCGTCGACACTAGGGACTGTGCTTCCTACAGTAGCAGCACCCTCGCCAGAGCCGGATTTCACCTCCACTACTTGCGGAGGAGCCGGCAGGGCAAGCCTTGCCGGGTAACGGATCTGTTTCACGATCTGATCGGGGAACGTCAACTCCCGCAGGTCTGCGGGTAGACTAAATAAGCGGCGGAGACACCTGGAGCTGACGTTTCCCAGCAAACACAAGCACGGAACTATTTCCGAGCCGGAGCTCAGCAAATACGCGAAACATAAAGGCAAATATGAAAGAAAGGTCATGCGCATGCTTACCTATAAAGTCCCGTAACACCTGTATGTTGCTATCAGACGACCACCCTGACACCCGGTAGCAGGGCTCGAACCAATTCCCATAGTGGTTGGGAAGTCCAGACAGCCTCCCGGCAGTACGCCAAGAGATGGCGTAGAAGCAACGTTCCTTGGCCTCCCGGGCGACCGACTTCATGAGCATGAACATCTCGACCGGGCCAAAGGGAATCTCGAAGTGGAGAGCGATCAGAACAATCCAAGGTATAAGTATCGAGAAGGACACGTGCATCTGCCCCGGGGGGATCCCCCACCACGATAACAACCTCATAATAGAAGAATGCAGCGGGAGCTGCATGCCATAAAGGAGTTGGTAAAGACTTACCGCTATAGGTTTGCCGGAGCAACGACCTGAAATGGAGGGGTGGGAATCAAACCAGACCCCACTCCAGCCAAGCTGCTCTTGAACTTCCGCCGCGCTCATCCGCTCGAGTTCAGGATTTCAGGGGAGGTTGGAGGAAGCTTGGCCTTTCATCTGGAGGCTCGGCAGAACTTAGGGGAGCCACCTCCGACACCCCAGCTGGCGAACGGGGACCCGTCGTCGGAATACCGCTTGGTCCGCCCTTATCAGCAGAGGGACGGGGAGCCGGATTTTGAGGCTCTTCGTCTCTACTTGAGCTCAAAACTAGAGTTCTTCTCATCGTCGGAGTAAAATTCGCACGAAATCACCGGAATTGGGAGTTTCAGAACCTAGGGTTCTGGCGAAATGAAATGAAGCTGAAGAAGAGAAAGAGGAAGAGAGAGAGAGAGAGCAAAGATACCCTTCTCTCTTCTGAACTGTTCTTTTATAAGCAGAGCCCAGGGTCCACCGGCTGATGGTATTCCAAGTATCTTAAATGACTCGATCAGCGAAGTGTCACCAACTGGTTTAAATGACTCGATCAGCGAAGTGTCACAAACTTTCACTGGAAGTTCAAGTTGTACATCTTCCCGCCAACAAAGGAAGATTTTAGAGAAAATGAAGTGGGGCCCACTTAACACAGTCAGTTGGGGCCCACATCGTATAGTCATCTGGACCCACATCAATTGGGACCCACCTCATACACTCAGCAAGATCCATTCAGCAGATACATGTGGGGTCTATATGGTCCAGGTCAGCGACATGTGGACCCCCGATCTACATCATCACGGTCAACAGAAGATTGACCAACATGTGTTCCTACACATCATGGTGAAAATAACCGGACCTATCGACCGGAGCTCAAGACAGTAATAAAAGGAAACAATGTTTTCTTACGAAAAGCATTATACGGGGTGTACCAAATCCCCTACATAGTACGACCAGAGCTGAGTTACATCAAAGGCGGTGACGGAGGATTCAGACCAGACCCCCAGGTGAGTCAGGAAGGCCATACTTGACTTTTGTTGCGGCATACCCAGCCTTCCAAGACGTAGCCACAACGAAATTTGCTTGCCCTTTGGCGGCTGACAACTCGGCCACCTTCTCCTCCAGCTTTTCCCGTTAATACTCTACAGTTTCCTTCATACCCGCCATCCGGGTATCATGCATGTCTTTATGAAGAAGCTATTCCTCACGAAGCACGCCGATCTTCCTCTTGAGGTCATCCACTTGACAAGATAGTTTCCGAACCTTATCAGATCAGTTCTCACTCAGTGCACTGGGGAGAGGCTTATATCTTCCATTGTTGGGATAGCAAGAAGAAGGCCGGAGTATCAAAGGGACTCCTTCGTTTAAGAAGAAAGGAAATCACGAGTCATTCTAAACAAACATCTTTTAAGGAGCTGGTGCCATTCACAAAGGTACCCTTGTCCTCAGAAGACTGACAAAGTTGGCGACTCAGCAGTAGGAAGGAGACAAAGATAGAATAAGTAAATAAATTCATTAATATGTCTCAACTAGGGGCACTACTCCTCTACATAGTGCAAGAAGCCGGGAAGGTACCGGTAAAGGGTTATTCTCTTCTTTGACCGGATGATACCCCGGTTTCTCCAATAGTACATGTGCGGTAGCCAGTTCTCTCTGAAGAGCCTGGATCCGTTGAGTGGCAGCTTCAAGCCTTCGACTTTTATCAACAAGCTGGCCATTCAAGGCAAACAAGCTCAAGCGCACTTACCGGATGTTCTCCAAACAGGCGATCGTCATCAGTTCAATACAGTGATCCCGGTCCTCGATTTCGAGGAACATTTTCTCCTGCATGTCCACGGTGTACTTCTGGATGGTACTCCAGCCGTCAGCCATTCTTCAGAAGAAGCTTCAGCAGCAACAACAACAAAGAACGGAGAAAGAGATGTGGACATCCTTCTACACATCCGGTTCTCTATTTATAAACGAGGAAGGAAACCCTAGTCCTTGATCCAATGTATGCAGAATCGTCATCAAGAAGTTTGTCAAGGAAGGAATCCTCCAAATATCAACATCCGGGGAAGATATAGTGAAGATCTTTCCCAAGAAGATTTTCAACTTGACAAAGAGGGGGCGATGTGTCTACCCTAGGTAGAAAAACCCGACAGGTGTCACCGATGGTTGTATAAGAAGCTAAACCGAGAGCACCTGAGTGTTAGCCATCCAAGCCTGGGTTATCGGGTAGGGCCCAGCCCAATTTCAAGGGATCCGCATACGCTCTGTGGACCTTGACCCACCGGATAGTCCATGATCAATAGGTGGAGTCCCGGTTACTGTATAAGAAGTTGAACCGTGGGCTCCAATGCATCGATCAGGCCCACCTCAGTCAAGTAGGCCAGGTCCAACATAGTAAAGTCCAGCAGCGACAAAGGCTCATCCAAAGGCTCAACATAGAAGCCAGGGTGTATGCAATCAACATTGGGCCTCTGGTCAGAGGAGTCAAACCCAAGTCTTTGCTTTCAAGCTTGGTCAATCCAAGTCTCAACCAACTGGATAAATCCAACGAGATTACAGGCTAACAGAAACCATGGTTCTAGCCCGCTGGAAAAGAAAAGGAAGACCCAGGTTGAACGAGGACCTATCAGAGGATGCCACGTGGCAGTCATCCTGGTCAAAAGGGATTCAAACCAAGGGGATAACCGCTCAGTAGCATTCAAGCTATCTCCACGGAAAACATCTTCACAGTTGAACTACCAGAGTTCATGGAGTCAAAACCGGAGGGGTGGTTGAGCCAGCCTCCTCCGTCCTACTTTATAAGTACAAGAGTTCTAAACCTCCTGAACTACAAGTCTTTTATCGAGCAACTCCATTAGAGCTTGGTGGAAGCAGAGACTTGATTCCAACTTCATCATCTTGGGTATGTAGACAGCCTGATTCCGATCAGGTCCAGTCTCATTGTATACCCCCCATCTTATCTCTGCCTATGCAAGGCTTTCATTGTAACTGTACGATCAATCTATACATATCTCGAGTTTGTGGGTCAAAGTATTGCACCCACAATGTTTTTACAACTGGCCAACAGATCATTGAAAGTACCTAGAGGTATAGTAGAGGACCTATTAGTTAAAGTGTCTGATTCTTACTATCATGTTGACTTTGTGGTGTTGGATACTGAACCTATTGGCGATGAATCGGTACCCATCATCCTTCACCGTCCATTTTTTGCCACCTCTAATGCTCTCATAAACTGTCGGAACGGTTCTATGGTTCTGACTTTTGGCTCTATGACTGTTGAAGGAGATATATTTAACCTTGGCCTACAACCCTCTGATCTTTCTTTATCTGAAGATGTGTGCCTTCTTGACTCCTTACCTTATGAAATGGTGCATAATTACTACCCTGAAGATCGGTTGTTGCTTTTATAAATTATCATAGAGCATCGTTCTGCTATTGCCTGGTCTATCCACGATATTAAAGGCATTAGCCCTTCTGTTTGTTCTCAACGTATTCATCTTGAGGACGATGCTAAAACTTCGTGTGAACCTCAGAGACGTCTAAACCCTGCGATGAAAGAAGTTGTTCATGCTGAGATTCTTAAACTTCTGGATCCAAGTGTGATTTATCCCATTTTTGACAGTCCCTGGGTTAGTCCTATTCATGTGGTTCCTAAGAAGGTCGGCATGACTATAACTACCAACGGTAAGAATGAACAAATCGCCACTAGAGTTCCAACCAAGTGGCATGTTTGTATCGACTATAGAAAACTTAATACAGTCACCCGGTGATGGAACGCCTAGCTGGTCATTCATTCTATTGTTTCTTGGATGGTTACTCCGGTTACAATCAAATTCTTATCGCCTCTGAAGATTAAGAGAAAACAATATTTACTTGTCCTTTTGGCACTTTCCCTTATGCATGTATGGCTTTGGGTTTGTGTAATGCACCTGCTACCTTCCAGAGGTGTATATTACACATTTTTAGTGACATGGTAAAACGATTTATAGAGGTGTTTATGAATGACTTCTCCATATATGGTTCATCTTTTGAAGAGTGTCTTAGTCATCTTTCCTTGGTTTTTAAGTGTTGCATTGAGAAGAATCTACTACTTAACTAAGAAAAGTGCCATTTCATGGTTAAAAAGGGAATAGTTTTGGGTCATGTTGTCTCTCCTGAAGGTATCCATGTTGATAAATATAAAGTAGATCTTGTTTCATCCTTGCCTATTCCTAAGTCGATTGGGGATATTCGAGCCTTTCTGGGCCATGCAGGATTCTATCGATGCTTCATCTAAGATTTTTCAAAGATAGCTCATCCCTTAACCAATTTATTGCGTAAGGATGCACCTTTTGATTTCACAAAAGAATGCAAGAGTGCTTTTGAAAATCTTAAGACCACCCTTACCATTACACCCATCATTAGGCCACCTGATTGGAGTAAACCCTTTGAGCTGATGAGCGATGCATCAGACTTTGTTATTGGGGCTGTTTTAGGTCAACGTCTAGATGATAATCCCCATGTCATATATTATGCTAGCAAGACTCTCAATGATGCTCAACATAATTATAGTACGACAAAGAAAGAATTGTTAGCCATAGTATATGCTTTTGATAAGTTTCGTTCCTACCTTTAGGTACCCGTACTGTCATCTTCACGGTCATGCTGCTATTAGATTCTTCCTTTCCAAGAAGGAAACTAAACATCACCTTATTCGTTGGATTTTGTTGCTTAAAGAATTTTTCCTTGAAATTAAAGATAAAAACGAGACCAAAAATGTAGTAGTCGACCACTTGTCTAGACTCGACTGTCCTGAGGATTCTAGTGTTATTTCTAAGAACTTTTTTGATGAGCTTCTTTTTGCAATATCGAATGCTCCGTGGTTCGCAGATATAGTAATTACTTGGCTAGCAACAAGTTTCCAAGTCAATGGAACAAGCAAGATAGATCCAAATTTCTTGCTAATGCCAAGCATTATTTCTGGGATGACCCTTACCTTTTTAAGTATTGTCCTGACCAGATCATTCGTCGTTGTATTCCCGACTAGGAGCAACAAGAGGTCCTGAAATTCTGCCATGAACATGCTTGTGGTGGACATTTTAGTGCTAAGAAGACAGTTGCTAAAATATAATATGAGAAAAACAAATAGTGCTAATCTAACAGTTCAATATTCAAACAACTTAAACAATATGCAGAAAGTAAATAACACGCAGGAATTTTTAACGTGGTAAAACCCAATATGGGAAACGTCCACGGTTGTCCTCACGACAACAAATAAATCCACTAGATGAAAAGAGATTTACAAACCTATCAACTACCTGCAATCACTGCGAGTTGACACTCCTGGTTACCTCTAACACCTTGACTTCACCAGAGCACCTTGATGTACGCACAAGACACTCGACTTCTTGATGAACACACAAGAAGACTCGAAGCCGATCTATGAAGCAAGCTTACACCAGAGTTCCTTGATGAACACACAAGGATACTCGACTTCTTGATGAACACACAAGAAGACTCGAAGCTAAATCACAATTCAATAAGAACTAAGAAGACGAATGAGGAAGAAGGAAGAAGAAGATGAATGAGGAAGAAGAAGATGAGTTCAATCACCAAAACATCCTAAACCAAAACCTAAACAAACTCCAAGACAAGAGATGAATTGGACGGCCAAAGAACTCCCATATTCTTTGGAAGAGAAACCCTATTTATACTTAGGGTTGGAAAACACAGAAAATGGGCCGAAATAGTGAAAACCCATATTGGACGTACGTACGTCGAAATAACGTTCGTACGTCTTCCACACGAAACGAGCTGCTGACTACTTGGACGTACGAACGTCCTAAACAGGTACGTACGTCCAGACCAAACAAACTTTCTGCTGACAGACATGACGTACGAACGTCCTAAGAAGGTACGTACGTCCTGAACCAAAAATCACACTTTAGACACACGACGCGAAGACAAAGACACGGGACGACGCGCGTACAACTAGGTTTTCTTAACAATGAACTCAAGGCGAAATAACCATGGACACTATGTCACAAAATTGATGTCAAACCACTTAATGCCGGTTTCAATCTCCCCCTTTGACATTGATTTTGTGACAAAAACCTATGACTCTAATAGCACTTATAAAATGTGCTTACAAGCCCAAACCATGGCATTTATAAAACATGCCTACAAAAACACTCAAAGTAGAACACATACCGAGTCACCAATTCTTGTTATCCAACTTGAGCAAGACGCTTTAACCATCAGAGACCGAACGGAAACAATCAAGAAATTCTGAAACAATCAAAGAGCCAACGGAAGTTCCTCGAGCAACTCCCCCATACTTCATGAGCTCCAAGGTTTAATACTCGAGCTTACCAAAAATTGTACATGCACTTTGTGATCATCATCACTTTCACTCCCCCATGCATGTTCACTCCCCCATACTTGTAGCATGACCCAAAACTGTACAACCTCTAAACATCAACACGTTCACTCCCCATACGTGTAGCATACCTGAAACATGACCCAAAAATACACTAACAAAGAAGAAGAAGGTGTTAGTATTAGAGTCATAAATCTCCCCCTTTTTGTCACAAATGAAGCAAGGAAACAAAAGAAAGAGAAAAGAAAAAAAATACCAAACCATAACAAATAAGATTAAAGAAGAAAAGAAAGAGAACAATGATGTTAACAACAAAAAGTATATGCAACGGAAGCCATAACATTAACACGATGTCAATACAAAGAATTCTTCCCCTAAACAAAAGCTTCACCTAAATGCAATGCATATGAGAAAGATGCACCTAGAACAAACAACCCAAATAAGGATATTTGAAACACACAAAGAACCAAGCATACAAGGGTAGAAGAGAGTAAAGAGAAAACCATACCATAAATCTGGAATCCATGACACACAAAACTAAAAGACATGAGAGAGATCTAGGCATATAAATAAAGAAGAAAGAGTACCAACACAGACACAAGAAGGGAGATTAGATAAGAACCAAAACGAAAAAAGAAGGAGATAGTGAAAAGACACTGAATACTTATATGGGTAACAGAGGGAAGAAAAGAAAACATAACATGAATCCCTGATAGAAACCAAGAGAAACCTATACATAGAAGAAAGAGTCAGGACACCAACAATCGAAACAAATGATTCACTAGAATATCACTTTAATCAACCGACCATAACCACCTGAGATAGACTCCAGAGAAACGACTTCATAGAAACAAGATATCTAGAGAAAAAGAACAGACAAACAAAAAGGAAGAAATACCATACCTGATGAAATTGGGAAGGTACAATAAAGACCAAGAACCAAATAGTCAAACCTGTGAGAAATGTGCAAGAAAAGAATATGCGAAAAGAGAAAGAAGAAGAGAGAACCAATAGTTAGTAGGAGATATGAAAGAGAATAGGGAAACCATGCATACTAGACACATCCAACAATATCCCATGACAAAACAACAGGAATATGAGTATCTGAAGGAAGAGATACGTAAAGTATAAGAAAATCCATTGAGACTCCATGGAAAATCCAATCTGTAAATGTTCCTGAAACAACTCATCCAACCACAAAAAGGAATTAGAGAATCTCATAACAAAGAGAAGCAAATAATATCCCAAACACAATGGAATAGAGACATAAAAGGAATAAACCTGTAATCCCACCCCTAGTGAAACCCAAAAATTAGTTCAACAAATGCCAAACAAGATAAATAATCATCAAGCTCATAAAAAAATGTTGTATCTGAAGAACAATCCAACTTCAGATTTTACCAAGTCACAAAATAACAATCCAACGTTAGAGCAAATTTCCTGCCAGAACACGAAGACTCCGATGACATGCCATACATTGTCAGAAAGATTAGAGAGTCAATAGAAGAGAATTGCTAACAGTAGATGACCAAACTGAGCATATGCATCCCAAAGTAGAATAGTGGTAGCCCAAAACCATTGCATGAGGATCAACCAGGCACAAGAAGCAACAATAAGAGGATAGGCAAGTCTCATAAGCGGTTAATCAAACACCAGCTAGCCAACAAGGTAATTCAAGAATATTATCCCAACATAGAAAAGTATGATGAGAACCTATGAGAAAACATGAATCAATATAAATCATGACAACCGAATACACCAATAACATGATTTCATCACCAAAATATGCTTATGCATACCTTGTAGCCTTCTTAAAACAAATTGAGAACTATTACCTTGAGAAATCACATCACACACATGTGATCCAATGACAAAACTAGAAAGCATGAAGTTTAAAACCAAATAATACTAACAATCTGACCTTAGTATGTCAATGAAACACCGACTGAAAAGAATTACCAAGGAATGGAACCAAAATAGAGTAAGCCATAAACGCTTTCAGCAAGAACATCTACCTGTAAAGTTACTGAAAGAAAAATAAAGTTGACTACACGCACAGTGTCCATGAGCCTGCATACAGTAGAAAAGAGCAGTCTAAGTGGTGGTAGCAACAACCAATGCTAGAACAACAAGCATACAGAATCCGAAGAAATGGCGCCTCTACTCCTTTGAGCACGAGAAGGACGTGTGCCCAATGACGAAGCACCCTTGGAACCGGGTGTTTCTTTGGTGGGAGAAGTCCGAGCTTGCTTAGGAGGCATGTCCTGCATACCCAGAATAGGAACCAATCGAAGAATGTTAGAAAACACTCTAAGTAACAACCAAAACAGTTGAGAATTTCCATTTAGGCATTTGAGCAAACACTTGGTGTGCAAGACAGTACACATAGTCAAAAACACTATATTGCTCAGTCGATAATAACACTAAACATGTCCAAGGGTTCCATAACCATTAAGAATCACACAAGCACCCAAACTTGTCAAGACACCAAGTATATATTCAATGATGCAAGCTAGACAAAAAAAATGATAACCAACCTTCCAACCAAGAGCAAGCAGAAACATATAACCATGAATCTCCATGTTCAGGCGGACTTACTTGGTGTAACCATTTGAATTTGAACAGTTGGGCAAAAGTTGAAAACACTTGAGTTTAAAAACTAACATATGGGTCGAAACTGTTCAGAGGACGTACGTACGTCTTTAGTACGTTCGTACGTCGTAATACAAGATAAACCTTGCTGCCTGAACATGCGTACGAACGTTATAACACCGTTCGTACGTTCCTCCCAAAAAGAAACATCTGCCTCCACAAACATTCGAACGTGCTAACAACGTTCGTACTCCCTTTTTTTTTTTTTTTTTTTTTAAAAAAATGATAGGGAATTAACCTTAACAACAGAAAACCAAACCAAATAACTAACAACACAAACCATAATAAGAAGATAAAAAGAAAAGAACCGATGTACCATAGAAGTGAAGAGGAACACATCATGAACTTCCAAAAACAGTAGCCAATCCCAATCCGTACAAAAATAAGAGGCAATATATTGGGATAAACAAAATATTGAACAATTAAGAGAATTGAAGTGCATCATAAACTAAACCTCGGTGTGTAGATGCAATGCAATGCATAAAGAGAGAGAAAGTTCACCACTAGAACACACCCTTTGAAGACCTTGAATATACAACCATCAACAAGAGACATACGATTAGATTAGTAAGTGAGCTTAGAAGAAACAAACTTTAACCCCCTTTGAAACAAACGTTATGAGTAGAAGGCAAACGAATATGAATATGATCTTTCAAATGAAAACCAAGACATTAAAAAGGCAAAGGAATATAAACTTTGTATGCCTTACATAAAAAACAATGAATATGCTCTTGGATTTTTATTTTGCCGCATGTGGTGGAGTTTAGTCTACATCACTCTAATGTCAGTCCCGCGTGGGAGGGATTTTTGCCTCCATCTTTTCAAATACACGAGGGTAGGGTGTAGCCTACATCTTTTTGACAAACACAAACTCAAGAAGTGCAATACCATGATAACGTGCAACACAAGAACTAACATCTCTTGAGTGCATCCGTCAGAGCATGACCCTCACAACCCCAACGGGTTCTTAGCCAACTGATATTGCTTCAAAGACAATCAAATGGCTGGGGATAAAGTGAGTCATTGACCACTAACAAGAGTTGTAATAGGAAGATAAGAATGCTCAATAACACGAACAACAAGATGAACATTAACCAAAACAAAGGAGAGATAGAGAAGTTCTATGAGCTCAAAGAATATGTAAGTGGTTTCCAAAAACTCCCATCATGCAAGCATGCCGTGCACTGTGCAAACAAGCGAGGAAAAATGCATGATACATACCAAAACATACTTAAGAGTTCAGAAAGAGAAAACACCCAAACATATTGCAACTTATTTAAGACAATTGAACTAAACCAATATCTTAGAAAAGATGCATCCAACAACACATACATGGAATAATGAAAGAACAATTTACGCATGCATAAACAGAAGAACAAAAAACACCAAACAAATAGCCTATGTGGTTAGAGAAATATGCAATTCAAATAACACAAGGCTAGAAACAAACCACATCATCCCAACTATGGGACACCACCAGACCTTTGCAAGTCCAGAAAAACCTTCAACTTATCCTTTCTTACCCATACTTGTTTAACACTAGGCGTGCACACTTTGGGAGTTGAAAAAATATGAGATCTCCCCTTAACCAGCTTTGGAATAGACTTGTCCTTAACTAATTCCACCTTAGTCTTTGACTTCCTTTTGTTGGAGTTCCTGTTTTTCTTAAACCTATGAGAAGAAACATTAAAAGTCCGAGGTCTAGAAAATGCACAAGAAGGAACATAAGAATCAACATGATTATAACGATGAGGAACACGAGAATAGGATGCAACATGTTGATTAAAATCCCAGCAAAAGATATCCAAATGACCAACTCTACCACAATAAGAACAATGAAAAACATTAGACTTACTCAAAGAATTCTTATAAGGAGATGTGGTAGTAGAAGATGAAACATGTATGTCACCATTATATTTGTGACATGGCGCCTTAACAAGACCTATACCTCCATTATGAGAACAATATGACTTATCAGCAAAAACAACCTTACCATTAGCTTTAGACTTAAACTTTTTGCGAGAAACATGTTGAAAAGTATTAATATTAAGTCTAGTCTCAATAGGTGGGGTAGGCAAAAGGGCAGGCAAACTATATTTTACAGAAGTAATCACACTAGATGAACTAGTAGCACTAGCAATAGGAGAGTCAAATCTCGTTTTGTCTAAAACCTGCAATTGGAGTTGAGTAGACGTTAAATCGTTCTTTGTTACCTCATACTCCACCAATAGAGATTTGTATTTCTCATCGACCTCCTGATTTGCCTTCTCTAAAGCTGCAATTCTACATAACAAGTCAAGTTTTTCTTTTTCAAATAATTGAGAAATAGAAATTGCACCATCTGCAGCATAAGAAATTTGTTCTTCAAGAGTCTTAACTTTATCCTGCAAAGAAAGATTAGCCTTTTCCAAATTTTCAATTTTGGATTCATAAACTTCCCCTTGAAGCATATAGTCTTCTGCACAATGTCTGAGTCGTTGTTCTAGAGAATCAACCTTATTCTGCAAAACACCATTATCTTCAAAACAAAAATTATCAGAAATAGTAGACACATTACAATTAGCTTTATTAAATTTTTCATGCAAATCAATATTAGTTTTTTGTAATCAGACACATTCTTTTGCAGAAAGTCTGTAAAGAAGAGCCCAATCACTATTGCTAACAACATACAAATTATCAACCTTTTCAAAATCAGATTTTGGTTTTGTAGATTTAGGCGATTTAGCAATAAAATTATTATGACCAGACTCATGAACCATCATTGCACTGATAGGATCGTTAGCGTGAGCCTTGACGCTCCTTAACCAGTCCCCAGCGACTGATACCAATTGAGAAAAACAAATAGTGCTAATCTAACAGTTCAATATTCAAACAACTTAAACAATATGCAGAAAGTAAATAACACGCAGGAATTTTTAACGTGGTGAAACCCAATATGGGAAACGTCCACGGTTGTCCTCACGACAACAAATAAATCCACTAGATGAAAAGAGATTTACAAACCTATCAACTACCTGCAATCACTGCGAGTTGACACTCCTGGTTACCTCTAATACCTTGACTTCACCAGAGCACCTTGATGTACGCACAAGACACTCGACTTCTTGATGAACACACAAGAAGACTCGAAGCCGATCTATGAAGCAAGCTTACACCAGAGTTCCTTGATGAACACACAAGGATACTCGACTTCTTGATGAACACACAAGAAGACTCGAAGCTAAATCACAATTCAATAAGAAATAAGAAGATGAATGAGGAAGAAGGAAGAAGAAGATGAATGAGGAAGAAGAAGATGAGTTCAATCACCAAAACATCCTAAACCAAAACCTAAACAAACTCCAAGACAAGAGATGAATTGGACGGCCAAAGAACTCCCATATTCTTTGGAAGAGAAACCCTATTTATACTTAGAGTTGGAAAACACAGAAAATAGGTCGAAATAGTGAAAACCCATATTGGACGTACGTACGTCGAAATAACGTTCGTACGTCTTCCACACGAAACGAGCTGCTGACTACTTGGACGTACGAACGTCCTAAACAGGTACGTACGTCCAGACCAAACAAACTTTCTGCTGACAGACATGACGTACGAACGTCCTAAGAAGGTACGTACGTCCTGAACCAAAAATCACACTTTAGACACACGACGCGAAGACAAAGACACGGGACGACGCGCGTACAACTAGGTTTTCTTAACAATGAACTCAAGGCGAAATAACCATGGACACTATGTCACAAAATTGATGTCAAACCACTTAATGACGGTTTCATAATAGTGTGGTTTTTATTGGTCGACTCTTTTTAAGAACGCACATGCATTGTACAGTCTGCACTCGTTGTCAACAACTAAGGAAAATCACTAGGCGACACATGATGCCCTTACAACCAATTCTTCCTGTAGAAGTGTTTGATGTACAAGGTATTGATTTCATGGGCCCTTTTCCTGGTTGTCATGGTTTTTTGTACATTTTGGTCATAGTAGACTATGTTTCAAAATGGATCGAGGCCATTCCCACAAGGCACAATGACCAAGAGACTGTAGTAAATTTTCTCAAAGAGTACATATTTGCCCAATGTGGCGCTCCCCGTGTGATCATTAGTGATGGGGGAACCATTTCTGCAATAAAGCTTTTCAAAAATTTGTCCAAAAGTATGGAGTAACTAACAAAGTGGCTCTGGCATATCATCCGCAAACCAATGGCCAGGCTGAGGTTTCCAATAGAGAGATTAAACATTTTGCAAAAAATAATAGACCGTGAAAAGGTTGATTGGTCTCGTAGAGTCAGTGATGCATTATGGGCCTATCTTACTACTTTTAAAACTCCCATAGGCATGTCTCCCTTTTGTCTTGTATTTGAAAAACCCTGTCACCTACCTGTAGAGCTTAAGCATCGAGCCTTCTGGGCAATGCCAAAGCTCAATTTTAATCTTGACGAGGCAGGTACGAGGAGAACACTCCAGCCCTCTTCTAGGCTTGAGGAACTTCGAAAAAAAGCTTATGATATTTCCAGGTCCTATAAAGCTAATAGGAAAAAATTACATGATCGTCAGATCTTACGTAGAGATTTTTAAATTAAGGATAAAGTTTTATTGTACAACACTAGGTTAGATTTATTTCCTGGTAAACTACAGTCTCGTTGGTCGGGTCCCCTTGTTGTGTCTACAGTAACTCCTTATGGTGTTATTACTTGTTTAAACCCTGCAGACAACTCTGAATTTTAAGTCAATGGTCAACGTCTTAAGCATTTCCATGAATTAAGGTCCCCTGAAATAGAAGAAACTCTCTTAGAGAACCCTACTTATTTAGACTGGCCTGAACCTGCTGGTATCCAGACTCTCTCCTACTCTATTCTGTTGTCTCTTTTGAGAGGTGAGGTTGAAAGTGTCGGGGCCATAGTTCACAAACTCTTACAGGCTGAGTATAATTGATCCAATGCGCGCTTTTCTCTTTGGGGGTGGGGAAGTCATTTCCCATCTTCTTTTAAGTCTCGAAGATCTGACTTTACAACACCCTTTGTTGTATCTTAGACATCAGGATCTCGCGCATTCCACTCTAGCGTTTTATCACTCCTGTATCTTTGTTTAGAATAGCATTTATCTAGGGAGTGAGTCATGGTTGTCCGTCTGTCTGGCTAAAGAGGTTAAACTTAGCACTCCTGGGAGGCAGCCCTGTGTATCCTTAAGCCCGATCGTGCGTTTCTGCTTCTTATTTGTTACCTGGTTTAGTGGCTTTTTGGCTAATAACTATCTCTTTCGGATCTATGCTAATTCTGTTTGGGGGTGGGCATGGCCCACCATTCTCTGTTACGATTGTTTGGTTAATTAAACATTACAGTTACAAAGTTGAATTTATTCTAATAATTATTGCTTGATTTTTGGGATTTTATTTGACATAATCTTAATGGTACTTATACTCGCGAGAATATATTTATACATTATCACAGAATTTTTAAAATTTAATTTGAATTATTTCGTGCATTTACGCTTTCCTGGGGTAAAACCGTCATTTCCACTAATTCCAGTAGTGGGGGAAACGTCAAGGGGAAGTTATTTCTCTCTCTATATATACCCTCGGGTGTCTTTAGAAAAGTTACAAATCACTTTCATTTCAAAGTCAAACCAAGTCAACACAGGTCAGCAGAACAATCTCCCCTGCCAGAACTCGACTCGAGTTCAGTTTTGTGCAAACAGAACTTGACTCGAGATTCGAGGCAGATCTTTTAATCTCCCTTTGAATCTTGTTTAATTCTTGTCCAAATTCGAAAATTTTTGTTGGTTTTTGTTCTTCTTCTCATTCTCTTCATTTCTATACCAAAATCCATAAGAATCATGCCTCCAAGACAGAAATCTAGAATGGTAGTTCGTGAGTGTGATTATTCTTGTCTCTTCGACGATAATCGCTTTGGGAGTGGGTTTGTGGAGAGAATCTTCGCCCGAGGTTGGGATGTGCTTTTTGGCTCTGGTTACGAGCCATTTGACCCTCAAAGGGTTCGTCGATTTTACGAGTCAGTGGAGTTGACCAATGACGGCGTTTATGTCAATGGGGATCCTGCCCATCGCTTCCTGCTCACGCCTGAGACTGTCTCCATAGTCAAGACGCTTGAGCTTGACGAGGCTCCTTTTGAGCAGAAGGCTACGCTGGTGACCCCAGACATCATCGAGGTTGTTCTAGTCGATGACCGGTTGGCTCACTGATATAACTGTCATATCTCGATCGATTGGCTCCGAGTTGACCAGGGCTTGGTGGCTCACTGGCTGACCACCAATGTCCTTGGGACGACAAGGACAAGCGAGGTGTTTTCGGAGGGTATTCACATCCTGCGACTTCTTCACGAGTAACTCCATAGCTATTGTATGGTCTGCCACCTGTTTTCTACCATCACCGGTGCTCGAGCTATTTCTGCGCCTCTTCCCAGCCTGGATGAGTATTCTACGCTACTAGGAGGCGCCTCTTCCTTCTGCACTTTCTTGGGAGATGATCGTTCGTCTCGAGGTCTCCAACCTTGGACTGTCTGCCTGTCGACAGTCATTGTAGGACCCTCAAGAGGAGATGCCCATTCATTATAGGCCCGGCGATCAGCGGGCGTTTCAGCAGATCCATACCAATGAGGAGCGGTTCCAGCTTCTCTGGAGGGGTATGGGAGAGATCATGGATGCAGTAGATGACATCCAGCACCGTTTGGACGAAGGCCAGGCGCAGCCTCGCCAACGACGTGGTTGAGAGTTCTATTTATTTAGCCATTGTAATTGTATTTCTTTATGTATTTTTGTTATATTTTTATCTTTGCACTTTTGTATTTAAATTTAAATCCTTGTACTTAATTCCAAATATTAATGAAATGGATGAAGCTTTAAATATTTGTAAACTTGTGTCATTTTTTGAAATTTTTAGCCATTCTTGGGCTTCATTGCAAAAATCTGGACTTGTGGAGCTATTTTCGAAATTTTCTGGTCCTAGGGACTAAAGTCCAAATATTTTAAAAGAAAAAGGACTAGGGTGTTATTTTTGGAAACCCTAAGGTTTTGGGCAATTTTTGGTGTCCTATTTGGGCTCAAACTCTTTATTCTTGCCTATAAATACCAAACCAAAGTTAAGAAACCGTCACTTTGAAAGTCAGAAATCCTTTTTATTTTATTTTATGGAACTCGCTCAATCTCGAGTCAAGTTCCTAATAGGCATATCTGATCTCGAGTCGACTTCGGACCTGTCAGCAGTTTTCTGTGTTATTTTTGTGTTGTTTTTCTCGGTTTTCGCGTTGGTTTTTGGTAGTTTTCTTTTTCTATTGCAATGGCTAATATTCAGAATGGGTTGTGGATGCCTAATGGCATGGATATTATCCCCGAGATGGATTTTTCTGTAATTATGGATAATCCTTTTGGAGCTTCTTTTCAGGATGGGATTTTGAACCAAGGTTGGGAAGGTTTTCTTTATGATTCTACTGTTGTGTATTCCCCTTCTATGGTAAGAGATTTCTATCTTATGTTACCTTTTGCCGATCATCTTTCCTTTGATGGTTTCCAAGTTCATATGCATGGTTTCCTTGCGTTTTTTAATTCGTTTGCCATCACTCGAGCCATTGGTATTCCTCTTCAATTACGACCTATCTTGCCTCATTATAATTATTTACTTGCCAATGAGGTTGATATCTTGGATAATTACCTTGATCACTTTGTTTCTTGCATTTTTTCCTTCTATCCTGAGAATTATGCTAATCTTGCACCTACTACTTGCGTTCTTGTTAATATGGCCACTGCTGCTTTATGGGTTATACGGAATCTATTGGGTGCTGAAAGGTTGGATTATGTCAATGATATTACTATGCATGCAGTCTATGGTATTGTTAATGATTTTTATGCTATTGACATATCTACCTGGGTTTTGGATGGTATCCGGAATGCTTTCCAATTTGGTCAAGAGAAGCTTGTTTTCCCTTCTACTATATGTTAGATTATCCTTCGGACCTACCCTGAGTGGCGAGAAAGGTACAATGATTGGACTCACATTATACCTATGGATCCAACTCATCGTTATATTAGAAGAAACCGCCTATTCACTTGGGTGCCTAACTCGGAGTATGTGGATTATCCTATCTTACATAGGAATGATGAGTTTATGAAGGAAGGTGAGGGTTCTTGGCATGTGATAAAAGATGCATTAGTTAATTGGCGTGATAGGTTGGATGGTTAACCTACGGGACAAGTTTGAAACCAATTGTGTAAAGGAGTATTTCCTTTTACACAACATCCAAGTACCGAGGACTTCATAGGTAAACATGTGTTTGTTTTCTTTTTTTTTTTCCTTCACGTTTCGCGTGCTTGTTGAGCTCCGACTTAAGAACAGTTTCATGTCTTTACTGCAGAGAAACGCCAGCTCCAACCCGGAGGGCATACATTCTTCCGCGGTCGTAGGCAACATTGAGCGTTTCTTCAACCTGCCAGCGGATCTGCGGGACTTTGCGTTCCCAGACCAGATAGTGGTGCATCTCCGCTTTCCTATCAGGGTTGCGGCCCTGTCGGTTCCTCCGCAATTCATAGAGGTTGACTCCAGCTCCGGTGAGGGTACTGCTATTGTGGAGAATGCGACTCCAAGTGCTAAGGGGGAGCCTTCGGTTGACAGTGAAGTCGTCGACCTTAGGTAGGAGATGGATAACTGGCCTGACGAAGTCGATCCTGTCAGAGGTAGTTCTCCTCCTGACGAGCCTATGTCGAATGCTCCACCAAAAGTCATCCCAGCTGTCGGGGATGTTCAGGTATCTGATGCTTGCTCTGCTTGTAATTCAAATCCTCCGTTAGGTCGCCGGAGGAGACCTCATGTTTTTTATGGATCTTCTGAATCCTCCGGTGATCCAAGCCTGATGTCTAGGGATAGTGGACTTATGCTTCCACGCTGGTCCGGTGAATTAACTATTGAAGGATTCTTTCCTTCTTTGGTGCAGATACATGTTGAGGTGGATAACCTAGCCCAACCAAAAATGGTGGGAGGTGTATCCGAGGAGACAGTGGTTGCTACTGCTGTCGAGGGAGGCGAACCAGCTGTGGTTCCAAAGGGTTCACCGGGTGAAGTGGACAACCCCAGTGCTGTAGATATTGCTGCCGAGGCCCCGGTGGAGGTAGGAGGACTATCCCAGTCTTCTTCTGTTGAAGTTGTTTTTGTCTAGACTCTTGCCTCGGTTGATCCAAAGGGTAATGCTGTCGTGGACAAGTCTGCCAGGGGCTTGAAGAGAGCTGCTTCTGCCTCCCCTGCTGATCAAGGGGTGTTTATTCGTCTGAGGAGGGAGGATCCCATCCCCAGGGCGCTGAGGGGACCGGTGATGGGGACTACCCAAATTTTTAGTGGTACCCATGTTCCTGTAGGAGAGGCCTTAGCTGTTGAGGATGTCCGACGGAGGTAGAGTTTACCGTGCCTATCACTGCTGAGGATGATGCTCCAACTTACGGGTGGGGTGATCAGGTTCTGTATACTGATTTGCCCACCGGCCCGACAGTGCAATTGGGCCCTGAACCAGGTTACTACCAGCCCGAGGCCACTCCGTAATTTCCTCTGCCGGCGTTCTCCATTCATCCTGCATTTCTGAATAGGGACCCAATGACGATTGGGGACTCCGGCATCATGAACATCCACACCGCCATTGATTACATCTTCCAGCACTTGCTCCTAGAGGATTAGGCGTACTATAGTCGTCTCTCCCGCGACCGAGCAATGAGGGTCGCGACACAGAACCTTATTATGGTATGTCTTTCTGACTTGACTATGCCTTTAGCTCTATCGTTGTCTGTATGTTTGTTTTTGATCCCTGCTCTTCTTATCCGTCAGGTGCAACCTGCCATGGTCAAAGCCTTTGAGCTTAGTCTCAGACCCGTGCCTTCTGCCTTGGAGGACCAGGAACGTCTTCGGGTTGAGAAACGTCAGCTTGAGAAAGACCTGACAACAGCAAAGAACTTTCAGTAGACTTAGGAGGAGGACAAACGATTCATGGCTGCTCAATACCACAACTTGGACTTTAATCTGACCGCTGCCCTTCAAAGAGAGGAGGATGCCAATGATTTTTTGGCAGAGCTGGATGCCACCTGCGGGAGGTTGACCCGAGTGATGTTGGAACTGGACCGGCGCCTTTCTTCCAAGGAGGCAACCTATGAACGTGCCGATAAGGAACTTCGACTGGCGAAGGCTGCCTACAAGCAAGTCCTTGATCAGGTGGAGAGGAGAAGGCGAAGAACGAAGGTAATGTGATAGAGTAGTTTTTGCTACACTATGCAAAAGATTATATTTTTAACTTGAAGTTCCTTCTTGTGCCTGTATAAAATGGATATCAAAGTAGACAAGTAACAAGCAAGGGTCGCACCCACCTCAGAGGGGTTGATCTTAGCTCAAACACAATAGAAAACAATGGTTAAGAAACACCAAGGGAATCAATAATAAGATTGGAGATTGATTTTACTTCCTACATGCAATAATAAATAGTAAACCCTAACTTAAGAATATGGTAGAAATGAAAAGAAGATATATTATGATACAGGGGGAAGAGTTGGTATCCACAAACTAAATCATGCAAACATAACATGTTGTTCCTTCATATTTAATCTATAACTTTTAATTAGTCACCTCACGGTTATTCCAACTAATCATTTATACCTATAATAATAAAGTAGTCACCTCTCAACTATTCCACCTAATTAAAACGGGATTCTCTTATGCATGCTATTGAATATGTCTTATTAATTAAACCGTCACCTCTCAGCTATTGAATCTAATTAATTCAACATATTAATTTATAAATAAACCGTCATCTCTCGGATATCAATTTAAATACAAAAGGGTTCCAATAAAAGATATATACAACAAATATGTAATAATCACCTCTCAGCTATTTCACTACACATCTATAATAAATATAAACACAACCATTAAATCTAGGTCTTCCTAAACCCTAACAATAATATTTTAACATCATGGATAACAATAACGTGCAAATAATCATACTTACCTCATATCGCGAATAGAAGTAAATAAGCATTAAGAACATTTAATCACAATGAACAATAAGAACAAACATGGTGCTTTTTTGCATCATCTAGAGTGCTTCAACCATCCCCCTAAGGAGATTTAGCTACTCATCCTTGATGATGACACCATGGAATAAATAAATAAATCACAAGACATCATAATGGAAAAGATAATGGAATTGATATTGAATATTGAGTTTGATACAAAAGAAGAAGAAGAAGAAGATGAACTTTTCTCTTCAATCTTCAATTCATAAAAAGCTATGTAAACCTTAATTACTACTCCACTTATATAGAAAATACAAAGTAGAATACTTATATGTAAAGACTTCCAAATTAGGTAAATTCGTGGCTGCTTTTATTGGTCTTATAGAGGCATAAGGTTTTTAGAAAAACCCAATTCTCTTGGGCTTAAGTGGTAGTTTGGACCAAGACCTTCAGTTTGATAGCTCATGGGCCCAAATCAGACTTCTGGATCTTTTTGTTGAGCCTTTTTAAGTTTGGACTTAAATAAGGCCTAAAATAGAAATTCTGACTTGTGGGCTCCAATAGGACCCAGTTTGGGCTGGGAATTGGTCCGCCTCACTTTGACCTAAAGTCAAGTCAACAGAGCTGACCATGGGGTGCCCTCAACACATCTTGAGGGTGCAAATATCTATTCTCCTTTCTATGTCCAAATAACACCTTTTTGCTTGCTTTTCTTGACTTTTGGCGGGCGTTTACATAATATTCGCATTTCGACTCATAAAAGCTACACAAAAGACAAGAAAGTACTAATCAATAGATATAATATAATAATATAAGCTAAGTGCTATGTAAACAAGGTGATATTCGGGGGATAAATATACTCTTTTGAGGACTGATCAAATACCCCCAAACAGCACTTTGCTTGTTCTCAAGCAAAGATGAGAAGAAAGAATTAAGGACTCAAAAGAGAAGTAAAACTAAGGTGATTACAATAACCATATGCATCAAGGCTTTCAACCACAAGGATTTTCCAAGTGGAGGAATTATAGTCTCTTGAGGGTTTTCCAGAGAAGATACCCAAAAACTTACTACAATGACTAATCTAAAGAATAGGTCATATTAAGGATAAGGATAAGTATTGCAAAATCGTTCATATGAGATAACATACTACAAATGCATGAATAAGATATGAAATATAAACCAAGCATAGCGGTGTCAAATATATTGAATACAAGCATGTACCCATACTACCACGGGTTTTAAGTCACCTTTGGAAACGTTGCTTTGACTTCTGCCTCACAGACATACACTCAGAAATAAAGTCACTCAAAGATGGTGTTTATCATTTTACCTCTATGTGAGGAAAAAGATGGACAATCATCTCACATATATCAATAAGAACGGACTGGTGTATTGGAATGAACTTAGTCTCAAAGAGTTGAAAAATTAGCCTTACTTGAGATGTCGGGTTTTTCACTTCAGCACCTTCTCACCTACTCGCCACATTCTACCATATCAGCTTAGATCTACAAAAGACAGTAATGGGTTGTAACTAGGCTTAGGACAGAGCTAGAAATGGAAAAGGCTTTTTTGAAACATTTTTAGAACATTCGGGCCTTCAATACTTGTGATTTGTAATAACAACACATGGAGAAATTTTTGAAAATTTTCTTTTGGGAAGAAGTGTTTCTCATCTTCTTTTGGAAAATTTCAATGAAACTCTAGCCTATTTTGGAATCTTCCTTTCTTTTTTGGATTT
This sequence comes from Aquilegia kansuensis, assembly GCA_020826895.1. NCBI lineage: Eukaryota > Viridiplantae > Streptophyta > Magnoliopsida > Ranunculales > Ranunculaceae > Aquilegia > Aquilegia kansuensis. Next base: position 20,142,915 of record CM037007.1, read on the forward strand.
GGAATGGTTTGGGAAGATTCTGGTTTTTTCTGGAATTTCTTCAAACTTTTTGATTTTCAATATTTGGTTTATCTCACTAGTTTGGAGATTTCTTTGTATTTCTCCTTTATTCTTGTAACCACATAAATAATCATCCTTATGTTCCAAAAACAATGGGTAAAAGGACCTACACATTCTAAGAGTATTTACTCCCATAATGGAGTTGGGGAAGGATAATGGGCTCAAGAAAAAGGCTTAGTAATAAGAAAGCTCAGAATGGTTAATCTAAGGGATACAATAACATCAGGGTAGGCTAAGGTAAAAATGGTTTAACTAATATCTTTGCATCATTTCTAAGTACTGATATGGTGATCTCATCTTGAATAAGCTACAAGACCCAAGTTTATATTACACCCACTTGATGTCATCTCAAAGCTAACTATAAAAATGAATATGAGGCTAAAAATACAGATAAAACTGAGAGGTTGAGTCTTTTGACTCCAGATGTACGTAATAACTCTCCAAGAAAAGGACGTGGCTCAAAAGCTCACTAGGTTAAGTCTTTACACTTATTCCTCAAGTTTCTCAAGGTGTAGTTGTATGTGCACATGTAATCTATAATAAATACAAATGAATGCCATGCTTATGCTCATGTGAATGTAGTATAAGACTCAACTACTTGGTGAAGCAATCAATGTCCTTAAACTTGAAAAGGATAGAATTCAACCATTATGTTCATCATTGATGGTGTACTTATCCTATTTTTGGAAAAGTCTTTGTAAGAAAGATTTTTGTTGATTTTTAAAAAAAATTTGAATTTTTACACAAGTATGGATAAAGAAGTATGAAAATCATTTGCAAAAATGATTGAAATACTTCCCCACCCCCAAACAAAGAGATTGCCTTGTCCTCAAGGCTTATACTAAGCATAGGAAAGAGAGAGAGAAAGATATTACCACGAATGTGCTAAAAATTCAAACCGCTGTATAAATTCTTGTCAAACAAAATTATCTCCATATAGAGATTACAAGGAATTCCATACTAAGACACAACTGAAATAAAATGTACTGAAATAAAGGACTGACTCAATAGAAAAAGAAATTTCTCTTGGCAAACCATCCAACCTATCACGCTACTCAGTTAATACCTCTTTAATTACATTCCAAGACCCCTCACCCTCATCCATAAATTATCGTTTCTATGCAAAGCAGGAAACCCTACATACTCAGTGTTAGGCACCCAAGTGAATAGGTGACTTCTCCTAATAAAACGATGCGTAGGCTCCATAGGAATGAGGTGAGTCCAATCATTGTACCTATTCCTCCATTCAGGATAGCTTTCAAGAATAATCTTACAGATAACAGTAGGGAAAACAAGCTTATCCTCACTAAATAGGAACACGTTTCTAATACTATTTTAAATTCCAAGTGAATAAGTCAAGAGCATAAAAATTTGTAAGAATACAACCTACGGCATGCATAGTACTATCATTGACATAATCCATCTTCTTAACACCCAGCAAATTACGTAAAGCCAATAAAGCAGCAATAGCTACATTAGCAGGAAGGCAAGTGGTAGGTGCAATACTAGGGTATCCTTCGGGTTGGAAAAAGAAGGTACAAGGGCCAAAGTGGTTGAGGTAATTGTCTATGATATCTACATGGTTATCACGAACATAATTATTATAAAGCACGACCGATTGAAAGACAAAAGGATTACCCATGGCAATAGAGACGACAATAGCATTAAAAACCACCCTGGAACCATGCATGTGAACTTGAAACCTTCAAAGGGAAGAGGGTCGGCAAAGGGTAACATAAGGTAAAAGTCTCTTACCGTAGAAGGGGAATACACAGCAGTAGAATCATAAAAAAAACTTCCCAACCTTTGTCAAAAATCCCATCCCAAAAATAAGCTCCATAAGGACTATTCATAATTCCCCAAAAATCCATTTCGGGGATGATATCCATGCCATCGGGCATCCACAACCCATTCTGAACATTAGCCATTGCAAAAGAAGGGAGAAAACACTAAAAACCAGCACAAAAACCGAGAAAAAATCACACAAAACGAGCTCAGAAAACTGCTGCAAGGTTCAAACTCGACTCGAGATTGAAATGGCCTAAAAGGAACTCGACTCGAGTTCAGGCCAAATTAAGAAAATAAAAAAGTTTTAAATTTTTTTTTTGATTTTTAAGTGACGGTTCTCTAAACATGGTGTGGTATATATAGGCCAAAAGTAAAGAGTTTGAGCCCTAGTAGTACTCCAAAACTTGCCTAAAACCTTAGGGTTTCCATAAATCAAACCCTAACCCCCTAAAAACCACTAAACCAGACAACTAATAAGAAACACTAAAGCACGATCAGGCTTAGAAGATACACAAGGCTGCCTCCCAGGAGCGCTAAGTTTAACGTCTTCAGCCAGACATGATTCACTCCCTAGATCAACGCTACTCTAAACAAAGATACAGGAGAGACAAAACGCTAGAATGGAATGCACAAAATCCTGATGTTTAAGATACAACAAAGAGTTTTTTAAAGTCAGATACTTGAGACGTAAAAGAAGATGAAAAATGACTTCCCCACCCCAAATAGATCGGGAAACAGGTCTGTTTGGTGATGACGCTCAAGAGAAAAGCTTGTACTGGATCAATTATACTTAGCCAGTAAGGGTTTGTGGACTATGGTCCCAGCACTTTTAACTACACCTCTTAAAAAGAGACAACAGAGTAGAGTAAGAGAGGGTCCGGATACCAGCATGTCAAAGGTCAGTCTAAATATGTAGGGTTCTCTAAAAGAGTTTCCTCAACTTCGGGGGACCTTAATTCATGGAAATGCTTAAGACGTTGACCATTGACTTGAAATTCAGAATTGTCTGCAGGATTTAAACAAGTGACAGCACCAAAGGGCATCACTGCAGACACAACAAAGGGACCCGACCAACGATACTGTAGTTTACCAGGAAATAAATGCAACCTAGAGTTATATAGTAAAACTTTGTCCCCAATTTAAAAATCTCTACGTAAGATCTGACGATCATGTAGTTTTTTAAAATTAGCTTTATAGGACTTGGAAAGATCACAAGCATCATTTCGAAGTTCCTCAATCTCAGAAAAAGCTAAAGTCTTCTCCTCTTACCTGCGTGGTCGAGATTAAAATTGAGCTTTGTCATTGCCCAGAAGGTTCGGTTCTTAAGCACTACAGGTAGGTGATAAGTATACAAAAACATAGTTTTTACCCCTAATTAGTATGATGTTAGAGCTCACTTTTGGACTTGAATTAGAGTAATATCTATTGTTTTTGTAATTTTGTAGGAAAGAACCTAGAAAAGAATAAATCAAAGAAAAAACCTACAAAATGATATAAAAAGAGCAAAAAGAGAAAAGTCAAGTATGAAGCCCAAAGTCATTATTCCAAGTGGTCAAAGCCTTGAATGAATTTTAGTTGATTAAATCTAAATGAGCCCATAAATTATCTACAAAGCTTAAGTTCAAGAGAGGCCCATTAAAGAGATAAGTGAAGTAAGACTACTAAACATAAGATGGAGCATGAAATCACTTCAAGGTTGATATTTAAGATTCTAGCATGTGTAAAATATGGAGAATATTATGACAACTGAACCATCTAAGAAAGATTGCAAGTATCTTCTAGAATGTCACTATATATGGCTGCTTTATACAAAATTGGCAACAATGGTGGCAAGGATTTGATTTTCAACACATGTTTTTCATTGATCATTGACCACAATCATTCAAAGATTTTATTCTTGACATTTTCTTCCACAAATGATTTGATTAGCAATCAAATCAAATATTATGTAATATTTCACAAGTTTTCCCTTTTAGGCTCCCTATGGATTTATAAATAGGGAGCTCTATTCATTGTGTGTAGTAGATTTTAGTTTAGTATTATGCTAGGATAATCTCCCTTTTTCAAGGGAGAGATGAAGCCTTTTCATTCTATGTAGTAGTTAATATATGATTTATTAAGCTTTAATCCATTAGAGTAATTCTTGAGGTCAAGGATCTAGCGCTTCGAGAGAAGGTAAGAGGTAAGTAATTATAATGATTTATTTGTGAAATAAAACATATAACGGTGTTTATTTACTTTCTTCTTAGTTCTTTAAATTCTTTTAGTAGGTGGAATATACACTTTGCTATAGCTATTTGGGGACACATTGAGTGACGGTCTGAAAGACGAACATACTCTTTCTTGCCACCAACATAATAGTTGTACATTGTGTTGTAGTCTTTCCTCACATTTTAATGATATGATGTATCGTTGATTTTCCAAAATTGATAGACTCTAATGTAGATAGAATAAGTTTTTAATGCAATACCTTTCCATTATGCATTTCGAATCATCTTAGTGTGTAATGAGTATCTATCTACGGATTAATCTTGATAAATCTATATATTAATTATTATATATTTGATTTGGTGGATTAAATCTCTTGAAATCTCCATCATATTTATTTTCCTATAATTATTTTTACATTATTAGTAGTTAATCACAAATACCTTGCAAAATTATTTTCCCCTTATTCTCTAGATTAGTAAAAAAAATTCTTTTCTTCATTAAACTTGGTTCTCTCTTAGACGTAGATTCGATAACCCTTTCTTCAAGCTATACTCGTTTTAGGTAGTCAAAGCAAGGTTTTGAAAAACGCGATCTAATTAACGATTACTTCTCGCTCTTTCAAATGGCGTCGTTGCCGGTCTAAGAAGGAATCGAACCAAGGAAGAAAAGACGTCATCATATTGATCGACAGTCTATTGGGACCCACCCAACCCTCTCACCCTCCATATTGAGTTTGTTTTCTTCTCTCTTCTTTAGTTACTTGTTTTTTATTCAATTTTATTTAGCAATTAAATTATAGTAGACTGTAGTTTCAATTATTGCATTTAGTTTGTATACACTCACTCTCTGGTAGATAAGGACAAAACAAAGAGTCACGGACAATTGACTAGTTTGTTTCTGCACAGGTTCGTACACTAATTTATCTCACCGCAAAGCCCAAGTTAGCGGTTTATTTTAATTGAGTGGTGTATTGCGCATTTAATTTAGTATTTGCATAAAATATTAGATAACGGCAAGAACCCCAACAAGATAAAGTAGTGGATTTCATCACCACTATTTTGCCCACCTAGGTTAAAAATCTCAACATCTTGCACAACCTAAGCCCAATTAATAATTTAAAATTTATTAGACTTTAAGCCAAGGGTTGCTATATAGCTCATAAGACCCTCTTGAATAGGATAGGATTTTAGGTGATTCTTATAATTAATACTTCTTGTGCAATATCTAGAAAAGTTCTGTCAAAGGACGTGCAATGTCGTCTAAGGTTTAAGTGGTTACATAATTGAGGAACGTGTTTATACACGGAAGACCCCCCACTGAACCTGGGAACTGATCTGGTTGCATTTGGCCGAATGTTATTTGAGGAACTTGAGATTTTACCCTGCCAAGAGTAGGAGCTAAGTCTAGAAGTACTAAGGATTAGGTTTGCTTAAAATTCGTAACCTCAAAAATTAAATCAAGATAAAAGAAGTTGATTTGTTTGATCTAGAATAAATTTTTGTTTGTGTTTGATTACGTTGTATGCCCAAACTTGGTTGGGTGAGAAACGGAATTAATCGTTTAGTTAGTATTGATCTTCTATCCTCGAACGAGAAATCTTCTACTCATTCATCTCCAACAACCTTTTCTATCATGGCGGGCCTTTTGGATGCTAGAAATCTCGATGAGCAATTTGCTCCAGTAACCACCAAACCGTTTTCTTCTATTGTGTTGCCAACATGTGATGCACAACATTTCGAGATAAAACCTTCAATTATCCACATGTTACCTAAATTCCATGGATTCGAAAAAGAACAACCTTATAATCATGTGAGTAAATTCTAAACACTGTCAAGAATCAACATTTGGGTACCGACGGTTTTAGGTTGCGTTTATTTCCTTTAACCCTTGAAGATAAAGTTGTCTTCTGGCTTAATTCTTTTCCATCCAATTCAATCACTACATGGGAAGGGTTAGAAAGAAAATTCCTAGCCACAAGCCAAAACAGATGCTATGAGAGCTGCAATAGCCAATTTTAAAGAAAAACCCGATGAAGAATTTTCTGAAAGTTGGAACGTTTTAATGATTTACTTATTCGTTGCCCACACCACAACTTCGACAAAGCCCAACAAGTTTACCATTTTTACAAAGGAATTTCTTGAATGAATCGAACATTACTTGAATCTATGCACCAAGTGAAATTTCTAAAACAAAAGGCTAAAGATGCTTACAAATTCCTTAAGGAACTAGCCGAGAACGCTCAAAAATAGGGTGGCAGCAATGAGGACATTGCTAAAATAGAGGGAATACCGAAAAAAACTGGAATGTATAATGTTAAGCAAGACTTAAAACTTACATCGACAATATCTCAACTAGCTACTACCGTTGAGTCTTTAAGTAAGAAAATGGATACTTTTAGCATGGCTTCTGCCAATAATATTAATTCTACCCAGATAGAACCTTGTGTACAATGTGGGGAAATATCTCATACTGTCGATGCATGTCCAGTTTTTACCATGAATGAACCCACTTTAGAACAAGTTTTTGCCTATAATGCTTACAATAGGAGACCCATTGCCAATACCTTTGGAAACACCTACCATCCTGATATGAGGAATCATCCTAATTTTAGGTGGAGCCAACCAAATAATGTCGTGAATCCTCTTAATTACCCAAACAATAGGCCAACACAACCTCTATACAATAATAGAGCCATTGTGGTAAATCCCATGACAAATTACCAAGGATCGGTGGCTCAACCTAACGCAAATTTGGAAAATAAACTAAAGGTTGTGGCCCAAAATTTGGAACAAACTAATACGCGGATAGACTACTTGCAAGAACAAACGAACAAGCAGATAGAGCAAACTAACAAACACAAGCTCTCAATATAAGAACAAAAGAATAAGCAGTTTCAAATGATGCAACAATTGCTAGGTCAAGTAGTCACACTTTACCTGAAAGATCAAAAGGTAGTTTACCCAGTCAAATTGATCCAAATCTTAAAGGACAAGGTGTCTATGGGGCTACTATTTCAACCCAACACGTAAATACCATAACTACCCTTAGGTCTGAAAAAAAAGTTGACAACAAGGTAGGATGCGTTTTCGAACCAGATAAATCTGTAGAGGAGGAAACGAGTGAAGAGACTCAACCTCAAATAGATATAGAACTTCAACTTGTTGAAGAAAGTGAGAAAGAATCAATTCCTACAAAAGAAAACGAAGTAGTTGCACCAAAGAAGAATCAAAAGCCTAAGAAAGACAAACACATCCAAGTAGTAGCACGACCCATTGCACCATATCCGTCCAGGTTAAAGCCCAAACAAGAAAGTAAGTTCAATGAGCTAGCAAAAAATTTTCAACACCTTCAAATCAATATTCCATTCTTAACGGCCATCAAACAAATACCGGCCTATGGAAAGTTTATCAAGGATATGCTTAAAATGAAAACAAATCTCCCGAAAGAGGCTTTCTTGACACAACAATCTACATCTTACATTGTCAATCAAGCGGTTGTAAAACATAAGGATCCAGGTAGTCCAACCATTTCATCTAAGATAGGTGAAAACTTTGAGGACCAAGCTCTCCTAGATCTTGGAGCTGGGGTCAACTTGATAGCCTTTTCATTATATAAACAATTAGGACTAGAAGGATTAAAACCAACGAATATGCGTTTACAATTGGCTGATAGAAGTATCAAAATTCCGAAGGGTTTTATTGAAGATGTAATTGTGAAAATACAAGACTTCTATTATCCGGTAGATTTCATTGTCTTAGATACTCAACCTACCCAAGGGAAACAAATACAAATTATTTTATGTCGACCATTTTTAGCTACTGCTAATGCCATTATTAATTGTCGATATGGTAACAAGACCTTAACCTTTGGGAATATGAAGATTGAAGTGAACATATTTACGCTTACGAAACCACCAGAAGATTTGGATTTGGTAGAAGATGTATGTTCCATCAGGGCTATAGAAAAGTATTACCTTGATGACCATCTAAAACTAAACCAACCTCATGGGGACTTAATGACCGATGAAAAATTTTATCACCTATATCCGGAGGATCCAAATGATCCACCCATAAATGAGTGTATTGATTTCTTAAAGAAAAGTGATGACCCAATCTTGAGAGAACTTACGAATAATTATATCGCCTCAAGTAACTTTTCTAATATAAAAACTCACTCAAAGGAATCCAACATCCATACTCCAAATGTCCAACCTTCCTCTCTTTTTGTAAAGCCCCAAACTTAGATTATGATCTTCTAGTATCACCAATACTATACAAGTACTTCAATTCAACCATCAAGAGATAGACCGGGGGGACGAGAATCTTCATGCGCTCAATCCTTTGGCTCATAATTCACCATCCCATCTACAAGCCTATACAAACCCATACTTCTCTCAAACATTTGTGCATCAAGTTTGTGTTGGAGGAGATTATTTTAATTATATGAACTTTTTTCCGCGCTATCTAGTTTGTTGTTAATTTCATTGGTTCAATTTTTCTGGAAAGATCATCAATTGTTTAGCATTTTGACATTTGGCTAATACCAAAGAGAATGTCTAGTGCGTCTGGCTGAAGACGAAAAACTTAGCGCTACTAGGAGGCCACCTAGGAAATTGTTTTATTACAAGTTAGAACGTTTAAGTCTCGAAAATCTGACTTTTCAAAAAGACCCAAAACTTATGTCTGGTTGAAGACATAAAACTTAGCGCTCTTGGAAGGCAACCCAAGTTCTTGTAGTATAGTTCTGTTGGTAATAAAATTCCCTTTCAATTAAATTTTTTTCTTGTGTTATTAAATTCTTTTACATTGAGGACAATGCATGATTTAGTTTGGGGGGGGGGGGGGGGAGGCTAAAATTTAAATCTTGAAATTTTATTACCTAATTTTCATTTTTATATTTAATTAAAAAAATAATAACAAAAAAAAAAGACTAATGGTGATTTTCTATGATGAGCTATAAATTTGTAAAGTTCAAGTGTTTTGGAATTGCAAACATGGAAAATCATTTCAAAAGTTATTTATGTAGTTAGATTGTGTGTTATTACTATAAATAGATCTTATTCGTAAAAATCCTGACTTGGAAAATTTTATGCACAAAAGCCACAAGTGTAATTTGAATTGAACAACAATTAACTTCCTAAGGATCTAGAGGAATAAGTGTGGAGACCATATAACCATGTGAGACTTGAGCCCTTTTTTTCTTTGGAGAGTTATATACGTCACTCCGGGTCCTACGTGGCTCAATTTTTCTTTCAGTGTTATTTGAATTCGTTCCAGTCTCATTATTTTTAGTTTGATTGATCACGAGAGTGAAGTTAAGTGGGGAGATATAAACTTGGGTCTTGTAGTCTATTCAAGGCAAAATTACCATACTACCCTTTTGGAGATGAAAATAAGTATTTTTTTAGTTTTAGCTTTTAGCCCACCTAAAACAATAATTTCAAAGTAGGAGCCCTTCTAAGCCTTTTTCTAAGCCCATTATCCATACCCAATACTCCCAATTTGGAGTTTTTACACTTCAAATTATATCCATTACCTATGTTTTTAGAGATGCCAAGGATGAATTATGAAGACAAACAGTAAAAAAATGAGAATGATGGTTTTGAAGATATCTTTCTTTAAAAAAAAAAAGATGATGGAATGAAATAAAATATCCATGTACAATCAATTAAAAAACAATCAATGAAGAAATAGATATTAGTGAATTTTTAAAGTTCAAGAAATCTCAGAGTATGAAGATTCAAATCTCGTTAAATGAATTTTGAAGTAAAAAATTTGTCAAAGATAAATGAAAACCCTTGGTATCTCTAGAAAATTGTGATCCTCATCTTTCTTTTATAAACCCGTCGCAAGCCAAGTTACAGCCTTTTTATACTTATCTGATTCAAAGGGATGTATGGTAAAAAGTGTTGAATAGGTGAGAAGACGCTAAGGTGAAATACCCGACACTCTCGCATGTGATCAATATCCGTTGTATGAGACTATTCTGAAAATAAAGCGTTTCTTTTTACATATGTGGGATGTTTTGATTTTTAATTCCCTCCCTCACATATAGAGGTAAAATAATAAAACCAATCTCCGAGCGATTTTCTTTCTGAGTGTATGCCCGGTGAGATTTGGGTCAAAGCGAATTTTCTGAAAGAAAATTAGGAATCTCCTTGCTTGGATAAGAAAAATTACATTTTGTGGCTATTAACCCACACACTCTCTTTGTCAGGATTATGATCGGATAGTCTCTATTTCTAGAAATAAAATACAATTTGTTACATTTATGATGGATGGTTTGATGTAAAAGGTGAGCATGAACTTAACATTTGAAAAATATTGTTTTCTCTGAGAAAAATTGCATCACCATTAGTCCCATTTTTGTTTTTCTGAATTTTTTGGGTATATTCTCTGCAAGCACTCACGAGGCTACAACTCATCCTACTAGGAGGAACCTAGGGGTTTACGGTCTTAGTGCATTTGGTTAATGCACTAATCTCATACCACGTAATGGTATAACCTGTATATTAATTAAATTTTTGTCTACTTATTCTTTTAATTTCTCTTTTTTGCTAGAGGACTAGCAAATGCTAGTTTGGGGGTTGTGATAAGTATCCAAAAATGTAGTTTTTACCCCTAATTAGTATGATGTTAGAACTCACTTTTGGACTTGAATTAGAGTAATATCTATTGTTTTTGTATTTTTGTAGGAAAGAACCTTGAAAAGAATAAATCAAAGAAAAAACCTACAAAATGATATAAAAAGAGCAAAAAGAGAAAAATCAAGTATGAAACCCAAAGTGATTGTTCCAAATGGTCAAAGCCATGATTGAATCTTAGTGGATTAAATCTAAATGAGCCCATAAATTATCTACAGAGCTTAAGTCCAAGAGAGGCCCATTAAAGAGATAAGTGAAGTGAGACTACTAAACAAAAGATGGAGCATGGAATCACTTCAAGGTTGATATTTAAGATTCCAGCATGTGTAAAATATGGAGAATATTGTGACAACTCAACCATCCAAGAAAGATTGCAACTATCTTCTAGAATGTCACTATATATGCCAACTTTATACAAAATTGGCAACAATGGTGGCAAGAATTTGATTTTCAACACATGTTTTTCATTGATCATTGACCCCAATCATTCAAAGATTTTATTCTTGACATTTCCTTCCACAAATGATTTGATTAGCAATCAAATCAAATATTATGAAATATTTCATAATTTTCCCCTTTTAGGCTCCCTATGGATCTATAAATAGGGAGCTCTATTCATTGTATTTATCATCAAGAGTTGAAAGCAAAACTCATTCTAATAAAAGTTCTTTTTTTTTTCTTCTTCTTCTTTTTTAGCTTAGTTAGTTTTTATTTTATGTCATTTCATTTCATTTAGTAGATTTTAGTATAGTATTATGCTAGGATAATCTCCCTTTTTGAAGGGAGATGTGGGTGCAAAAGTTTAATCCACAAACTCGAGATGTGTATAGAGTGATCGTTCAGTTACAATAAAGGCCTTGTATAGACAGAGATAGGATGGGGGGGGGGGGGTATACAGTGAAACTGGACCTGATTGGGATCAGGCTACCTACGTATCCAAGATGATGAACTTGGAATCAAGTCTTTGCTTCCACTAAGCTCTAATAGAGTTGCTCAGTGAAAGACTCGTAGTTCAGGAGGTTTAAAACTCATGTATTTGTAGTAGGCCGGAAGAGGCTGGCTCAACCACCCCTCCGGTTTTGACTCTATGAACTCAAGTAGTTCAACTGTGAAGATGCTTTCCGTGGAGATAGCTTGCATGTTGCCGAGCGGTTATCCCCTTGGTTTGAATCCCCTTTGACTAGGATGACTGCAACGTGGCATCCTCTGATAAGTCCTAGTTCAACCTGGGTTTCATTTATCTTCTCCAGCGGGCAAGAACTATGGGTTCTGTTGGTCTGGAATCTCGCTGGACTCATCCAGTTGGTTGGGACTTGGGTTGATCAATCCTGAAAGCAAAGACTTGGGCTTGACTCCGACCGGAGGCCCAATCTACACTGCATACTCCCTGGCCAGGTCCTCTGGACTATTCTGTTAAGCCTTTGGATGAGCCCCTGTCACTGTTGGACCTTACTAGGCCGGATCTGGCCTACCTGACTGAGGTGGGCCTGGTCGATGTATGGGAGCCCATAGTTCAACTTCTTATACAGTAACCGGGGATCCACCCATTGATAGTGCACTATCCGGTGAGTCAATGTCCACAGAGCGTATGCAGATCTCTTGAAACCGGGTTGGGCCCTACCTGATAGCCCAGGCTTGGCTGGCTACTGCTCAGGTGCTCCCAGTTTAGCTTCATATACAGCCATTGGTGACACCTGTCGGATTTTTTACCTAGGGTACACACATCGCCCTCTCTTTGTCAAGTAGAAAATCTGCTTGGGAAAGATCTTAGCAATATTTTCCCCGACTGTTGAGATTCAGACGATTCCTTCCTTGACACGCTTCTTGATGACGATTCTGTATCCCTTGAATCAAGGCTTAGGGTTTCTTTCCTCATTTATTAATAGGGAACCGGAGGTGTAGAAGGATGTCCACTTCTCTCTCTTCGTTCCCTGTTTGTTGTTGCTATTTGTTGCTGAAGTTTCTGCTGAAGAATGGATGACGACGAAAGTACGATCGAGAAGTACACCGTGGACATGCGGGAGAGCATGGCCCAGGAAATTTAGGGCCGGGATCGCTGTATCGAGTTGATGATGGCCGCCTGTTTGGAAGACATCCGGCAAGTGCGACTAAGCCTTATTGCAATGAATGGCCAGCTTGCTGATAGGAGCCGGAGGCTTGAGGCTGCCACTCAATGGATCCGGGTTCTTCAGCGAGAGCTTGCTACCGCACATGTATTGTTGGAGAGGCTGGGATATCATTCGGTCAAGGAAGAGAAGAACCCTTGACAGATACCTTCCCGGCTTCTTGCACTATGTAGGGTAGTAGTGCCTTTAGTTGAGGCAAATTAATGAATTTATTTTTATTCTGCCTTTGTCTCCTTCTTACCGCTGAGTCACCAATTTTGTCGGTTTTGTTCAGAATGACTCGTGATTCCCTTCCTTCTTGAGTGAAGGAGTCCCTTTGCTACTCCGGCTTCCCTCTTGCTTCCTCTATTAATGGCAGATTCTAGACCTGTTTCGAGGGCATTGAGTGACAACCGAACGGAGATAGTTCGAAAATTGTCGCGTCAGGTGGATGACCTCAAGAAGAAGATCGGCGTGTTTCATGAGGAGCAGCTTCTTCATGAAGATATGCATGATACACGGATGGCGGGTATGAAGAAGATTGTAGAGTACTACCGGGAAAAGCTTGAGGAGGTGGCAGAGCTGTCAGTCGCCAAGGAGCGAGGAGACTTTGCCGTGGCTACGTCTTGGAAGGCTAGGTATGCCACTGCAAAAGTTAAGTACGGCCTTCCTGACTCGCCTGAGGGGGTCCGGTCTGAATCCTCCGTCTTCCCCCTTGATGTAATTTAGCTCTGGTCGCACTATGTAGCGGATTCAGTGCACCCCGTATAATGCATTTCGTAATAAAATGATGTTTCCTTTCATTACTGTCTTGAGCTCCGGTAGGTAGATCCGGTTTCTCCTTGTTATGTTCAGTGCAGGAACGCATGCCGATCAACCTTAACTTGACCGTGATAATGTAGACCAGAGGTCCATATATCGCAGACTTGGACCATGTGGACCCCACTCGTAAATCCTGGATCGATCTCGCTGAGTGTATGAGGTGGGTCCCAGATAACTTTGCGGTATGGGTCCTAGCTGACTGTGTTAAGTGGGTCTCACTACGTCTTCTCTAAATTTTCCTTTGTTGGCGAGAAGATTTACAGCTTCAACTTCCAGTTAAAGCTTGTGACTCTTCGTTGATCGATTCATTAAAACCAGTTGGTTTAATGACCCTAATGATGAATTCATTAGGAGAATCTGGAATTCCATTTGCCAGTGGACCCTGGGTTCTCCTTATAAAAAGGAGAACCTTAGAGGAGAGAAGGGTATCTTTCCCTCTCTCTCTCTCTCTCTCTCTCTCTCTCTCTCTCTCTCTCTCTCTCTCTCTCTCTCTCTCTCTCTCTCTCTCACTTCTGCGCCATTTCGTCGGAACCCTAGGTTCTGATCTTTTGAATTCCGATGATTTCGTGCGAATTTTTCTTCAAAGATGAGGAGAACCTTAGTAGCCCCAGGATTCCGCTTCCCATCCCGCTTTTGATGAAAGCGGTCCAAGCAGTATTCCGACAATAGGTCTCCCTTCGCCTGATGATTTGGCGGAGGTGGTTCTTGTGGATTTTGCTGAGCCTCATGTTGAGAGGCCAAAGAGGAGGTGGCAAGCTTCCTCCAACCTCCCCCGGAATCCTGAACTCGAGCGGATGAGTGCGGCTGAAGTTCAGAAGCGGCTGGGCTGGAGAGGGGTCCGGTTTGGCTCCCACCCCTCCATTTCAGATGGTTGTTCCGGCAACCTGATCGCGGTAAGTCTTTACGAGCTTCTTTACGGTATGCAGCTTCCGTTGCACTCTTCTATTCTGAGATTGCTGTCGTGGTGGGGGATCCCGCCCGGTTGGATGCGCGTGTCCTTCTGGATAATCGTGCGTCGGATTGGGCTGATCGCTCTCCACTTCGAGATTCCATTTGGCCCAGTCGAGCTATTCATGCTCATGAATTCGGTCGCCCGGGAGGCCAAGGAACGCTGCTTCTACGCCATCTCTTGGCGTACGGCCCGGAGGTTGTCTGAACTTCCCAAACATTATGGGAATTGGTTTGAGCCCTGCTACCGGGTATCAGGATGGTGGTATGACCGTAGCATATCGATGATTCATAGGTAAGCATGAACCTGATCTTTCTTTCATTCTTTGTTTGATGATTCACGTTCTTGCTGAGCTCCGGCTCAGGAACAGTTCCATGCTTGTGTTTGCAGGGAAACATCAGCTTCAAGTGTGTCTGCCGGCGGGGATGGATTCGTCCGCTGCTGAGGGGAACATTGAGAGCTTCTTCCGTCTGCCTGCAGACCTACGGGACTTGATGCTCCCCGATCAGATCATGACGGATATCCATTACCCAGCGAGGCTTGCCCTGCCGGCTCCTCCGCAGGCAGTGGAGGTAGAGTCCAGCTCCGGTGAGGGTACTGCCACTGCAGAGAGCAAGGTCCTCAGTGTTGAGGAGGAGCCTCCGGTTGAGAGTGAGGTTGTCGATCTGCGGGAGGAGATGGATGATTGGGCCGATGAGGGTCTTCCAGTCGGGGGAAGAACTCCTCCTGAAGAGCCGATGCCGGATGTTCTGCCGGAGGTCATCCACATTGTCTTGGATGTTCAGGTCAGTGATGCTAGCTCTGTTTATCATTCAAACCTTCCCTTGGGTCGCCGGAGGAGGCCACATGTTTTCTATGGCTCATCTGCCTCCTCCGGTGATCCAAGTCTGATGTCGAGGGATAGTGGACTTCTTATTTCCCGTGGGCCTGGCCAATCAGCTACTGAGGGATTCTTTCCTACTCCGGTGCAGGTACATGCTGAGGTGGACAACCTGGCCCAGTCGGAGATGGTGGGAGGTGTGTCCAAGGAGACAGTGGTCGTCTCTGCTGTTGAAGAAGGCGACCCAGCTGTAGTGTCGGGGGGTCTATTGGATGAAGTGGACGCCCCCAGTGTTGGAGATGCTGGATTGAAGGCTCTAGCGGAGGTAAGACTTTCCCAGCCTCCTTCTGTTGAAGTTGTTTCTGTGCAGTCCCCTGCCCCGGTTGATCCGAGGGACAAGGCCGTGGTAGATGAGTCCACCCGAGGCTCGAAGAGAGTTGCTTCTGCTTCCCCTGCTGACCAGGGGGAGCCTGTACGCCCGAGAAGGGAGGATGCCATCCCTCAGGTGCTGAGGGGACCGGTGATGGGGACTACCCGGATTGGTAGTGGCTTCCAGGTCCCTGTTAAAGATGTTTTGGCCGTTGAGGACGTCCAGACTGAGGTGGAGTTCACAGTGTCGGGCATTGCTGATGACAAAGCCCCGGGTTATGGGTGCGGTGATCAGGTCCCATATACTAACCTGCCCACTGGCCCCATTGTGCACCATTCATCCTGCGTTTCTGAAAGGTGATCCGATGTCGATCGAGGACTCCGGCATAATGAACCTCCACACTACTTTTGACTATTTCTTCCAGAACTTGCTTTCGGAGGATCAGTCATACTACAGTCGCCTTTCTCGCTACCGGGCGATGAGGGTGGCTGCCCAGAATCTCATCGCGGTAAGGTTCCTTGACTTGAATTCTGGCTTTAGACTTTATGATGTATGCATGTTTGTTTCTGATATTTGTCTCTCTTTCTGTCAGACACAAGCTGCCATGGCCCGGGTATTTGAGCTAAGTGTCAGGCCCCGGCCTTCTAACTTGGAGGATCTGGAGCGCTTGCGAGCTGAGAATCGTCACCTCGAGAGAGATCTGGCGGTGGCCAACAGTGACCGGTGGGCTGTGGAGAAGGATAAGCGGTCCATGGCGACAAACTATCACAACATGGGCTTCACTCTGACCGCTGCCCTCCAGAGGGAGGAAGAGGCCAAGACTTCCTTGTCAGAATTGGAGGCTACTTATGGGAAGTTAACCCGTGAGAAGCAGGAGCTGGACCGGCGTCTCATCCTCAAGGAGGCGGCGTACTACCGGGCTGCTGAGAGCTCCGGTTGGCGAAGGCTGCTTATCAGCAGGTCTTCGACCAGCTGGAGAAGGAGAATGCGAAGAAGGGCAGTAATGGCCCCGGTCCTTCTTCTCTACCTCAGCTCCCTTAGATTTGTAGAAAGGTTCCTGTACCGGATGCCGGGGAACTTTCTCTTGTACATATTTTTTTTGAAAAAGAAAATAAAAATGATATTTTGGTAGTGCAAAAACATCTTGTTAGATATCTTTACCTTGTTTGCAGCGTTTATTACATCTCACTATTTCCCTTGCCCCCTTATCGTTTTAAGGAGTTTTCCTTGGGACGATAATAGTTCCTTTTTTTGCTGATTCCATGGCGGTTCATGGTATGCTGCTGAAAAGGGGTTTTATCACTGTGCTGCATGCTTCGGCCGAGGGAAGGCTAGCTCACCTAACGGTCCCGGTTTTTAAGAGTGGATAGCCTCGCTCTTAAGATAGATTTCCAAGACCAAAAGCTAGGTCCAGGCATCTCGGGCCTAAATGGAGGGTAGCTCCGCATTTAGGACTTAGCCAGGATCGGAAGCTAGGTCCGGGCATCCTGGGTTGGATGGGGTACGATCCCTGACATCTCTGGTTCCAAGACTGGAAGCTAGGTCCAAGCGTCTTGGGCCTAGAAGGAGCATAATTCTGCATTTAGGACTTAGCCAGGATCGGAAGCTAAGTTCGGGCATCCTGGGTTGGATGGGGTTCGATCCCTGACATCCCCGGTTCCAAGATCGGAAGCTAGCTCCAGGTGTTTTGGGCCTAAAAGAAGCATAACTCTGCATTTAGGACTTAGACAGGATCAGAAACTAGCTCCGTGCATCCTGGGTTAGATGGGGTTTGATCCCTGACATCCCTGGTTCCAAGACCGGAAGCTAGGTCCACGCGTATTGGGCTTAAAAGGAGCATAACTTTGCATTTAGGGCTTAGATAGGATGGGAAACTAGGTCCGGGCATCCTAGGTTGGATGGGGTTCGATCCCTGACATCCCTGGTTCCAAGACCGGAAGCTACGTCCAGGCGTCTTGGGCCTAAAAGGAGCATAACTCTGCATTTAGGACTTAGACAGGATCGGAAACTAGGTCCGGGCATCCTAGGTTGGATGGGGTTCGATCCCTGACATCTCTGGTTCAATAACCAGAAGCTAGGTCCTGGCGTCTTGGGCCTAAAAGGAGCATAACGCTGCATTTAGGACTTAGACATGATCGAAAACTAGGTCCGGGCATCCTGGGTTGGATGGGGTTCGATCCCTGACATCCCTGGTTCCAAGACCGGAAACTAGGTCCAGGCGTCTTGGGTCTAAAAGGAGCATAACCTGCATTTAGGACTTTAGACAGAATCGGAAACTAGGCTCGGGCATCCTGGACCTCAGTGGAGACTTGATCTTGCACTTAGGATTTTCAGCAGCAAATAATACAAAGTACTCAAATTCTTACGGGAAAGAATCTTTATTGAAATCATCGAATGGAGTACATTACTTGTAGAATTTCTTGAGGTGGAAAGTGATCGGACCTCAAAAGTGTATATTTATTCCCCGAATAACACACTGTTTGTATAGCACTTAGCTTATATTATTGTATTATATCTATTGAATAGTGCTTTCTTGTCTTTTGTCTAGGTTTCATGAGCCGAAATGCGAATATTATGTAAAAGCCCGCGAAAAGTCGAGAAAAGCAAGCAAAAAGGTGTTATTAGCACATGGGAAGGAGAACGGATATTTGCACCGATGAGATCTGCTGACGGCACCCCCACGGTCAGCTCTGTTGACTTGACTTAAGGTCAAAGTGGGGCGGTCCAAATCTCAACCCAAACCGGGTCCCACTTAAGCCCACAAGACAAAATTTTTATTTTGGGCCTTAAACTTAAAAAAGCTCCACAAGAAGATCCAGAAGTCTGATTTGGGCCCATGAGCTATCAAACTGAAGGTCTTGGCCCAAGCTACAAATTAAGCACAATATAATTAGGTTTTCCTGATTTTCTAATCCCTCTAGAAGACCAACAGCAGCAGCCACTAGTTTGACCTAGTTTGGAAGTCTTTTCATGCAAGTATTTTACTTTGTATTTTCTATATAAGAGAAGTTGTAACTAGGGATTAGATATCTTTTAGCCTTCACTTTAAGATCAACTTTCATTGAAGAAGAGTTGATCTTTTCCTTCATTGTATTCAACTCATTATTCAATATCAATTCCATTATTATTCCATTATGATGTTTTGTGATTTATTTATTTGTTTCTTGAGGATGAGTAGCTAAATCTCCATAGGGGGATGGTGGAAGCTTTCTAGGTGATGTAAAAGTATCATGTTTGTTTCTCTTGTTCATTATGATTCAAGGTTCTTAATACTTATTTGCTTCTAAATCACGATATGAGGTAAGTATGATTATTTGTATGCTATTGTTATTCATGATGTTAAAATATTATTGTTAGGGTTTAGGGAGACCTAGCTTTAATTGTAGTATTTATATTTATTGTAGATGTGTAGTGAAATAGCTGAGAGGTGATTATTACATGTTTATAATATTTATTTTTTATTGGAACCCTTTTGTGATTAAATCAAATACCTGAGAGGTGATGATTTAGTTATGAATAATATGTTGAGTTAATCAGATTGAATAGTTGAGAGGTGACGGTTTAATTAATGAAATATATTCAATAGCATGCATAAGAGAATCTCGTTTTAATTAGGTGGAATAGCTGAGAGGTGACTACTTGAGTATTATAGGTATTAATAATTAGTTCGAAGAACCGAGAGGTGACTAATATAATTAGTTATTATAGATTGAACATGAGGAACAACATGTTATGATTGCATGATCTAGTTTGTCGATACCAATTACTCCCCCTATGTCATCATATATCTTCTTTCCATATCTTTCATATTCTTAAGTTAGGATTTACTATTTATTATTGCCTGTAGGAAGTAGAATCAATCATCCATCTTATTATTGAATCCTTTGGTGTTTCTTAATTATTATTTTCAATTGTGTTTAAGCTAAGATCTCCCCCTCTGAGGTGGGTACGACCCTTGCTTGTTACTTGACTACTTTGATCTTCAATTTATACAGGCACAAGAAGGAACTTCAAGTTAAAAATCTAATCTTTTGATTGTGACATCCATTTACCACACATCAGAAAGCGTTCCATGGTTTGGAGAAGAGGTCGCTAGACAGAGTTCTGAGGAAGTATGAACTTTTCGCAGCATGGCTGTCTATGATGTAAGGTCCATCCCAGTTTTCTCCAAGCTTTCCAGCGGTTGTATAATCGATCATGACTTTGACTTTTCTCCTGACCCAGTCGCCTGGGTTGAATTTCGTCTTTACGACTCGCTTGTCATATCCCCTTTTGATCGTCTCCTGGTACCGGAGGAAATGTTGTAGGGTTTGCTATCTCTTGTCGTCAAGAACATCTTTTTCCCTTGCCAGAATCCCTTCGTTTTCCTTGGTAAGGACAACATCAGTGCGGGTTGTGGGAGCTAGCAGTTTTGTCGGCATTATCGCTTCTACTCCAAAGGTACGTTGAAAGGGTGTCATACCGGTTGACCTTCTTGGGGTTGTCTGGTATGCCCATAAGACCCCCGGGAGTTATATCACCCAGTTAACATTTGCTTTATCCAGCCGCTTCTTGAGTGTATCCAAGATGACCCGGTTGGATGCCTCTGCCTGCCTGTTCCCCTGAGGGTAGTACGGGGCTGAGAATTTATGCTTTATCCCCAAGGATTTGCAGAACAACCAGATGTTGTCGCAGTCAAACTGCTTTCCATTATCGGACACCAGCTCTTGGGGAATTCCGAATTTGCAGATTATGTCTTTCCACAAAAATCTTCTGACGTCAGAAGCACATACTTGTACCAATGCTACTACTTCAACCCATTTGGTGAAATAATCTGTATCGACCAATAGGAATCTGACTGAATGTGGAGCTTTTAGGAGCAATCCCACAATATCTAATCCCCACTTGGTGAAGGGCTATGCGCTCAGGATTGGACGTTGTTCATTTGTGTGGGCATGACCGACTGGGGCATGATTCTGACATGGGAGGCATGCCTGTGTGAACTTCTTCACGTCTGTCATCATGTGCGGCCACCAGTATCCCTGGATCATTGTCTTTTGCGCCAGATTTCGGCTCCCGGAATGGTTGCCGCAGATCCTAGCATGGATCTCTTTCAATATGACCAGACCTTGCTCTGGAGTAAGGCACCCGAACAAAACCTCGGAGCCATGCCTCTTCATGTATAGCCTGTGTGACTTCCGGTGCGGTATGATAGTGAATTTCCATCCATCCCTCTTGACTTTGGCTGACAGCTTTGAATCTTCGGGGAGCAACCGATAGACAAGGAAACTGATGTATGGCTTTCTCCATTCTTGACTGTTGCTAGACTGCAACTCGGCGTCAATTCTGTCTATTTCAGAATTTAGATTGTCTGGAATGTCTTCAATTTGTTCCTTTGACCGGAGCTCCAAATCGATGTGGACATGAGAGAGCGGTGGTTCTGACGGGTCCGGTTCGTCCGGCTCCGCTGAAGGTGGCATCGCTTCTGTCCGGCCTCTGTTGAGGCAAGGATTCCAGTCTTCGAGTTGCGATTCTTGTGGATCATATGTTTGATCCTGAGGTGGTTGACTCAGCTCGCCCTGTGTATCGGGATCGCTGTCGGGCTGCGAAGCTTCTTCATCTTTTTTTTTCCTCTGGTAGTTACCATGAGAACTTCCTTCCAATGTCTGCACTCTAGGAGATAGACCTCCAGTAGCGGCATGTCTAGATCTTTGGGCCCGATAGTTGGCTCTTTCTGGTATCTGATTGATAGCTGTCGGGGCTCTGCAGTGCTGATAGAAGAAGAAAGATACGCCAAGGCATCTGCGTGCTTGACGTATATTCTTGGTCGTTGCTCGACCGTGATAAATTCGAACTTCCCAGCCATGGAATGGACGACATCGAGATATGTTGCCATCCGGTCGTCCTTGGCTTGGAAGGATCCGGCGAACTAGTTCGCCACTAGCTTTGAATCTGTCTTGACCATGATTCTTCGCGCCTCCAGTTGGAGTGCTGTCTGGAGACCATATATAAGAGCTTCATACTCAGCCTCGTTGTTCGAAGATGTGAATCCCAGTCTGACGGCTTTTTCTATCTTCTGTCCATCTGGGCTGATCAAGAGACATCCTATGCCGGATATTGTATAGTTACTGGATTCGTCAGTATAGACTGCCCATGCTTCATTGTCTCCTTCGGCCTGAGACCTTTGTGACCGCGACGCATTTTTCCCCCTAGTGTATCCTCCTTTAGCTCTGGATTGACCGAGATATCCTCGATGGGAAAGTCTGCTATTAAGGAGACTATTGCATGTTCTTTCTCTGTGGTTCTGGGTTCATACCGATGTGGTATGCGCTGAGGTAGCTGAACCATTCGATTAGTCGATTAGACTCTTCCTGCTTCCCAAGAGCTTTCCTGAGCGGGAACTCTGTATAGACTTTGACCGCTCTCCCTTGGATATAAGGCTTTAGCCTTCTGGCTGCATGTACAAATGTCAGAGCTATCTTTTCGATTTTCGAATATCTTGTCTCAGCTCCCTGTAGTACTTTGCTGATGAAGTAGATCGACCGGTTTCTCCTACGGTTCTTCCACAAATATGATTGCACTGACTGCTATACCGGATGCAGCCAAATAGATGTCGACTGGTTGCCGGGTCTATGGTGCTGTCAGGACCAAGGCTGAGTGAGATATGCTTTGATTTCATCAAAGGTTCGCTGACAAGTGGGGTTCCATTCCGCAATAGCTTTGATTGCGTTGAAGAATGGCTTGCACCGGTCCGAGTATCGGGAGATGAACCTGTTGAGATCGGCTAATCTCCCGGTTAGCCTCTGGAATTCTTTTACTGTCTTTGGGGAGGGCATCTCCAGGACTGGCCGGATCTGATCTGGATTGGCTTTTATGCCCCGACTGGTCATGAGAAAGCCAAGGAACTTGCCGGAAAAATGGCCAAAAGAACATTTGGCTGGATTCAACTTCATGTTGTACGTCATCAGGATGTCGAATGTCTGCTGCAGATCTCGCAAATGATTGTCTTTCTCCCTGGTTTCGACTACCATATCGTCTATGTAGACTTCCATGGCCTATGAGCTCATTGAAGATGGTGTTGACCAGCTTCTGATATGTCGCTTTGGCGTTCTTTAGACCAAACGGCATCACTAGGTAGCAGTAAAGCCCCCGGTCAGTGATGAATGCGGTAGGTTCCTGATCTTCTTCGTTAAGTGGAATCTGGTTGTAACCGGAGTATGCGTCCATGAAGGACAATCTTTGATATCCGGTAGTGGCGTCTACCATGTATGTTATTCTGGGGAGTGGATACGGTGCACAGGACATGCTTTGTTAAGATTAGTAAAATCGATGCAAACTCGAATCTTACCATTCTTCTTCGGGACGGCCACGATGTTGAAAACCCAGGTAGTGTAGATGACTGGCTTGATGAAGTTGACTGAAATTAGCCGATCGACTTCTTCGTTGACCGCCAGTTTTCGATCCGGTGACATTCGCCTTCGTTTCTTCTTGATCGGTTTGTACTGAGGATCAATGTCCATCTTATGGCAGGCGACCGCAGGGTCTATTCCTGGCATCTCGTTGACATTCCATGCGAAGATGTGGTGATTCCTCCGGAGCCGAGTGATCATGGAATCCTTCTCTGCCTTCGGTAGTCCGGAAGAGATGTAAGTCGTCTTGTGGGACTCCGATCCCACAATAACTTCCTCCAGCTCGTCGACTGTTGGTAATATCCTGGATTTTGTGCTTGGCTTTTCTTTGGCAGACTTGCCGGGAGCTGGTTGCTATTGATGAGAGTCTGTTAGGAAGATAGTGTTCCCCTTGGTTTCGGAGATGGACTTTCCTTTGACAGCATCGAGATGGCACTTGAATGTCGTCCTTTGGTCTCCCTTAACTCTGCAAACTCCGTTGGGAGTCGGGAATTTGAGGCTCTGGTGGAAGGTGGACACTATGGCCTTCATCTGATGAATCCAGTCCCTTCCCAGAATAACGTTGTAGCAGGAGAGGGAGTCGACTAACAGGAAGTCTATCCCGACGGTGTTGAATCTTACCGTGATTGGCAGGTGGACTCGCCCGAAGCACTGTGCTGACTCCCCGTTGATTCCATAGATAGGAGTCTCATCAGATTCTATAAGACCCTTATATAGCTCCATAGCTTTGTAGGCGCATGAGAACATAACACTGGAGGTACTGCCGGCATCGACCATGACTTGTCGGACCCGGTAGACTCCAATCCATGTTGTGATAATGCACGCCCCTCTCGTCTTTTTCGGTGAATGTCAAACCTCCGAGGACAATGGACTCAGTGTTCGTCCCTTCGTTGAAATTGAGCTGTCCAACTTCATGGACATGCCCTATCCACAAGAGCTTTTCCCGAGCACAATTCTTCCTTTCTGTCTTAGAATAGCCGGATGTCTGTACATTGCAGACATACATAATTCAATCTCTAGTTTTCACCTGTTCGACTGCTCAGGTCTGGACCATGTCTGGGATGAGACCGGCATCGACCAGGCGCTGCATTTCGTACTTCAAAGACCTGCAATTCTTCAACTCGTGACTGTAGTCGTTGTGGTGGTCACACTTCTTAGACTTATCTCTTCTGTGCTTCGGGTCTGCCGGAAGCGTTTGTTGAGCAGCCCTCTGTTCTTGATCTTTTTGAATACTTCCTCGAGAGGGAATCTCAAGGGAGTGAACTCCCTTTCCTTGCGTTCGCCCCTGGTAGGCTTCTCTGACCGGCGGTCGGGTTGCCTGGCCGGCGCTTTGCCCTTCCTGTCCGTGTTCCTGTCAGGAGCTTTTTTTTTCTTTGCGATCCCTGCTGGAGCTTTCTTCCTTTGTCTTTTGCGGCTTCTCGGAGGTTTGGCCTTCGGCAAGTCTCTTTCTTCTGGCTTTCAGGTCTTCCTCCTCCTGGGTATACCTTTCCACTTTCTCGAGCAAGGCTGAAACAGAAGAGGGAGGCTTCCTTGCCAGTGACCGGTACAATTCTTCATGGTTGTTATTCAAGGCATACTTGAAAGCTTGAATAACAACGCTATCGGATGTGTCCTGCACCTCAGACAGTAGGGTTCGTAATCTCCGGGCGAAATTCTTAAGTGTTTTGCTCCAGTCCATCTGTAGGGAGAACATGACTTCAGCTCCTTTCTTGGTCTTCACATTGAACCGGTACTTTTCTTTGAACAACTCAGCCAGTTGTATGAATGTGCGGACGGATGCAGATGGCAGAATGTGATACCACGTCTGTGCTTCTCCTTTGAGTGAAGCAGCAAACATCTTCACTAGTAGCTTGTCGTCATGGTCCCAGATGGCCACGGTGCTTTTGTAGTTCATAACATGCTGAACCGAACAACCATTTATCTCGTCATATTTTTCGAAGGGCGGCTGCTTGAAGCTGGCCAATACGGTATAACACATGACCTTTTCTGCTAAAGGTGAAACGGATAACCTTGAAAGATTAAGCTTTCTGACTCGCTCATCCCGGTTGACTTTGTTGGATACAGCAAGATCGATCATCTCTTGTAGCTTGAGTTGATTCATCTGTTCCACATTCAGCTCCGGTTGTCTCTGATGAATGTGAACCCTTTGAGGGCTCCTCGTTCTCTGACCGTGGCGTGTCGGGGGAGTACTCCGGTGTCTCCTCAGGCGCAGTCTTCCTGGAGGAGTGGCCTATTCGACAGATCTGCTGCGGGCAATCCTGCGGCCATGATGTGGCCCGGGTGTTCTTGCGCGTCCGCGTCGATGTCTTTGGACTGGAGAGATAGACATCCTATCTCTTCCTTTTGCTAGCCTGTAAACCCCCCCTCTTTTATATTTTATGCTAATTGTAATTTGGAATTAAGGGTTATTGGGTACAAGCCCCTGGACCAAGGGTTTAAGCATAATTACTATAAAGTAGTGGACTATGGTTTAAATAACCCAAATTTGGAGAAAACAACCCACGATCAGATGTGAATTAGTTGGGAACCGTTAGATCAGCCGACTTAATCACTATTATATAGAGATGGGTAGCAACTATCGAGGGTTTTGTTCGCACACTAAAAAAAAAAAGTTGCGAAGAGAGAGAGAAAGCGGCGCTGTGATCGAAGTAGAGAAAGATTTGCGATAAAAAAAAAGGGAGAGAAAGAGTGGCGGCGCTGTGATTAAAGGGAAGAAAGCGATTTAAACCTTGCAGAGTTTAGAAGCAGCAGTTGGGGCGGAAATTTGCTGCGAGTAGAATTGCAGAGCCTGGAACTTAGAAAATAGGAAGAAGAAGAGCAGCAGAAGCAGGTGAGTGGGCCTATATATATATATATATATATATATACATATATGGTTATGTTTGGTGAAAGTAATGGCTAAGGTAGTAATCTGTATATATAGTTATGTTTGGTGAAAGTAATGGCTAAGGCAGTAATCTGTTTATATAAGTTATAGATTCTGTGCTCTTTTGATTAATAGAAAAAAATATATGAATTTGGAATGCATCTACTGGTCAGGTGGGGCTATTAGCATTTATTGATATTAAAGTGACTTGTGTGGTTGGAATATACTGTTCAGCACATGGAATAAAATTCTGCTGATATGGGTGTACAGTAAACTGATTTGCCGAGTTTTTGTGTTTTCTCTTAATTTTATTTTGTCATAAATTCGTACAGTACATAAATGCCTTGGAATGGCTTTATATACCATGGACGGTATTTGATTAATCTAGAAAATGCGAAAGGATTACAAAAATGAATTTGATGTGAAGTTGATGTGTAATTTTATTGTCGAGTGTTACTTGATTGATTGATAGTTTAGATGTTTTGGTAGTCGCCCAAGCATTAGTACATTTGCCGCACCTGTGGAATTAGGATTAAGAAATTAATTAGCACCCTAGACGGCTTAGCCTGCGGGTTGACTCTTGGTTTATTATTGGGTATTTCGTAGACGGCTTAGCCTGCGGAACTGACCCTTCAGACCTTCATAGCCTTCGGGGTTGGTCTGGGCGCCACTTTAGAAAGCTCAAGGGAGCTAGTAGAGGCCATGAGTTAGGCATACGTCGAGGCTAGCCAAAGCTTGCAGGTGAGCACCCACTTGGGTTTTGGTTTCCGCGTAGAGGGTCTTAACCATGGTCAAGGCACACTGGTGCAGTGTGGGTATGGTAAATGTGTGGAGTGCATCCTGTGGGAGATGTACTAGTGATTGGGTATAGGTTGTGAAGTGTTGTTTGGGTGTAATGATTGATTTATAGTGATTGAGATATAGTGTCGAGACTGGAGATGCCATGAATTATATATTATTTGTACTAACACAGTTTTGCAGGAGGATAGGTCAATTAACATTTCTTGCAGGGCTCGACCTATCCTAATAGGAGGTGCAGCTCAGGTAATGTATTATTATAACATATAATATTTACTTAGTAAACGAGATAAATGTATAAAGACCGCGGAGTCTGTTATTTTATTGTTTTTGGGAATGGAGTTCCCTACCCTTGTCTACTCATACCAGCATAATTTGCTGACCCATGTTGCTTGTTTTGCACGTGGGTACGTATCCTTATGGAGCGTAGGCGGAGGAGAGCAGCAAGTTGGGTACGATCGAGAGCAACATCAGGAGGCTCGGGCTGATCCAGTTGATCGAGAGGGAGTTTGAGATTTACAGGAGTTATTTTTCACAGTAGGTTTAGTTCTTTGATTCGTTGTCAGTTGATTACTCAAGTTTATTTCATTTATTGGATTATTATTGATTGGGGAAGAAAATACCTCAGTAGAGTTGTTTAATTCGATATTCGGAGTTTTTGGATTATATATGGAAATTATTGGGAGTTCAAATTATTTGTGTTGAAGTATTTGTCTTTAATGGTTATGGATTTTACCTTGTGCAAATGTTTATTTAGATTACTGTCCCGATCCTTTTTCCTTTTATTGGCTTATTGAGGGTAATTTTGTAAATTCTTTCTTTTTGCCAATTTTTGGAAATTAGGGTCGTGAAAGTTTTCTTGGTATCAGAGCGCTTGGTTAACTTAGGCCGAGAAGGTCTAGGTGATCCTCGGAGGGTGATAAGTTTGATGGAGTTGGGTGGTTATCTAATAATAATTTAATCTTTTGAATGAAGGTCATGGCGGGAAGAGGACATGGTCAAGTCTATCAGTTGACTCAAGACCAGATGAATCAGCTGTTGCTAGTAGTTGCAGGCAACAATGGGGGTAATGGTGACCCATTTGCTAAGAGGAACAAAGACTTCCTCAATCTGGGTGGTATAAAATTCGATGGTAAGGGAGACGGGAAAGCTGCAGTGTTATGGCTTCGTCAGACAGAAGCCGTGTTTGCAAAGATGGTATTGACTGAAGTGTAGAAGCAGGAGCTTGCTTCCCATCAGTTGGAGGGTGGAGCATTACTTTGGTGGGACGCTTTGAAGGTCGGGCTTGACCTCACGACTCTGACTTGGGAGGAGTTCAGGAATACTTTTGAGGGGAGATACCTTTCGAGTGCTTACAGAGACCGATTAGTGGATGAATTTCTGAATCTGTGACAGGGTACTATGACCGTAGCAGAGTATACGAATCGATTCAATGAGTTGTCCATGTTTGCTCCGCATATGGTGGATACAGTCGAGAAGAGAAATCATCGTTTTATTAAGGGCCTAGGGCACTATGTGTCGAAGCAACTGATTCCATTTGAGCACGAGCCATTTGATAGAGTCCTGAACCTCGCAATGAAGTATGAGGAGAAGGAACAGGAGTTTAGAACTGAGAAGAGCAAAAAGACAGGTGATAACTTCAGAGACAGGAACCGACACAAGCCTTATGATCCTAACTTCAGGGGTCGACGTTATGACAACAGGCCACCGGGAGATAACCAGGGTTTCAGACACCGTGGTGGGTATGGGCGTGGTGACAACCGAGCTAGAGCAGGAGCACCACCACTACCACCAGCACCAGGGCAACCTGCCCCAGGTTTGCCTTATAGGCCAGCACCTTTACCATTACCAGCGCCAGGAGCATTAGCAGGGCCGATCAGGGGTAACTGTTGGAACTGTGGAGGACCAGGATATCGTTCTGCTGAGTGTCGTCGACCAGTGAACAACAACCAGGGAAGGCCAGCACATCAGCCGAACCGAGGGAGAGCCTTTGCTGTTTTGCCCGCATTTCAGGGATTGGAAGGTACTTTTGATTGTTCTCAGTTTAGATTCAGAGTGTTATTTGATTCTGGTGCATCGCATTCATTTATTGCTAAGCAATTAGTAGATAAGTATCAGATTGCGACTACACCTTTACCTCAACCTTTATATCTTCGGACACCTATGGGAGGGTCGACTTGTTTGTTTTACCAGTGTAAGAACTTTGTTCTGACATTCATGGGTAGACAGTTTGTTATCGATTTGGTTGTTTTAGATTTTGAGGGCTATCAGTTTATTTTGGGTTTTGATTGGTTGAGTCGCTATCATGTTATTTTGGATTGTGCTGGAAGGAGAGTTATAGTGGATACACCAGGTTTACCCACATTGGTACACAGTTGTGTTAGTAGGGATGATTCGATTATGTCCAGCTTTTTGATGTCTATGGCTGCCCAGTCGATCGATATTAGTGATGTGGCGATAGTTAAAGATTATTTAGATGTGTTTGAGGAGATTTCGGGTTTACCACCCAAGAGAGAGGTGGAGTTCCGTATCGATTTGTTGCCAGGAACGGCACCTATTTCTAAGACTGCTTACAGGATGGCGCCTAAGCAGTTGGAAGAGATGAAGACCCAGCTGGAGGAGTTGCTTAAGAAAGGGTATGTGATATCTGATGTTTTATTTGATTTGGTTTATTCTTTTGGTATATATGTGTGAGCCTTTTGAGGTGTGTATGAACCACAGGTTCATACGTCCAAGCAATTCTCCATGGGGAGCTCCAGCTATCTTTGTCTCTAAGAAGGATGGGACTTTGAGGATGTGCATTGATTACCGTGAGTTGAACAAGGTGACAATCAAGAACAAATATCCACTGCCGAGAATAGATGATTTGCTTGATCAGTTGAAAGGAGCAGCCGTGTTTTCTCAGTTTGATTTGAGGACGGGTTACCATCAGATGGGTGTAGAGGAGAAGACTATACCACTGACTGCTTTCAGAACTCGATATGGATTGTATGAGTTTCCAGTAATGCCTTTTGGGTTAACTAATGCTCCAGCATTTTTCATGGATTTGATGAACCAGATTTTCAGGCCTTATCTTGATAAGTTTGTGATCGTATTCATTGATGATATTTTGGTGTATTCTAAGGATGCTCAGGAGCATGCGAAACATTTGAAGACAGTGTTGCAGATATTGAGAAATCACAAGCTATATGCTAAGTTTAGCAAATGTCATTTCTGGAAGAATGAGGTGCATTTCTTAGGTCACGTGATATCCAGAGGGGGCATTGCCGTTGACCCTGAGAAGGTTACTGCAGTTAGGGATTGGAAACAACCAACCAACGCTACCGAGATTCGAAGCTTTTTGGGATTAGCTGGATATTACCGTCGATTCATTGAGAAGTTCTCGCTCATAGCTGAGCCATTGACCAGACTTACAAGGAAGAATGTGAAGTTCTTGTGGACTGACGATTGCGAGAGAGCTTTCCAGGAGCTTAAGCAGAGGTTAACTACAGCGCCAGTGTTAGTTATACCGGTTAGAGGAGGCAAGCTTGTGGTATTCACAGATGCCAGTGGTACAGGACTTGGTTGTGTTTTGATGCAGGATGGGAGAGTGGTTTTGTATGCTTCTAGACAATTGAAGCAACATGAGCGAAAATATCCAGTGCACGATTTAGAATTGGCAGCTGTGGTGTTTGCTTTGAAGATTTGGCGTCACTATTTATATGGAGAGAAGTTTGATCTTTACACCGACCACAAGAGTCTGAAATACTTGTTCTCTCAGAAGGACTTGAACATGAGGCAACAGAGATGGATGGAGTTCATTAGCAGTTATGATTTTCAGATTCAGTATCAGCCTGGGAAGGGTAATGTAGTTGCAGATGCTTTGAGTAGGAAACATGCCACCGTTGCTATGATGATGATGGAGGAGTGGAAATCTCTGGAGACAATAGCGTCTCATGATGTGTACTTACAGCAGGGAGGTGAACAGGTCACCATTTGTTCTATGGAGGTGAAACCTATGATGATTAGTTTGATTGTGTCCAAGCAGCATGAGGACCCTTTCTTGCTCCGAAAGCTTGGGCAGTTAGTTGTGGATTTGTTAGATGATTGTCCCACAGAATGGTCAGTTGGTGTTGATGGAGGTTTGAGGTATAGAGATCGATTGTGTGTTCCTGATAAGGATGGTTTGAGGAAGAATGTTATGGATGAGGCACATCGTTCTCGTTTCACTATTCACCCTGGTGGAACGAAGATGTACAAAGACCTGAAGAGGACTTATTGGTGGGAAGGAATGAAGAGAGACGTTGGAGAGTATGTTTCTAGGTGTTTGACATGTCAGCGAGTGAAGGTCGATCATCAGAAGCCGTCAGGGTTACTTCAGCCTTTGTCTATCCCTCAGTGGAAGTGGGAGCACATTTCCATGGATTTTATTGATGGTTTGCCTAGATCACGGGGAGGCAATGAATCCATTTGGGTTGTCGTCGATCGATTGACTAAGTCAGCTCATTTTCTTCCTATTTCTATGAATAGGAATGCAGATAAGCTAGCAAAGAAGTATGTGAAGGAGATTGTCAGACTACATGGTGTTCCGGTTAGCATTGTTTCAGACAGAGATCCTATATTGACTTCCGAGTTCTGGGGTAGTTTTCAGCGTGCCATGGGTACGAAGCTTAACTTGAGTACTGCTTATCATCCCCAGACAGATGGACAGACTGAGCGGGTAAACCAGTCCTAGAGGATATGTTACGTGCTTGTGCACTCAGTTTTGGTGGAGAATGAGAAGAACATCTACCTTACGCAGAGTTCACTTATAATAACAGCTTTCAGGCGAGTATTGGTATGGCACCATATGAGGAACTGTATGGTAGGCCATGTAGATCACCGGCTTGTTGGGCGGAGGTTGGTGATACTGCGATTCTTGGACCAGTGATGGTTCGCGAGGCTACAGAGAAAGTAGATATCATTCGACAGAGATTGAAAACGGCTCAAAGCCGAATGAAGAGTTATGCAGATAATAGGAGGAAGCCACTCGAGTTTGTTGCATGTAGGGCAGAAAGTGTTACTGAAGATATCCCCGATGCGTGGAGTTATGAGGTTTGGTAAGAAGGGCAAGCTGAGCCCTAGCTATGTGGGACCGTATGAGATCACTGACAGAGTTGGACCGTTGGCTTACAGGCTGGCATTGCCACCTGCCTTGGAGAAGATACATAATGTATTTCATGTCTCCATGTTGAGAAAGTGGAAAGGTGATGATAAGGATGAAGAGGATGAAGGAGTAGACTACGCCCAGTTAGATATTTATGCTCCAGAGCAGTTAGAAATTAATGAAGATGTTACCTACAGAGTGAGGCCAATTACTATCATTGATAGAGATGAGAAACGACTAAGGCGAAAGACATTGAAGCTGGTAAAAGTACAGTGGAGTGATGATCTGAGCGATGTCACATGGGAGCTGGAGGACAAGGTGCGAGCTAAGCACCAAGAGTTGTTCGATTGATCTTTCTTTCAAATCTCGAGGCCGAGATTTCTTTTGAGGTGTGTATGAATGTAAACCCCCCCTCTTTTATATTTTATGCTAATTGTAATTTGGAATTAAGGGTTATTGGGTACAAGCCCCTGGACCAAGGGTTTAAGCATAATTACTATAAAGTAGTGGACTATGGTTTAAATAACCCAAATTTGGAGAAAACAACCCACGATCAGATGTGAATTAGTTGGGAACCGTTAGATCAGCCGACTTAATCACTATTATATAGAGATGGGTAGCAACTATCGAGGGTTTTTTTCGCACACTAAAAAAAAAAAAGTTGCGAAGAGAGAGAGAAAGCGGCGCTGTGATCGAAGTAGAGAAAGATTTGCGATAAAAAAAAAAAGGGAGAGAAAGAGTGGCGGCGCTGTGATTAAAGGGAAGAAAGCGATTTAAACCTTGCAGAGTTTAGAAGCAGCAGTTGGGGCGGAAATTTGCTGCGAGTAGAATTGCAGAGCCTGGAACTTAGAAAATAGGAAGAAGAAGAGCAGCAGTAGCAGGTGAGTGGGCCTATATATATATATATATATACATATATAGTTATGTTTGGTGAAAGTAATGGCTAAGGCAGTAATCTGTATATATAGTTATGTTTGGTGAAAGTAATGGCTAAGGCAGTAATCTGTTTATATAAGTTATAGATTCTGTGCTCTTTTGATTAGTATAAAAAAATATATGAATTTGGAATGCATCTACTGGTCAAGTGGGGCTATTAGCATTTATTGATATTAAAGTGACTTGTGTGGTTGGAATATACTGTTCAACACATGGAATAAAATTCTGCTGATATGGGTGTACAGTAAACTGATTTGCCGAGTTTTTGTGTTTTCTCTTAATTTTATTTTGTCATAAATTCGTACAGTACATAAATGCCTTGGAATGGCTTTATATACCATGGACGGTATTTGATTAATCTAGAAAATGCGAAAGGATTACAAAAATGAATTTGATGTGAAGTTGATGTGTAATTTTATTGTCGAGTGTTACTTGATTGATTGATAGTTTAGATGTTTTGGTAGTCGCCCAAGCATTAGTACATTTGCCGCACCTGTGGAATTAGGATTAAGAAATTAATTAGCACCCTAGACGGGTTAGCCTGCGGGTTGACTCTTGGTTTATTATTGGGTATTTCGTAGACGGCTTAGCCTGCGGAACTGACCCTTCAGACCTTCATAGCCTTCGGGGTTGGTCTGGGCGCCACTTTAGAAAGCTCAAGGGAGCTAGTAGAGGCCATGAGTTAGGCATACGTCGAGGCTAGCCAAAGCTTGCAGGTGAGCACCCACTTGGGTTTTGGTTTCCGCGTAGAGGGTCTTAACCATGGTCAAGGCACACTGGTGCAGTGTGGGTATGGTAAATGTGTGGAGTGCATCCTGTGGGAGATGTACTAGTGATTGGGTATAGGTTGTGAAGTGTTGTTTGGGTGTAATGATTGATTTGTAGTGATTGAGATATAGTGTCGAGACTGGAGATGCCATGAATTATATATTATTTGTACTAACACAGTTTTGCAGGAGGATAGGTCAATTAACATTTCTTGCAGGGCTCGACCTATCCTAATAGGAGATGCAGCTCAGGTAATGTATTATTATAACATATAATATTTACTTAGTAAACGAGATAAATGTATAAAGACCGCGGAGTCTGTTATTTTATTGTTTTTAAGAATGGAGTTCCCTACCCTTGTCTACTCATACCAGCATAATTTGCTGACCCATGTTGCTTGTTTTGCACGTGGATACGTATCCTTATGGAGCGTAGGCGGAGGAGAGCAGCAAGTTGGGTACGATCGAGAGCAACATCAGGAGGCTCGGGCTGATCCAGTTGATCGAGAGGGAGTTTGAGATTTACAGGAGTTATTTTTCACAGTAGGTTTAGTTCTTTGATTCGTTGTCAGTTGATTACTCAAGTTTATTTCATTTATTGGATTATTATTGATTGGGGAAGACAATACCTCAGTAGAAGTTGTTGAATTTTATTATTGGAGTTGTTTAATTCGATATTCGGAGTTTTTGGATTATATATGGAAATTATTGGGAGTTCAAATTATTTGTGTTGAAGTATTTGTCTTTAATGGTTATGGATTTTACCTTGTGCAAATGTTTATTTAGATTACTGTCCCGATCCTTTTTCCTTTTATTGGCTTATTGAGGGTAATTTTGTAAATTCTTTCTTTTTGCCAATTTTTGGAAATTAGGGTCGTGACCCGGGATTTCGTCCTCGCTCATCCCGGTGCGTCGAGCACCATACCACTCGCTAATGTCAATATTGTCCCCCTTTAGTCACTGCGGATATCCAGCAGTAGAGGGTTTTGGATCAGGGCCCACCTATCTGGTTTACCCCAAAAGGCCTTGACATTACTTAGAGTATGGTTAAGCTCTATATACTACCAATACAACCACTTCCTTAGCAATGTGGGACTAACACCAACTCATGGGTGTTACAATCCCACCACCTTAGAAATAGAGCCGTCCTCGGCTCTGCAGTACACTCAGTACAGTCCCAAAATCTCCGACGTTCCCTGCCAAGTGAGACAAGTACCTGGCGCTCCTCAGGCCTTTCCAGCGTACTTCCCACCTGCAACAGGCGACCCGTCATCGGCTCTGATACCAACTGTAACGCCCCGGGATTTCGTCCTCGCTTATCCCGGTGCGTCGAGCACCATACCGCTCGCTAATGTCAATATTGTCCCCCTTTAGTCACTGCGGATATCCAGCAGTAGAGGGTTTTGGATCAGGGCCCACCCATGTGGTTTACCCCAAAAGGCCTTGACATTAGTTAGAGTATGGTTAAGCTCTATATACTACCAATACAACCACTTCCTTAGCAATGTGGGACTAACACCAACTCATGGGTGTTACAATCTCACCACCTTAGAAATAGAGCCATAGAGTCGTCCTTGGCTCTGCAGTACGCTCAGTACAGTCCCAAAATCTTCGACGTTCCCTGCCAAGTGAGACAAGTACCTGGCGCTCCCTGGGCCTTTCCAGCGTACTTTCCCACCTGCAACAGGCGACCCGTCGTCGGCTTTGATACCACTTGTAACGCCCCGGGATTTCGTCCTCGCTCATCCCGGTGCGTCGAGCACCATACCGCTCGCTAATGTCAATATTGTCCCCCTTTAGTCACTGCGGATATCCAGCAGTAGAGGGTTTTGGATCAGGGCCCACCTATCTGGTTTACCCCAAAAGGCCTTGACATTAGTTAGAGTATGGTTAAGCTCTATATACTACCAATACAACCACTTCCTTAGCAATGTGGGACTAACACCAACTCATGGGTGTTACAATTGTCCCAGACAAGACGGGGACCATGGTTATGAGGGGTAAGACTCCGGTCACTGCTTGACTGTGGCCTTATCATCTTCTGGGGAGATGGGCTCGAAGAAAGAGTTGAAGATGACTGGATATCTGCGGCCCGTGTTCTCTTCTTTTCCCTTAATTCTGCATTTTCCCTGGTCAGCCGCTTGATGATTGCAGTTGGGGACTCGACCGCTGGTCCTTTTCCCTTCTGCTGCTCAGTCTAACCTCCTTCCGTTGTCAGGGAAGAGATTCTCTGATCTCTTTTTGTAGCGGCTACCCTGGAAGGTTCAAGATCTTGTGATGCTGGTATCCTAACGGTTCGGTTGACCGTATTAGGATCACAAGAATTGTTAGTGATTTGCACCACTAAGTTCTGCCCCCGGTTGTCACTTTCAGAATGTTGTGAGCCCTGATCGTGGCCCTCACTCCCGAGGACTAATTCTTTCACCGGTTATGTTGCTTCGAGAACCGGGGACAAAGGAGAATGGTTCTCTGTCTGACTTTCAGTAACTTGACTCATTCCATTGTTGGAACGAGTTGGGCGTCTCTTACTTCCAACCATTGCTGCAGTAACAACTGGAATGAGATTCCTTGTAAGGCTCTGGAACTGATGGGAGATTCTGCCTCACAGTGGGCGCCAAAGAGTCTGGGTGCAAAAGTTTGATCCACAAACTCGAAATGTGTATAGATTGATCGTACAGTTACAATAAAAGCCTTGTATAGACAGAGATAGGATGGGGGGGTATACAGTGAGACTAGACCTGATTGGGACCAGGTTGTCCAAGATGATGAACTTGGAATCAAGTCGATCTCTACTTCCACTAAGCTCTAATGGAGTTGCTCAGTGAAAGACTCGTAGTTCAAGAGGTTTGGAACTCCTGTATTTGTAGTAGGCCCGAGGAGGCTGGCTCAACCACCCCTACGGTTTTGACTCAACGAACTCAGGTTGTTCAACTGTGAAGATGCTTTCTGTGGAGATAGCTTGCATGCTGCCAAGCGGTTATGT
Source organism: Aquilegia kansuensis (assembly GCA_020826895.1). Taxonomy (NCBI): domain Eukaryota; kingdom Viridiplantae; phylum Streptophyta; class Magnoliopsida; order Ranunculales; family Ranunculaceae; genus Aquilegia; species Aquilegia kansuensis. The sequence goes on from CM037007.1 coordinate 20,179,546, forward strand.
CCTTGGTTTGAATCCCTTTGGCTAGGATGACTGCCACATGGCATCCTCTGATAGGTCCTCGTTCAACCTGGGTTTCCTTTATCTTCTCTAGCGGGCTAGAACCATGGGTTCTGTTGGCCTGGAATCTCGCTGGAATCATCTAGTTGGTTGGGACTTAGGTTAACTAAGCCTGAAAGCAAAGACTTGGGCTTGACTCCTCTGACCGGAGGCCCAATCTACACTGCACTCCCTGGCCAGGTTCTCTGGACTTCTGTGCTAAGCCTTTGGACGAGCCCCTGTCGCTGTTGGACCTTACTGGGCCGGATCTGGCCTACTTGATTGAAGTGGGCCTGGTCGATGTATGGGAGCCCACGGTTCAACTTCTTATACAGTAATCGGGGCTCCACCCATTGATAGTGGACTATCCGTTGAGTCAAGGTCCCAAGCGTATGTGAATCTCTTGAAACCGGGTTGGGCCATACCCGATAGCCCAGGCATGGCTGGCTACTGTTTAGGTGCTCCCGGTTAAGCTTCTTATACAGCCATCGGTGACACCTGTCGGGTTTTTTTTACCTAGGATACCACAGGCGATAAAACTTTTTCATTCTATGTAGTAGTTAATATATGATTTATTAAGCTTTAATCCATTAGAGTAATTCTGGAGGTCAAGGATCTAGCGCTTCGAGAGAAGGTTAGAGGTAAGTAATTGCAATGATTTATTTGTTAAATGAAACATATAACGGTATTTATTTACTTTTTTCTTAGTTCTTTAAATTCTTTTAATAGGTGGAATATATACTTTGCTATAGCTATTTGGGGACACAGTGAGTGACGGTCCAAAAGACGAGCGTACTTTTTCTTGCCACCAACATAATAGTTGTACATTGTGTTGTAGTCTTTCCTCACATTTAATGATAAGATGTATTGTTGATTTTCCAAAATTGATAGAATCTTTTTTTTTTTGATTGGCAAGCGGGGTTGAGGGGACCCCTACCCCTTTAAATTACGTGTAGAAACAAATTGATAGACTCTAATGTAGATAGAGTAAGTGTTTAATGTCATACCTTTCCATTATGCATTTCGAATCATCTAGTGTGTAATGAGTATCTATCTACGGATTAATCTTGATAAATCTATATATTAATTATTATATATTTGAATTGGTGGATTCAATCTCTCGAAATCTCCATCATATTTATGTTCCTATAATTATTTCTTACGTTATTAGTAGTTAATCCCAATACCTTGCAAAATTATTTTCCCTTTGTTCTCTTGATTAGTAAAAATAAAATTCTTTTCTTCATTTAACTTGGTTCTCTCTTAGACGTGGATTCGATAACCCTTTCTTCAAGCTATACTCGTTCTAGGTAGTCAAAGAAAAGTTTTGAAAAAACGCGATCTAATTAACGATTATTTCGCGCTCTACAGTAGGTGACAGCGTTTTTCAAATACAAGACCAAAAGGTGAGACCATACCTATGGGAGTTTTTAAAAGCAGTACGATAGGCCCATAATGCATCAGTGACTCTACGAGACCAATCAAACCTTTTCAGGGTCAATTGTTTTTGCAAAATGTTTTTAATTAATCTCTCTATTCGGCACCTCATCTTGGCCATTAGTTGGCGGATGGTACGCAAGGGCCACAATTGTGAGTAACTCCATACTTTTGGACAAGTTTTTAAAAAGCTTTATTGCAGAAATAGCACCTCCCCCATCACTGATGATCGCACAGGGAGCGCCAATCGAGCAAATATATACTCTTTTAGAAAATTTACTACAGTTTCTTGGTCGTTGTGCCTTGTGGGAATGGCCTCGATCCATTTAGAAAACATAGTCTACTGCGACCAGAATGTACAAAAGAAATGACAACCAGGGAAAGGACCCATGAAATCAATGCCCCATACATCAAATACTTGATAGGAAGAATTGGCTGTAAGGGCATCATGTGTCTCCTAGTGATTTTCCCTAATTGTTGACAACGAGTGCAGACAGTACAATGCATGTGAGCGTCCCTAAAAAGAGTCTGCCAATAAAAACCACACTAAAATACTTTAGCAGCTGTCTTCTGGCACTAAAATATCACCCATAAGCATGCTCATGGCAGAACTAAGGACCTCTGTTGTTCCAATCGGGAGAATACAACGACGAATGATCTGGTCGGGACAGTACTTAAACTCAAAACCGTGACTATATATTTATCCCAAAAAATATATCACAGTAATTAAAGAAACTGTGGTATATAATTTTTAGCAACCCGTGATATATGTACTTTTATATATATAAACCTTGGATTTAAATTGGCTTTTTGGGGTAAGAAGGATTAGAGGATTGAAGGTCTTACCATTAGATTTGATGAGTATATGAATTTGGTTCTAGATGATAATGAAGAAAAGATTTGTTTGTTACTTCCATATTTTTTTTTCCCCCCTTCTTCGATTCAAAAAGAAAGTGGTTCGTTTTGTTGAACTAAATCAAAAGTCTCTGGACCCTGTCTCTTTATAGAGTACAGGTCCTGTGAATTTCACCTGCTTTCTTAGCAAGGGTACTTTGGCATTTTTGAATTGTTGTTTGGTTCAACATCTGGTTGATGGCCAAGCCTAATTTCAAAAAAAAAGGCTCCAAAACCTAATTAGTACTAACTTTCAGTGGCCAAAACCTAAATCACCCTTGTGGTTGGCAAGGTTCTTCCCTTTTTTGGGGCATATTTTTTAAATAGCTCCAGATCGAGCAAGAGTTTGAAAGAGAAAAAAAAATATTAAATAGAAAAAAAAATATAAACCAAGAGGAGATTCAAAGAAGAACTAGTGAGTTATGAAAAAAAAGGTAAGAGATAGCAAGATCAGTTGGGGGAAGAGAAAATAGTGACAAAAACAGGAAGAAGAAATACGGGTCCCTAATCGGGTTTAATTAAACCTGTAGGAGAAACAGATTTACGTTTGTCAATCAAAGGACATGTGAGTTTCCAAAAATTATGTAGAAACTCCGCATACTTCACATGAATAAGAAAATGTGATATATTTTAAAAATCCATTTAAATTTTAGAAACTGTGATATATGTAAATATTATTTCATGGAAATGATTGCAGGCCCCCATTAAGAGCCCGAAAAGCAAACATTTTCCTATCTAAGGAACTAAATGTAAAAAAGGCCCCAAAATTGTGTTGAAACAAAGCATTGAGTTCTTGGCATAGTAAGCATTCATCTCTTGGCATAGTAAGCATTCCTCTTGGCATAGTAAGCATTCACCTCTTGGACTTTAAAATGGGGCCTTTTTTGCATTTAGTTCCTTAGATAGGAAAATGTTGCTTTTCGGTCTCTTATGGGGGTCCATTTTTTTTTCCCTTATTATTTATCTCATACACAAAACAAAAACGTGATATATATTCAAACCGTGATATATAGTTTTTCAAATGACAACATAATTTTTATTTCTAATATAACTGTGATATATGTACTTTATATTAGCCACAGACACAAGAAAATAGTGATATATGTTATAAAACCGTGATATATATATATACTAGTAAAACCCGTGGCGCTGCCACGACTACCATTAATAATTTGAAGATAGTTATATTAAAAATATTATTCTAACTCAATATTAAGATATTAAAAATGAATATATTAAAACTCTTAAAAATATCTATTCTTCTAAAACAGATAATCATGTACCTTACATAATAATATATGATTTTCTCGAAATAATAAAAATAAATTATATCATTGTTGTTGATCTTCCCATTGTTGTTGTAATTCTCTATTTTGACGTTTGACTTCTCTTATGTAGTATCTGTATGTTCTTTCCAATGACTGTTTCTTTCTTAGTATCCTCATCTGCTTCTTTGGAGTCAATGACATATGTCAATTTTCTTTTTGACATTTTGAACCTACAAAAAATAAAATAATAATAATGGTAAGGGTTTGGTTAATTATGCTAACAGGTAATTATGTCTTCAAAGGTAATGACCAAACATGTCAATAGACTTACCTAATATATGTCTGCAATGGGTGAAAGGAATTAAGAGAACTACTGTGAGGTATTTTGTGATCTAGATAGCAAAATAGGGACTAATTTTGGTATTTTGAAATCACCTAATTAAAAAGCACCTGACAGACTTGATTAATTTTGTGTTTTGTTGAGGGTTTTGTGTAGGTTGGGTTTCAACATACTTCTTCTTTTCCATGGCAATATTAATGATTTGATGGAGGATAAATTAAAATTCTTCAGATTTATTATGATATATGTTAGCCTGTGTTTCTTATATCTCACATGTCGAAATCAATAGCTTCTTCTCAAATTGCCAACTGAATGCAGGGGTCTTGTCAGGTTGGTGGTGTGGCAGACTCTAGCCTTCATAGTCCAATGGGTGTGGTGGCAAGTAAGAAACTCATGCAAGACGTTTCATGAGGGACAAAGAAAGGCTTGACGGTTTGGCTGCTGCTGATGGTGCTGGAAGTTCCTAACACTTTACATGGGTGTATTAGCCATTTTTCCTGAAAAAACTACAATACTACTGAATGTAACTCACTCTTTGCGTCCTTTGTGTATGTAGTCATTTTGACAGAAGTTTGGTGCAACAGAACTCAAAATTTATTGCTTGACTCTTGGACAGTAGATTAGTGATTGCTCATAGTTTGGTGTTATTCTACCTCATTTATGTTTTCCTGCAGATAAAATAGATTTACCTATCAATGAATCTTGATAATAAAACAATGAGTTGCATGCAGTATAGTATAGTATCCCCCAGAAGATAAGTGTGGTATCACATTGAACTTCAACCCATGCCTCACATGTATTTTTCTTAGCAATGAATCTTGCCCATGCATGCATGTCTAGGTAGCTAATCTGAAATATTTCTGGAATCTGCCTTTGGAATACAGCCATTCATTCTTCTAAAAGCAGATGGCAAATTTAAACCCGCACTCATTAATTCAGTCATGTATTGCAAATTGCATCCACACTTCAAATCAAATACTTCCCAAAATTGTTTTGAAAATGTACAGTTGATTTCAGTATAATTAAAATGAACACAATTTCAAACCTTCATCCCTAAATGTATCGTGCCAGCAGGTTACAAACCATTAACATTATGTTTACAAAATCAATGTAGATAAAATGTTCATCACATAGGAATTATATATATAACTTCTTCGATCTTTTTCCAATCTACATTTTAATTAACTATCTTCAATCAGCACTAAAGGCAACTTTCCACCATAAACCTCTGGGAGTTGATCCTCGTCAATGTCTTGTAGCAGTGTTGATGTCACCTTCTTGTTATCCACAAAGACAAACTATATGGAAACATAAACATGTAAGTCTAAGATTCGGAGGCAAATTCTTGACTCTAACATGTCAACCTACATCTAAAAGATTTCAGAAGTAATTTCCATTGTTCATTATCAGTATGAATATTTGGAAGAATGCTATTAATTTGTAAGTAACACATGGTTCTACACATCCCATTTAATAGCTTACCAACACATGCATCTAAATATAAATTCATGCATGGTTCACACATTGGAGTTAAAAATTGCTAGAACACCATAACTGAATAAGAAGTGTGTCTAGACCCATGAATAATTCGCAGTATGGTTAATTTTTCTGTCAGACAGGACCACCACCTACATTGTCTGAATTAACATATTGGTGACCTAATAACCACTGCAGCCGATGGTGGATCACGACTACAGAGAACTGCACCGACTTTGGGTCAGCACATACTTCAAAATACCAAAAATGACCTGCTAATATTTGGATTTAAATTGGAAGATAGACTTGACCAGTTTAGGAATCAGTACGGATTCTTCTTAGGAGGCTGAAATCAAAACCATATATGCAATCAGGATCCATTAATCTTACCTCTGGAGCCCGGAACCCCTTAGTTCCAACACAGGGGCCTTCTTTCTTATGCTTTCCATCACCTAGAAAAGAAAAATATAAAGCCATTTAGGATTTCGTGATACTGGTAAAGAAATGCTACAAAGTTGATTAATATGTACACACCTTTTTCTTTAACAATCCAGCACCAGAAACAGCAATTCCACTGGAATGTAAAGGCATAGGTGTCAAATAAAGTTTCCTGCCCACCGCTCCCAGAGGAGCAGCAACCCTCTTCCGCTGAGAAGCTGGAACCATACTCTTCTGTTTGTTAGGGGTTTTGCAATTTCTGGTAGTTGTCTTCGTTGTAACAAAGTAGTTACTTTCGGATTATGCTATGTGCATAATTGCAGAAGTTTGATCGAGCAGTGGATGAGTTTTGTTATGGTCTGAAGTTGGCTCCTAAAGACAAAACCTTGAAAGAGCATTGCGGGAAGAGCCAATGAAAACAGGGATAAGGCATGGACTGGTCATTGGAATTGGTTATGGTGTCTTTCTTTTCCTGCTGTTTTTATGTTAACGCAATGTGTTTCTACTCTGGAGGATTATTGACACATGTATTAACTCAAACAGTACAGAACAATGGATGTCATGCACATTCATGTTAGATATTCTACTCATCTCCAAGCATTCATAAAATAAAATTAGCATACTAAATCAATAATTATATAGTTTGAGGTGTTATTAATATAGATATCAATACTCCAAAGAACAACACCATTGTCAATCAAGGTTAAACAATCATCTATGGAAAGACTAATGGTGGAGTTCCCAGAAACCTTGACTCCTCCACCAGCAGTCCACACAGGCAGATTTGCATTTTTTTTTTCTAAGTTATACCAAATACTGACAATAAAACTACCACTATCTTTCAAGATATCATTAAAAAATCCAAATGCAAACACCCTATTTTCAGAATGTTAAATCCTTAAAAGTAAATTAAAGCATCCTATTTTGCATTGTCTTTAAAATAAAATAAAAACTTCATGATTTCTTTAATTAAAAAAATTTAAATGCTGAACTCTTTTCTCCTATTTTCCTAACTATAATGTAATAATAGAGTAACCTTCCAAATCATCGTTCTGCACTTCTTGGTCCCTGAATTTGATCGTCCTATTCCTGCAATATAAATTTTTGTTATTGTTTGTCAATAATATATATTTTTTGGATGTTATAATGAATATAGCTACTCAATTAATTTAGTACCTCTGGTTCTGTTTTGATTCTTTTCGAGCTTTTGTTACTTCCTTCTTCTTGGTCATCATCTTGTTCATCATCGACATTTACTATTGGTAGCTTTCTAAATTTTTTGCTTGGTGTCGGTGGTCCTAGTATCACCTGTACGTAGATGAAAATGAGTAGGTTTAGTATTTTGAATTCTACCAAATAAAAGAATTTTCATCCTTTACGCTCACCACACAACTTGTGTGCAAAAAAAATAATAAAAATAAATTCTGGAATCTGGATGAAATTTGGAGTTCACATTCTTAGCCACCTAGGAAACATCAGCATATCCATTCCCTAGGAAACACCTAGGGAATGTGTTTGCAAAATGCAGAAAAAGGAACTGTGCACTGATTAAAGCAAACATTTGGGCTGACATTAATTACAATGAACTTTAATTCAACCTCAATGTAAGCCGAACAAACTTAAATTACAAATACAAATTAAAATATATGTACAAAAGAATGGTAAGAAGCAGGACAAAAGTATGGTAAGTGCAATAATATAATATCATTTTAATTTTTCATACCTTGTGGGCATTGAGTAGTTCTTTGGCCTTTTTTCTTAAATCTGGTATTTCTTCCATTTTCATTATTACTGACATAGAAGATGTGTCCTTTGTTGACCAATTGTATCCATTAATTTGAACATAGAAACTCGTCTTCTTTCCAACCATTTCTTCAAAAATCTGTTTGACGATATTGTTTCCATTTGCCTGCATTATCACATTGATATATTAGTTCGTTAGTTAAGAATGTATTTTGCAATATATAGTGAATATATTTTCCAACTGCTTACATGTGAACTTGCAGTAATCATTTCTTCGGGTGTAATATCCAAAACATTGCGAATTGCCTCATCAAATGCAGCTATCATCATGACCGATGAGTCATTATCTTCGATATCCATACTGACCTTATAACTATAGAAAAATTTTATTTTGTCAGTTTATAATTTTATTTTTATTTGATATTTTTTTCTTAAAAAATATATAAGTTACTTACACTTCCGAAGGCTTTTCGCTTGCTTTAAGTTTTGTACATTTTTGGCAAGAGTATTTTCCATCTTTGAACTCTACTTTCTTTCGACATTTCCCACATGCCATATAATGCCATTCCATGTTGTGTTTGACATCTAGAATTGTACCTGTGAACCAATACTCGTCCATCTGTTATTTTAAAAAAAAAAAAAAAATTGTTACTATATAAATTTTATCTTTAGGAATATATTAATGTATATATCTATTTTATAACCTGTGTACGATTTCCTAGCACTACATCATATATCTGCTGGATGGTTCTTCTATTGCCAATGTTGGACTCATCAACATTCTTCATCTCTTTTGTAAACTCTTCTACCTCACGAATACTATTGTTAAGTATTATCTTGGTAGCAGATGATGATCTTAAAAAGTAATTTCCTGCCATTCAAATTAGAATATTATCAAGGACTTAATATTTTTTATAGTTAAAAACAATTTCACTATAAGATCAAAACAAATAGTTATTTTCATTTTTTGTAAGTTACCTAGGTAAACTTCTGGTAGTAAAGAAGTGATCATCACTATAGCAGTTTCTCCCTTTTGTTGTGTTTGATTGCTTCTTCTATATCTTTGCATACCGATGCCCATAGTGTTACTCGAAGCAATTCTTCTCTGTATTATTGAATCCAAAAAGTTGTGTTTAATTATGATATAACATTTTTTTTTCAAATATAAGGTGGCAGTAATTAATTCACCTTTGATTCATTAGGTAGATATCTCTCACATCAGTAGTCCGATCTCCTATTGTTCTTAGTTGGGTTTCCTTGTACTAATGCAACCGACCAATTACATCTGCAATAGGTTGAAATATATGTATCAAGATATGTTATTATTAACAGTTAGCATTAAATAGAGTTGAAAGAAAAAACATGTAATATATTAAGGAAAATAGCAATTGGAATTATCAATATTGGATATGAATAACTTCGTGTAACTGTAACTATAAAATACTGTTCATCTTGTCTTGGCATTTGTCGAAAGCAATAACCTAACAAAGGCGGCAAATGCTACTGTAGATGTACTGGTGTAAGTCTCATTACACTTAACACAACAAAAGGAGTGAAAGAAAGATTAAATTCCTGAACTAATTCAATACTGTTGGCTGAAAACATCAAAAGAATAAAAATCAGTTTTATCTATGACAATTTAATGTCACCTACGCAAACAAAGGTATTATATAAATAAAGAAGTTGAAATTAGTATATTACCCATGCTTCTAAACTTGTCGTTTTTGTAGTAATTTTGGACTTCTTCATATTCTTCGAAATCATAGCTGTACATTGGGAAGTCTTTCACTTCAGCTGAAATTTCCTCAATAATAGTATATTTTTGTATCCATAGTTGGTAAGTCTGATCAGTGAACCGATATTTTTGATTTGGAATTTGCTCCGATTTGAATTTTACAAATGTGTAGATCCTTCCTTGAAGCAGTCTTTCTTCATACTTTTCAATATCATAAGCGTTAAATTTCGCATGAATTTTATCTCCCTGCAACAATAAATAAAATGTTAATGAAATTTGTAATTGTAATTAATATTTATTTTTGTGTACAGAAATTCTTACAAATTCATCTATCAGTATCATGTTTATTTTGGCCTTTTTGGCATCACCATAATCTTCCTTCCACATTGTCATAATTCTTGCTTTGATTTTGGAGCTAAAACTGTTTCTTGAGATGTCACGAACGCGAAGAACACCATCGTTAACCATTGTTGTTCCTGAAAATTATGATTTAAATGCAATTAGTTAAATAGATATAGTAATTATTTTAAAAGGACTCCATCAACAGAATTCAACACATCTAATAAAAAATGGCGAGTGCTCAGAATTCAACTAATCATTGATACAATTGCATAATTTGGGTATCAAGTCTAATCAATGATATAGGCGATTGAAACCAGGTGCTCGTCTGTGCACATGGACCGAAGAAATGCAGAGCACACATGCTCAGAAAGAAAGGGGGTAGCTATTGCTTGGAGATGGAGAGAAGTAGTCGAGAAGAAAAAAAAAATGAAGATATTTGAAATTTGAATACTACAAAGCAACCAAAGAGAAGACTCCTTGTTGTTGTAGATGATGAACTTTCAATGCAATTGTGTTTAGGTTATGTGAAGAAGCTAGACTTATATAGAGTCTTTGGTTTGGTTTTTAGGGTTTCTATTGATTGATTCATGAAGTTTATGGAAGTAGGATTCTTCTTAGTCGGCAAGATCTTGTAGAAGATTTTCTTGTCAATTTGGTTAATGAAGTTAGATTCAGTTTTCCTAAAAGTTAGGATTAAGGAAATTGAGTTTTAGGTTTTCACGATAAGTTGAATTTTGGTTAAATTAGTTTAACAAATATGGAGGGCCTTGGGCTTAATTTGTTCAAATATTTGCTTTAAGGCCTGTTATAAGTTTAGTTGGATGCATGGTTTGGACATTGATTTATGGCAACTGGCAGGTCGCAACTCTAATGGTAGTGATTGGGAATGCAAACATAGGCATAAAATGAGATTTGATAAATATTATTGTCAAATGTTTGGTATGGTAAGTGATGGAAGCTTCTTTATCAGGCCGTCGAGAAGTGTGAAAACAGAACAAGGTATTACCTGGTTGCCTACAGGCCACCAGAGAAATATGAGGTAATATCTAAAAATTATGTAACAAATGAATTTGGGTCATCTAAAATACAATACTAAAATACCCATCACAATAGATTAAATTGCCTTGTTAGACTGATTGTAGAACTGAGAGTCTTAACAATACCTTTGAGTCTTTGACAATAAATATCAATTTCATTACTTTAATAATCAATGTATTCCATAAAACAAATTGACTTCATTATAAAGCATATCCTCTTATTACAGATCTATTTTTTTAATTTAAATGTAAAAAACTTAATAATACTTTAATAATCAATGTATTCCATAGTTGAACTTCC